>VZRV01007523.1:122131-266653 GCA_013398115.1 Falcunculus frontatus
CTCGAGGCAGAATTCAGCCCCTGGTGGTGGCACTTTGGGTTCCTATCACCACATTCAGCCTCATTCTGACTCATATTATAGGAAGCAAACCTTTTATTCAAGAGCTTTGTTGCCTCAGGTTCATATGGGGATTCTGAACATCTACAGGGCTCCTAGAAGTACTCCAAAACCTCAGTATGTTTTCAGGAATAGTTATGGCTCCAAGGAAACAGCTTCTTAATGACTGAGAAGCTGCTGGAAATGTCCGGATCTTTGTTGAGAAATTACATAGCTACAATTTATCCAGGTTGCTGAGGACATGAGAGGCATTGTTATTACAGTAATCTCATTTTTCAGGTGGTAACCTAACCACAGAAAGATTGAAACCACCATGCAAAGGCACACAGGATGTCAATACATCCTGAGAAAGAGGAAAACTCACACAAGTTGGTTTCTTGAGTACTTGCAAAAAAATTAGAGACCCTGGATCTTTTCTGGCAAGACTTGTTTTGGGTTCTCTGCTAAGAAAAGCAGCAAGACTACTAAGAATTGCCTCCTGAACAGGACAATCTGGGATTCAGGCAGGAACAAAAAAAAAAAAATCAGGAAGTTATAATCACTAGTCTGTGCATCCTTCCTGCTCCCAAACTTCAGGGCTGACTGTTTTCTGAAACGATTGCCCGAGTTTGGATCAGCTGTGGGGTCTGAGGAAGCTGAATACACACAATCCTTTCCTTGGAGCAGTGGGTACAACATTGCCTGAGCCACAGGAAAAACCAGGATGGATGAGAAATTTTTCCCTCACAATGGGAAACACAGCAGTCAGGACAGCAAGAGGGTGGTCTGCCTGTTAATTCAGGAGACAGAATTCAAGCTGAAAGCTCCATGTGGAGCAAATTAGCAAAAACTAATTCTAATCCGTCCCACGCTGGCACGGAGGCACGTCAGCCCTGCTTAGAATTGCTCCTCCCTCCAGATCCAGGCTGCTCCTTGTCCTACACGGAGAGAAAAAAGGATGGGGAGAAGCTGCATCGCAGTCGGCATGCAGATGGTCTGTGTTACTGAGCCTCTGGAGGATCAGCCACTTGCCCCCGTGCCCCATGATAAATCACAGTCTCCTCCAATGTTCTCAGGGAAGAACAGCGCTCTCCCAGACTCTGATAGGGTTTAGAGTCTGCCTGGTTAAGGAGATGTAAGTACTGAGCCTCTATGAGCCTTTGATTGTCATCATCATCCTGTTTGGGGAGCTACTTACATCTCTGAGCAGTTACTCCATGAATCCTCCACCTGAGAAGAAGGTCTGGAGCCCATTTCTGGCAGCCAGCAGAGCACCGGCCTTCTTTAGTTGACACAAACAGAGTTTGTCAGCTTGCGCATTCTCGATTTCTTCCTGGTTTGAGGTTGCTGCCGATCCTCGGGAGCAGCTCAGCAGCTGGAAACAGAGAACTCGCAACCCTCGCCACAAAAGTGCCCATTCAGCTGCCCCAGGTCCTGCCCAACAAGAGCATCCTCTGTGCAGTGGCCTTCAGGACACATCCTTGGTCCCTGCCTGGGAGGGGGAAGTGACACTTCTGGTGACTCTCGTGGAAGGCAGAGCCAAAATGTGTGCGTTCACTTTCTTCGGCAGACAGAAAACTGAGGAAACACCCAGCCGGGCCAAAATAAATACATTTGGCATCTTTCCTGCTCCTGCACTGGCACGTTTGTGGTGCTGGAACTGAAAAGAGGCCTGAGCCTTATTTACATTAAAGTCTCTTTCCATCACTTTGGCAGTAGGAAGGGGCTTAGTCGTGGTACACATTATATTTTCTTTTCAACATGTGTAAATGAGGATCAGGCTTTCGCATGGCTTAAAATAGATGTAAATGACCCTTTATGCTGTCAAAACAGTGCTGAGAGGCCTTTCTGCAATTAAGAAACCAGCCCCATTATGCTTTCATATCATGCTCCATTCATTTAGTTTTAGTATCCCAGCCTTGGGCAATTCCCCTTGACCTTGGCGCTCTGTTCTGAGATTTTACGCTGGACTAAAACCAGGGGGCTGAGGAAGGTGCGTGAGCTCAGACAGAAACACATCACTTCAATCTAAACTGAGCTTGAAGACCCACCTGGAAGACTCCCTGTCCCCAGTGGGCTCCAGGCCATCTGAGATTGGTTTATTCTGTCTATTAGTTGCTCTGATGACTCTTTTTAAAAAGTTCTGTATTTCAGTCCTTTTCACAAAACCATGAAAGTAGAAAAAGAGGCAGAGAGAGAATAAGAAGACGTGCTGGGCTGCCATCAGGGTTTGGATACCTCACAGATGGAATTGCCATGCCTCCTGTTCAGGCCCAGGGGAATCCACCACCATGTACGTCTGCCCAAGCCTCTGGCTTTGCTGGGTTACCAGTTTGCTCTGTGCATGTCAAAGGACACACTGAGGAGAAAGGAACTGGCCTTCCTTGGATCTCTGCAACTAGATGCATTAATTTTCCTCAAAGAGGTGTTCTGTGAACAGTGAGCACTCAGGCCAATAAACAAACATCTGTATGAGCTACCCAAGCTCTTGGTGGTTAAGATCAGTGGCCTGACACCCATCCCTTCTGTCTGATTAATGCAGAGGAAATCCATTAGCCAGCAAGAGCTGACCAAGGAGCAGACCCCAGACAACCTGGCAGCCCAGGGGAAGATCCCTCTGGCTGAGGCAACCCGTGTCCTTAGGCTCAGTCCTGAAGGGAGAGTCTCCAGGTACCTCAGGGATGCAGAACTCTACTTTTCCTCCTTTTTGTCACACTATACAGCAAGTAAACTACTGGGGACCTTAAAACAAGGTGATGTATTTCCAAACTGGCATCTTTTGCCAGAGAGAAGCTCTGGAGCCAAGAAGGGGATGGCTGTTACACTGATTAATTGCTGTGGGTGCTCCTCGCTGCCCAAACTGCCTTCTGCCCTTTCAGCTCACGCTTCTGGTGTGGACTACTGGAAGAGAAGGGCTTTCATTCTGCCTTCTGGACTGTTAAATCCAGATGCCATCCACCTTACTGCTCCACCAAATAATGTCTTTGGGTAGATTGCAGTGTCCCTTTGGAGTGACCATCACATGTGGGGACACCCTGACAGGTCACCAACCCCATCATCCCTGAGAGCTGGAGCAAGCAATGCTCAACCCAGCTGCAAAGTAACTTCCTGGGACATGCTGAGGCTGTGTCAGCCCATTCCATCCCAAAACCAGAGCCACTCTGGGGGCACTGCCTTGCCCAGCGCCCTCTGGATAACCCAGCTGAAGGGCAGAACATTTACAGGAACCATCATTTTCTTTTCCTTTCAGAAGAATGCACGAGGGATTGTCAACACTTTCCTTACCCCCCTCCTCTTTCCCTCCATAAAATAACCCTCTCTCCAGCCTCGCCTGCTGAATGCTACTTCGCAGCTTTTCTCCAGGAGCAGTTGCAGTTGGAAACACCCAGACAAATCTTATCCAAGAGTTTATGAGGCATAGCTCAGAGGCACCCTGAAAACTGCAGCATGCTACCTAGAGTGCTGCAGATTATTATTGCTTTTTTAATCTTGATATAGTTCTTGGTAAGGTTTTAATTGGGCATAGTATTTCAAAGCCAAGGAGCAGGATCTATGCAAAGCACTGGATGGTTTCTGTATTAATTGACCATCAAATCCTTCCCCCTTGCATCTGCATTTTATTATTAGAGAATGTAAAGCAGTTTATAGGGCTTTTAACCTCTTCAAGCAAACACTCCGTGGAAGTTATGCTGCTGCAGGGACCATATTAGCTTTATAGACTTCATTTCTAATCCAAGGAGGGGGGAAAAATGGAGAAGAGACAGAGCAAATGAATGATTTTTTGACGGTATAAATTCAGCTGGTGTAAATCAGCACAACTCCATTAACTTTGGTAGAGTTATGCTGATTTATGCCAGTTTAAAGATCAGACATTTGATCTGCAACAAGGTCCTCATTCCCAGAAGACCAAAAGGGTATCAGACCAATCTTCACAGACCATTTATCAGCCTCCACAACTACATTCTTCCCTGCTGTGTGGGCAAGCCCTGGTCGGATGCCAGGGAGCCATCTGGCAAGCTGGGTCCATGGCAGGCATGCACTTGGAGGAAAATCACCTCCCAGCAGGACACTTTGATGACCTCTGTGACCACCAGCCTGTCCCCAGAGCTCCCAGGGTGAGGGGTGCCAGAGAAAGGCAGAACCGTGCTGTGGAGCCTCAACTGAGCCTTGCAATCTCTCACTACAGCTGATGAGCTCTTCTTTCCTCAGGGTCTTGTGGTTGAATTCCTCAGGGAATAAGCACCACTCCCAGCTCAAGAGAATCAGGATTTGGAGCCCAAACTGCCACAGGTTCCTGTGTACAAGGGTGAAATCTGCTCATACACAACCAGGGAAGACAAGCCATGTTTGATCTCCTTTGTGAGCTCTGTGCAGCAGGATAAGAAGGAAAATTCACCACCTCACATCCTTTCTTTCCCTGTTTTCCTCACACAATCGTTCCGCCACCGCCCAGCAGGTGGGATTCCCATTTTGCAAACCTCTGCCCTATTTCTTTGTTCCATAGTAATCCCAAATGCCACCAGACAGAGCCCAGGACAGTGATTATGAGCAGGCAAACAACGGGATAAGGGCCAGCATAATTATCTTGTTCCTAAGCACTTCACAACGCTCCCAAGTATCTTGTATTTAGTTTCTTGGTAAGGTCCTGAACGTCTGACTCTCAGGCACTATGGTTTTATTGCTACAGAATAAGCCAGAAACCATTCAAAAGCTTTAAAAGGTCTTTTTAAATAGTCAGAATGAATTTACAGTGTTGGCTGCCTGGCAAAGGCAGCAGGCATTTCGAGTGCAAAGGAACAGTCCTTTATTGCATCTGCTCCTGGCATTTAGGGCGCCCTGATTGCTAACAACACCTCAGCTTCAGTGCTCAGCACCCTACAGGCTGCTGGCTGGGCACAGCCAAGGGGGGAGAGAGGCTGGGGAAAAAAGGGTCTGCATGAAAGGAAAACTTGGGTTTAGAGTTAGCTGGAAATTTTCATGACGGTTTATCAGAAAACGATCGTTTTTCACTTAAAGTGCCACAGAAATTCCTTGGTTTCAAACACCTGCAAGTGAAACGTAAGCTGAGCTCCGCCAGCGAACCTTTCCCAGATTTTCCTGCCCTGACTGTGCCCCTCTTGACTCTCTGAGTGCCACCTCACCTCAGTGGTCCAGGTCTGGAGGGTTTTTGACAACTGCTCTGGAACTGGCTTCTAAATAGCACTGGTGTCCTTGAGTAGCACTGCTGAGGACACAAGGCTGAGATGGACCTTAAACCAAGTGCAACCCTTCCTCCACCCAGGTTCTGGCTGTTGACATCCCATCTCAGCCACTTCATGGCATCACCCTCATTATTTAACCAAGCTGGTGGCAGGGCACCCGGCCTCAGGCAGCATGGAAGAGGGGAGGAGCAGCAGATGACTTTCTGATGGTCTGAAAAGCCCTGAATAATTTGCTAATTGTTGTGACTGGGACAGACTCTATGATTTCTATCCCTCAGTGTGTTGAATACCGCACCTCTCAGCACTGTGGGCCAGCTGATGTCCACCAGACACCACCATCAGTGCTGACACTCTCCAGGGAGCTCCTGGTGCACTCCTGGCTCCCTGTTACACCCAGACAGATGTAAAAATGACTAGTCCAGATGTAGTCCAGGAGTCCAACAGGCACCAGGGACAGGGTTCCCTGCCTTTCACCAAAACGCTTTGACCCCTGCCCTCCTGGAATGAAACCAGCCCCTCCAAACCACCACCATGGGGAACAGAAAATTGCAAATGACTTAAAGTGGGGCGGAAAACTCTGAGCTCGACAGTCACGAGCTGAGGCCACTAATCTTCTTGTCATGGGAGCAGACTCACCCAGCAGAAGGGAATTCCTGCCTTCGACCAGACTAATTAGAGACATCGAACTCTGCTCCCGTTATGG
The DNA here is from genome assembly GCA_013398115.1 of Falcunculus frontatus. NCBI lineage: Eukaryota > Metazoa > Chordata > Aves > Passeriformes > Falcunculus > Falcunculus frontatus. The sequence continues at coordinate 128,072 of VZRV01007523.1, forward strand.
CTTGAAGTGCCTTAATTGGATGTGACATTCGCTGTACGCGGGGGACGCAGACACGCACACACGGCTCCCGCTGCTCAAAGGCATCTGGCACCCGCGGGGCTGTGCCAGCACCACGCTTCCTCCCTCGCCCCCTGGGGTGAGCTGTGTGGGGTGGATAAATGCTCATCCCACCCCAGAGTCACTACCAGCCCTGGGCAGGCAGCTGGAGACTGTAGAAGATTACCCCATTTCAGCGAGAGGAGTATGGTCTGACCCAACACTGAAAGGAGGTTTGAGAAAGTGGGGATGGGACTGGGATTCAAAGCTTTGCTCAAGTGAAATCAAGGTAGAAGGTGCTGAAGGAGCAGTACCTGTTTCTCTGCCGTGCAGGCAGAGGAATAATCAGCTGCTGTGCCTCGGGAGTGCATAATGTTTCCAAGCATGGTGGTACACAAGGCTGTAAAGATCTCAGATTAGAGAAGATTTAAGATGCAGGATGAACCAACTGGGTGTTTGGGTAGAGTGATGTGAATTCTCATCTCCTGTTCAGCACTGGCCCCTCGAAGTCCAGAGGTAAGTCACCACTCCCTGCAGAATCCTGCTGCAGCCCTGGAAAGAAAACTTGCTTTAGATACTGATGGGAAGGAAACAAACTTCACATTTCTAAGCTAAAATCCCTCTTCTCCACAGAGCACCACAGTTTGGGGAACAGCATGGAGTAGGCAGCGAGGCACAGGACATCCCTGCAGCCCTCTCCAGTCCTGCTGAGCACTTAGAGGGCAATGCCCACCACAGGAAGGGCAGTCAGGGCAGGCAAGCAGAGATGTCCAAGCCCTTGGAGCACCAGGCTCTGAAGACCTGAGCTGAGACAGAGGCCCTATGGAAAAAATTAAGCTTCCTCAATGGCACTGCAAGAAATCAACTTTCCTCTTCACTACTGGGTTTTTTTCTGTAAAAGATTAGAGTCCCATTCCTCTATTACTTGTACTGTCAACTAAAAGTGTTGGCTTGCTGGGTCGTGTGGCAGCAGGCAGCGTGTTCACATCTGAAGGCCCCAAGTTCATTCCCAGTTAATGATCCATAAGAGGGACTGCAGCATTCCTCCTACAAAGATTGCTTGGAAGCTACTGACAGACTGCTTAGTTTGGGGCAGAAAAAAAGCACTGAGATATTTCCATGACTTATAAATCAGGTGAAGTCAGCAGTGCTTTATAAGGAGCAGTAACGTTTGGCGCACACTGGTACCAATAGCTGGTCAGTAAAAGCTCCTTCGGAGTAAGAAAAAAATAAAAATAGACAGTGATTTCAGTACAACCAAAATGCAGATCTTGTTCAAATTCATATATAATAAAGCAATTATTGTTTATTATTGAAGTACCAATTGATTATTAAAAACACATTTATTGAGGCTGGACCACAAGGTAACAGATACGTACCTCTGGCATAGCTGCGAAACCTCAGTAAACAGGGATTATTAGAAACAGATTTATTGAGGCCTAACGATACCGTAAGATGTGTATCAGTTACAGAGCTCTTAAAGCCCAATCAGTCTGTTCTTAAGCCATTTTTACTGAGGGTTTACAGCTCAGCAGTAGGGCTCCATGTCTTCATCTAGGGTTGCTAAGCCACATCTTATTGCTGGTTTGATATGTAATTAAGGGAGTGTTTGCAGGGATGACTGTACTGAGCAAGGAGAACCAGGATAAAACACATTTTCCTGCTTCTAAAAATGCAGAGCAGAGCTGTGGTTGAATCTTTTCGTGCATCTCTGAACCCCTTTTCCAGTGGAGCATGCAGACTGCAGGCTGTCTGAGGATATGACCCATCCCAGAAGCAGAATGTGTCCTCCTTCCCTCCACCATGCAGCTCACACCTCTGCTAGGCTTTGGACCAACTCACACTCGTCACGCTCCCTTCACCGAATCACACTGAGTACCATTGCTGTAAATTGTAAATCCAAGCTGCAATGACATTAAAATTGGGCTGAGACCAAACACTGCCTGGGAGGGGAGAGCTGGGCACGGTGGGACCATGAGCACACCATCAGAAGGTACCAGCGTGCAAGCTGTGCATCTCCTGGTCCCTTCAGGAACGTTTAAACACTTGCCCAGGAAAGCCATCCTTCCTTCCTTCCATCCATCCTTCCCTGCCAGCCCCATGGCACCTGCTTCTCCATCTCACACACGGGGTACCAGCCTTCAGCACAGCCACTGGAGCCTCCCCAGCGCTGGCTGAGCCTTTCACATGTCTCGGGATGAATACAGGATGCCACATCCCCAGAGACACGGCCAACAGAACAAAGAGGCAGTAGGGAAACCACAGATGGAGTGAAGGCAGTGATTTTGCCCAGATCATGCAGAACATCCAGGGCAGGAGATGTCTGCTCCCTTACTTTTGTCATGCCTTAAGACCTCCCAGCCTCCCCACCGGAGGAGGAGGAGGGGAGAAAGGAGCCCAGATTGCTGAAGAACTCCCCTAGCTCCAGTCTCCTCTGTTCAAATTTACATATTCCACTACAGGTGACATCATGATTGCTGGAGTCTGACAGGTGATGCTGTAAAATGCATGAAACCATAAAAATTTCAACAGCAGCAAGCTCCATTGACGCTACATCTGACAGCACTTAGCTGCCCAGCTAACACAAATATTATAAAAGCACTCGGGAAAGAAATCCAACCTGCCTGACCTCAGTTTTGGACTAATAAAGAGTACAGCATGACCAGATTTCACCCATGTATAATAAGCAGACAGCTTTAAAAGAAACCGAAGCAGGGTGTTGGGAGGTGCAAAGGACTAAGGCAAGAGATGAGTTAAGAGTGGGCAAAGTCATCGCTGGGCACGCAGGGCTCTGCTCCACTCCAGCTCCCTGCCAGGAGATCTGTCTCAGGAACTGCACAGCTCTCACTGCAAAAGGATGTTCACTGGCCTTTAACAGCCAGGCTAGGGTGAGTAACTGCCCAAATCATGTCAGAGCACCTGATGTTCATTTCTGCCCTCCCCACAGGGAAAGCGTGAGTAATCTTGTCTCTGAAAGTGGGACAGTGAGTGAATCCAAAAGGATCATTGCCCTTTCTTTCATCACTCTCAGCACTAAATTTTAAAAGTCTGATGATCTGCTTTTTCTTTCTTTCTGCTGCAAGATTCCTCTGGTCTCCCTGGAGGAGGAGAGCACCCCTCAGATCTGTAGAAGGCTCTCTCTGAAGAAGGTGAAGGAGGATTCCCACATCTCCCAAAACCACTGAGGTGAGGCAGGCAGATGTGGGCTGGTGGCTGCAGCCAGGCAGGAATTTTCAAACCAGACATGCTGAAATGCATCATCCATTTCTCCAGGAAGAATTAGTTTCCATGAGCTCTTTTGGGATTAGTCAGACCCATGGGCAGAAGGAGCTTGTCACCTTCCACACTGCCACCCCAAAACCTGTCTGAGCACAGCTGGGGTCCCTTGGGAACCAGTGCTGGCTGTTCTCAGCCACCTCGCAGAGACCTCCTGAATAAACCACAATAAACTCCAATTCCCACCCCATCCTGCACCCGTGCACCAGCCAGGGCCACCCCAATATAACTCAGCCCAGGGACTGCCCCAGCACCCAGGGCCACCAAAACCAGCACCCAGGAAAAAACAGGTACCCAGCTGTCCTGCACCTGTGCCACAAAGCACACCAGGAGTCTGGTTTGCTGCTAGACAGTAGCAGCAGCGCAGTGGGACAGGCAAGCAACAGAAGTGACTATAAATACATCTGTAGCTCCATTAAAACTCCCTTTATTCAAATGATTGGAGAGCTGTCTTGGATCTCTCTGCTCTCGTGGTGCACAGGCAAGGTGGGGAGTGAGTGGAGCAGAAGATACTGGTTGGGTTGCCTGGCTCTGGAGCTGTGTTCCAGGCAAAACAATCATCATCATTATCATCATCATAATCACATTCCTACACACACAGTTTCGATAATCAGCATTGACGGTCACCATCTAAGCACAGCTTTTGATATTAAAGATAGACATATTCAAATTTCATTTGTTCAGCCAAAGAGAAAATGTTATTGTGAAATTCGGCGCAGTGTTTTTTTATCACAGGGTTTTACCAAGCACTCCAGTGGAAAGTGGATGATCACTTTCTCATAAAATCACTTCTTTTTTCTTTACCATTGCAGATCTCCTTTTTCTGTTAAAGCAATTAATGAGAGATCCTGCAGATTTTTCAAACAATTTTTAATTACTGAAAAAATACGCATAATGAAAAAATTTTAAAACTGGACTGAGTTTAAATCTTCTTTTTTTCACATAAATGGCTCTCTGTTTTGCTGACAGGTTTATCAGGGTCAACAACAGCTAATGGAAATGTCATGGCTACGGGCAGTGGTGGAAACCACCTGGTTTGGAGCAACACAGAACAGCAACTCAGTGAGGAACATCAGCCCTTGCTGTACTGGGGCAGGACAAAGAGTTATCAGGTGGGACTTCACCTTTCCTGCTCCAGTTCTTCCACGTCTCCAGTTCACCCGCCAGGTCTAGCTCCAAAACCCACAAATCACACAAATACTGGCAGACACCAGGATGACTGAAGCTTGGTCTTTGCAGTCACCATCAAGAAAAGCCAGAAAAATATTTAGACACCTAATTTAAACTAAAATTAAGTGGATGTCCTGCTGCCCATGGAAAGTTTCCTGCCTAATCCCTTACTGGATCACATCCCATGCTTCTCCACTGCAAAACACCTTGGAAAATGCTAATGGGACTTGCTGGAGTCCTGTTGCTCCCAGGTCAGGTTGTGTGAGGGCTCAGCTACCCTAATTAACACAAAGCCCTTAGTGGGAAATGAGCTCTCCCTAACCAATGCAGGAGAGCAACTCTGCATTAAACTGTCCCATATCCTGCTGCTGCCAGTCTCTGGATAATTTCCTGACCTGGACTCCAGCCTAAAGGCAGCAGGAGCATCTGCCTGGATTCCCTACAGATGGTTCCGAGGTGTGGGAGCCCCAGGTAATTCCCATCAAGCCAGGAGATGGCACTCCATAACGTGTAGGGTAACGCCTGGGCTTTGAGGGCCCAAACCCCTCCCTTTTGTCCCTGCCAAGCCGTCCTTCCCACTCATCAGCATCCAGGTGAGTCCTCAGGTGGAGCAGGTCTGTTCACCGGGGAGGTGACAGCCAGCACGAGGATGCAGCCCCCAGCCAAGACCAGGCAGCTGTGACCAGCACTGCCCCCAGCTGCAGCCCTCCAAAGGCACCATCTGGCTCCCAGCAGCTTCATTTTGCAACCTTAGGGTCCCTTTAATGCATCCCCCCCTCTCCTTTTTATGGAATAGGCAAAAAAGTCGTAGTAACTGATCATAAAATTTCAAACTCATTTACCTTTCAGGAGGCAACTCAGCACAGGCTGTTACAGGGCAATTTGGTACATCATAAAGTTTCCTATTAGAACAGAAAATAGGGCTGCTTGCATGAGCTGCCAATTGGAAATAAAATAGTAGTGGGGTCATGATCATTAGCACTGCTTTTTCTATTAGGTTTGTTTTCCACCAGGGTGGGAAGAGGAGGGAGATTTAGATGCAGGTGAAAACAGGCGAGGGCAGATCTGGAAGACAGGAGAGATGAGCAGGAGAGATGATGGGAGAGAGGGTCTCTTCCTGCACTTCTTGAGTTTGTGGTGGAGAGCCCCATGGGGTGATGTTGGATCCAGAATGAGTCCCCTGGACCACACTGGGGTGTCCAATCTCCTGCAACAGCAGCTGCATGAACAGCTCAGCAGAGTGGCAGCTCCTCTGTGGTACTTGGGAACACAGCATATGTTTGCAAAAATAAACTTACCTAGGCTGAGGTAAAGGCAGGCCAGAACAAGAGCATGATTGTAGGTACTGCAACCAGAGACTGCTGTAAATAAAGGCCCTAAAGTGCTGGTATCCACACGAATTTCTTAGCACAATTCCCTTCACTGTTGGCAATCTTTGACATCGATCTTGTGCCTCTCCAGTTACTTGTTCTATTGAAGTGCATCATGCAAAGCACCCAACAAAGCCCAGTCTCCTGTCAGCTGCATTACAATACCCACAACGAAACTTCCCTGGCCTTGTCTGTGCATGGCACAACAAAAAGCAGCCCCACACCACACTGATGAAGTGACATGACCAAGGCTTCGGAGGAGAGAAGTGGCAGGAGTAATCGCAGACTCATGGAACGGTTTGGGTTGGAAGGGACAATAAAAATCAGCTTGTTCCACCCCCTGCCATGGGCAGGGACACCTTCAACTATCCCAGGGTGCTTCAAGCCTCATCCATCCTGGCCTTGGACATTTCCAGGGTTAGGGAAGCCACAGCTTCTCTCAGCAACCTATGCCAGGGCCTCACCAGCCTCACAGGGAAAAATTTCTTCCTAAAGAAGAAATCTTTAGGAAGAAAAATCTAATCTAAATCTACTGTCTTTCAGTTTGAAGCCATTCCTTCTTGTCCAGTCATCGTGGTCTTTGATTTTGTGATTGAGCTCTTGAGGATATCCTGAGCTGTCCTGATGCTATCCCATCCATGAGGACAGCGGTACAGGAGGAAGGCTGAAGCATTTTGCTTCAGGAAAGCAGCAACAGAGCTAAAAGCAGCATAAATAATGTTTTTATTTCTGTGAAGGAGGAAAAAAGCTTCTTCCCCCTATCAGCAGTTTCCTCATGCTGATGCTCATGCTATCAGCATGCTGCCTCAGGTGACTGCTTGGTGAGAGGCTCAGCTCACCTCCACACACTGGCACAGCAATAGATCCCCATCACATAAATCAGAGACACCACGGAAATCAGGAGGCATCAGGTCAGAGTTTGGGGCACGCAGGCCACGAATGGCTGTGAAGCCCAGGTCACGAACCAATAGTGAGCAATAACAACACGATCTGTTTGTTAATATTCATCCCACGGTTCCCATAAAAGCCCTCATGCCCTCTCAAGAGCTCTGTCCTCTTGCATTATTCCTCGCAATTTATTAAGACAAATTGTTCCCACACCACAGTTGGAAGGTAACCAAAACCAGCAGCGTTGTCTCCATCTCGTGGGGGAACTGAATCCCAGGCAACCCATCCCTCTGCTCACTAAGCAGATCGTGGGTTTGTCACCTCCCCACTGCTCCCCTTGGACTTCGGGTGGTTTCCTCTCAGTTGTCACCTCAAATTCCCCCTGTCCTGGCATTGCAATCACCCCTGAAGCATTCCACCCCTTCCTGCCCCACCGCAGGTTCTCCTCCATTGCAAGGACTCCAGTCACAGCTGGGCACAACCAAGGGCAGAGGAAGGCCACCCAAAACTATGTGCAGGGAAACGCTTTTGCTAGCAGTAGCAGCATCTGGACAAGAAATCCTGCTACAACCATACCCATGGATCTTTTCCAGCCTTGAAAACCACCAAGAGACCTCACAACAGCCTTTGTGCCTCTTCAGTGAAGAGCCTGCTCGTGGTCTTACAGCAAAGAGGTGGGGAGGGCACAGCTCCTGGAGCTCGTGGAACTGCTGGCTGGCTTGGCTTTCATTTGCCTTCACCTCCTGAAGGAGAATAACCGAAAGCTGGGCTCCCATCCCTGGGAATGTATCTCAAAGGGATAATTGCTGCCTCCATCCCCAGCACTCTGCAAGCTGGCACCTTGCAGGGGCATCCCGACACCTGTGGGTCAGAAAACACAGCCAAGCTCACACTCAGTGCTCCCAGAGAGGCACCATGAAAATAAGGGAGTTCCACAGTGAGATTTTGGGGCGACTTCCTGACAGACTGACGTGGGCATGCATTGAAAGGATTCCTGCATCCAAGCGGGATGTGTGAAAATGCACCCCATGGCACAAACCCACCTGGCCCAAGGGCTGGAAAGCCCCAGGTTCCCACCATGTCTGGTCTCCCTGGCCTTTGCACACCCCATCAGGTGATCACAGGAGCAACCTGCTGGAAACTGCTCATCTCGTGGTTAAGAAGTTGGGTGAGGGTCTCTTCCTGCGCACACAGAGCTCCACCAGCCAAAAGAGGATCCGGCCCCAGACACCAGCTGGGTGTGGCACTCAGATGGGCTGATCTGTTGATCCTAAAGCCAGAAAAGTCAGCACCGAGGCTGAGGGCTGAGGTGAGTGTTTGATTACAGCAGGGGGGTGAGGGTTTTTCAGGGGTCTGTTGGGGATGGAATGAAAGCTTTATGGAGTGCTGGTGGGTGCTCCTGACAGCGCTGAAGACAACACAGATTTAGCACAGACTGCAGCAGTGTTATCCCCTCACCATCTAATTTCTGAGTTCCAAAGGCTTGGGGTGACAGATAAAACTTTGCCACACCATATTTTTGGGTTTATGTTCCAGCAAGTGGCTGTTCACATTTATTCTTAACATTTTCCTGAAGGATTTTGCTCCCGTTAACTCACTGTCATGGATTTGATAGCCTGTAGCAGAGTTATCAGCCAACAGCAGGTAGGCCATGATGCAACTTTAAGTCACAGTCATCTTTTATGACCACGATTCATTCTTTAAACCTTTTCTTTTCCTTCTAGCTTGCTTTGATTTGGGCTTTTCTTATTAATTAAATGGCAAGTTTCAGTAGCCTAAGATTGAATTATAAGTCTTGTTTAGAGGAAGGAGAATGATCAGAGCAAAGGGTGGAAGCTATATATGTAATATATACATATACTTAAGACATGGAACTTTGCTTCCAGACGTTTGGAACAAATTAAATAGAGGATCAAATTAACTAGTGATTGAATTAAGTGGAAAGCATCTCATTACCTAAAAGATGGAAACATGTGTCATTTTATAACAGCTAAAAATAAAGGCAAGAATGGGTTGAAGTGAAAAGCAGGAACCTGCAAATGTCAGCCAAATTTGGGGTCTGGTGAGCCCTCCAAGTGGGAAGGCTGTAAATAAGGTGGGTTTTGCCGCATAGCGGGAAGTGCTGGGAAACAATGGGCTTGGAAACCAGATGTTGGGGAAAAGGAGCTGCTGCACATCACATTTCACACGTGTGCAGATAGAGAAAGGTGTGCAGGGAGAAAGGGGGCTCATCCAGCTGAGTGGGATGCCCAGGACACCCTGTTTGCCTACAGGCAGAACCCTTGGGCTTGGGATCTGCTACTGCCCTGAAAATCCAGAGTAACTCTGCTCCCTCTGCCAGTGGGATGAGCACCGACAGTGAACAAGTTCAAACCACGTCTGCTCCTCGCAGCCCAGCTGCTCAATCACTCTGAATTTCAAGTGTTTCACAACGAGGAACAAACCCAGGGGTACAAACGTGTCTTTTTAACCCAAGATTAAGACATCTTACTGCTGCCTTAACCCAGCACCTTTATCAGAGGGGTCTCTGCTGCTTTCCAGACGCTCAATTTCCCTTGAAACAGATGTGAAAAGCAGAGGGAGCATTCAGACCCAGGCTTTTGTTTCACCCTTAGAACCGTTTCACATGTTCCTCCCCTCCTGTGATATTGATGTTCATCTTCCTTCCTGCTCACCTGGACCTTACAAATTCCAATCACTTCTCTTCCCGACACCACATTTCACTTAGCGACGCATCGGATGGAAATTGCACTGAGCTGCAGGAAATCGGTTTTTCACTCCACCAAACTCCAGCCCCAAATTCAGGATGAGGAATATGGCCTTAGCCCTTTCCTATCTGATGTCGTATTTTTCCCTTTTGTTCCGCTTATATATTTATCATGTCCTGACAAATGCAAGTGGAGCTTTTCCAAGATAAATAACGTTATCTTTGCAGAACCCTACGGCACCCCATGGCAACTCATTATTTTTCAATTAAATTTACTGTTCATTGGCAGTTGCTCTGCTTTAATTTTCTGCTATTTGTTTACTGAAGACCGAAATGCATAACACAAAGCCCTATAAAAGTCAGACCAAGTTAATTAAATGCGAAACTGGGAAACCCTAACTTTGCCTCCTGAGCAGTTTTATCATGAGATCTCCTTAAAAATGTCTCTTTTTGCAGAAATTTATTTAGACATATGTAACCACTATTAATTAAATGTGTGGTCCCTCCATAACTCACTCCAAAAGACACTTCGCTGTATTTTGTAACCACTGATTGGAGAAAAAGGAGTTCACAGGATTCACAATGCCGGAGGAAGAAAAGATATTTCAGTCAGACCAATATGTTTAGACTCCTGACATGTTTCTGAGTTATTTTGCCCGAATGCAGGGTGCCCAAGTACAGGTTTGGAAGAGATACACCGTATTATTTTCCTTCCATGGTCAAGAAGACCTGGTTTCATTCCTTGGTGGGACCATAGATTCGGTGGATTGCAAAGCAGTCAAATGTGTAGGTTTTAATTAGCCATTTTACATACTAACAAAAATACTCTGGTTGACGTCCACTACAAGCTTGTCCTTCACGTGGATCAAGAAATGACAATAGATATAAAAAACTAATCAAGACAGAAACCTTGGCTGATGATGTTCCCACACCACATCAGAAATAATATTTTCAGTAACAGTATTCAATATTTGCAGTCTCCTCTCCAACTGAGCTAGGCAGACCATGTAAATCCAGCTTTCCTACCATGTAAATCCTAATTTCCATGTCCTTATTTCTCTGCATGGGTGATGGAGACCTTGAAATCATCTCAGACATGGATGTCTGTGCTGTAAATCATTGTATCTGCTCAGGTGAAGTCTGTCCTCATGGTCTCCAGAGTGGGGTGTCCATCACCAACCCACCACTCAGACACCTTTGCCAGCCATGGAAACACTCACCTTCATCCAACCCTGAGAGAGGTAGGTAAAATAAAGACCAATCACCACTAGAAAATGCCCATTTTCCACCACTGATCCTAGCAACAGCCTCTAGAATTTCCCAAGACAAGTCGTCAGATTTTAGGTTGAAATCTGGAGGCAACTTATTGAAATCTAAGAGTGGAAGTTAACATGTCAGAAACACTTTCCAGTGCTAAAAGATTCCCAGCTTGGAGTTTGAAACTCCAAGTTTATTTCTAAACCCACCAATCATCTGAAGGAGGAAAGGAAAAGGGCAATCTTTTCTGAGAGCCACAAATTAGAAACAACAGCAACAATGAACAAAGGACCCTGAATATGGATAAAAGGTATATCCATATTATAACGGATATAATATAATATATCCATTATTATAATATATATCCATAATTATATAATATATCCATAATTATAATATATCCATATTATGATATCCATATTATAATAATTATAATATCCATATTATAATAAATACCCAAAAAGCCAGTTTGAAGAAAACGGAATCCAAGGCTTCAATATTTTGTTCAGGCAAATTGCTTCAAAAGGGAGGTGTACAAATTGCTCCTCTAAAGGTTTGGCCCAGGTTCTTGTGGCAGGAATGAGCAACCCAAATTCCAGCTCAGCGGGTGGAAGGTTTGTCCCAGTAGGATCAACACACAGAGACCTGGCCAGAGCCTACCACATGCAGCAGAGCGTGTGCTCGATCCTTGCTACTGATCCCAGGAGGCAGAGCTGTGCCTGAGACAGCAGCACCTCAAGTCAGGTGCAAGTGAACGACGGCGTTGACGGCATTGAGGTGAGCTCTGCGTCTTGGGCAAGGTGAGAGAAGCACAGTGTCAGCAGCTAATAAGTTTATAATGGGATTTCTTCCTCGAGCCAAAACCAGCCCAGATTTATAACTCCCGCACACCTCTCTGAACTTTCCGACACTCCTCCTGAAACATTTCATTATTGCTCAATTACTGTCATGTTCTCTTAAAGACCTGGAGGGGGAAGGTGGTCTCCATTTGGAGGCCAGATGCCATTTCCATTTCCTCAAAAAACTGTGCTGTGCAATAAATAATCCAGTCACCCTTCAGAAACAGGCTTTGAGGCTACGATAAGTTTAAAAAAAAAAAAAGCGAAAACTGTGACATGTTCTATGTGTAATGGAAACTAACCAGAAACTAAGATGTTAAATTAGTGGCGGGGCACTTTTGTCTCGCGGCAGGGCCAGACTGACTGTCTGGCTCAGAGGCAAGAGCCGCAGAAACTCTCCCCAGCCTCAGCCCTGACGCTGTCTCGCTGAGGTACCTGTGCTGGGCCTGCCTAGAAAGGGTTTGGCAGTGTGGGGGCTGCAGAAGTGGCTTCTCTGAGAAGCTGCTGGAAGGCTCCCCCGTGTCCGACTGAGCCAATCCCAGCTGGCTCCAGGATGGACCCGCCACTGGCCAAGGCTGAGCCCACCAAGGACAGTGGAAGCACTTCTGGGATGAGGGACTTATGAAGGGACAAAGAATCCTGCAGGAATGAGAATATGTGAGAGGAACAGCTCTGCAGGTGGCCAGGGCAGTGCACAAGAAGGGGCAGGAGCTGCTCCAGGCACTGGAGCTGGGATTCCCCTGCAGCTCATGGGGAAGACCGTGGTGAGGCAGCTGTGCCCCTGCAAGTCCATGGGGGAGCAGAGATCCACCTGCAGCCCCTGCAGGAGCCCGTGCCAGAGCAGGTAAATGCCCAGAGAGGGCTGTGTCCCTGTGGAAAGCCCGTGCTGGAGCAGGATTTGTGATCCTGTAGGGGACCAACGCTGGCGGAGCCTGCTCCTGAAGGACTGACACAAAGAAGGGACACGTGTGGAGCAGCCTGTCCCAACAGGACAGCACCCTATGGAATGGACCCACATTGAGCACCCTGTTCCTGAAGGACTGCACCCCATGGAAAGGACTCACACTGGAGCAGTTCCTGGAGGACTGTCTCCCGTGGGAGGAACCCCAGGGCTGGAGCAGTGCAAGGCAGTGAGAAGTCCTCCCCCTCAGGAGGGAGGAGTTGCAGAGACAACCTGTGATGGACTGACCACAGCCCCCATTCGCCATCCCCCTGAGCTGCTGGAGCAGGAGGAATGAGAATGAGAGAATTTGGGACTGAAGTTGAGGCCAGGAAGAAGGGGGATGTGGGGGAAGATCTTTTAGATTTGGGTTTATTTCTCATTATCCTACTCTGATTTGATTGGCAACAAATTAAATTAATTTCCTCCATGTGTTGCCCCTGATGGCAGTTTCTGAGTCATCTCTTCCTGTTCTTATCCTGATTCAGAAGCTTTTTGTTATATTTTCTCTCTCCTGCCCAGCTGAGGATGGAGCAGCTTTGGTGGGCACCCCAACTTCAGCCAAGGTCACTCCATCCCATGACCAAACATCAGGGCTGTCAGCCCACCACATGAAACACGCCCAGAACAGCCCTACAGCACCAGTTCACACCAGTTTGTGACAGACCCTCGTGGTGGGCTGGCCCAGGATGGGGATGATGCACCTCACGGGAGGGTCGTGCTGAGAATACAGACCTGAGCCCAGTGCCCAGGACACACTCATCACCTCTGCACAAGCAGGGGCTCAGCAGCCGCCTAAGATGAGCTTTGGAAAATGAGAAATCAAATATTTTCCATACTGAAAAGCAGGTTTGACCTCTTGTTCATAAGGTCTGGGCAGACTGGACTTCAGACACTACAGCCCAGTCCAGCAGGGGAGGTCTTAAATTCTGTATCCTTAACCAGAAATTCAGAGGCCCTGCTGCGCTCAAAACCCCACCCTTGAGCTCAGTCTCTGCCACAGGATTTGTGAATCACCTGACAGCTCTCATGCATTCACCGGGCAGACACTTGCACAGCACATTATCATCCAAAACGTCTTTTCTGCTTTGATACTAGTAACAAGTATCTGTTTGTACATATGGAAACCACATCATATATTCCAGATGGAAATTCATACTCAATTTCAGAGAAGGAAACGAGCTCTTTCATACGAGATGCATAATTTGTTGTGTGAATATGAAATACGTGACTGCCTCACACGTTATGTTGTGAGCTAATCATAAAAAAAAAAAAAATAGAATGGAAAAGGTCCCATCTGTCTCTAAATCCTATAATCCAACTGTTCTCAGCTAACTCCAGCTCTGCCAGTACCTGGTATACACACAGCAAGGAGAGATTTCTGTGCCAGGAATTTAGTGAAAAACAGAGGAGCATAGAGGAAGCTGCAGCTGAAGTTCTGTCCAAGGCAGTGAGGAAACATCTTGGAGGGAAGAGAGACCTTGTGACACCTCTTCAGCTGACTGAAGTCATTCCCCAACTCTTCAAATTGTTCTTGACCTGCCTTTTCATCCAGGCTCCCCTGTAATTATCTTCTTAACATGATTTCCCTGTAGTTCCCTGAAGAGCCTTAATGGGATCACTGGGAAAGGTCCAGCTGCACATTAGAAAGCGTGGAGGCAAGATGCTGTCCCCAGAAGATGATGGGAACATTGCCACTCGCATTAGTGAGGCTGAAAGTTCAGACTGGAGCCTGCTGGCCTCAGCAGCAGCTCTGCCACACAAATTCAGTGGATTTGGCTTCGGTCTGACACAGTCTGCTTCTTCTGCTGTGGTCTCATTTATCTGCACCAGGTTCCTGAGCCTGACCCTACAGTTCTCAAGTAGCACCAAAGGAGCTCCTCCCCTGGCACCCCAGGAACAGGTTATGGAGACTTATTCCATGGGAAACAGCAATATTTGCCTGTTGCTTTCAGTGTGTTACTGCAACTGCTTCAGGTTGGTTGCCTCAAAAAATGAAACAGGTGTGAAACAGCAGCACGAGGTGGTACCAGGTTCCCAGGCCTGATAGGACATTTTCAAGCAGTGGCCCCAAAAAGAAGCCCCAACTCTCAGCTAGCAGCCACCAGAGCAGTGAGGCCACTGAAACCCAGGTCAACCCCTGCTCATTCCTCTCTCTCCACTGCTGAGGGCAATGATGCTCTACCTTAGATGCCATAGCTAAGTCCCCAAGTTTAATGGGATGACTCTTTGCCATCCTACAGGTTTAAGCCACCTATAGACCTACATAAAATTGCCTGGATTAAGATAATTTTATGTCTTGAATCCATTTAACTAAGCGATGCAGATCACTGCAGCTGAATCTCTTCTCCTTGGAGATTTATCCAACCTGGATTTTACCAGCACAGCCCTTATACCACCCTTCCAGAGGGTTCCAAATTGACATTTCCTTCAAGACTTGATTCAATGTCTGCTGCAGTCAATTGAAGGCTTAGGTACACTTCAACAGGGTTTAGATCTGCTCCTTTAGGACCTCTGTTAGTTACAAACCATGTAATTAATCGACCATGCATTAATGATTTAAGAATTACCCTGTCTTGGCCAACCAGACCTCGTGGATGTGTTTCTGACAGGATCTGTCTTCCATCACACCAGTGACTGACACCCATGAATTTTGCCATCTCTGTTGAGAGAAAAATCAAATTAGCAATGGAGCGAATTTGCACTTCTCACAGTTCCCAGAGATTTCTCCAAGCTCATTTACCTCGTGCTTCCCATGCCTCCTCTGCTGCAAATCTTCCTACCCTGGGATGTGTCTGCTGACTGCTGACAGCAAAAATGGTGTAAGAAAATACCCAGAAGGTGGAACATGGAAAGGAAGGGGAAGGTGGGAAAGCTGCAGGACTGGCTCAGTGTGTCACACAGCTTTGGGAAACTGGTCAGCTCTGGTTGCCAGCTTCAGCTGAGATTTTGAGACCCACAAAGGACAGCTTCTGCCTTTTCTGTGTCCTCCAAGTCTCACCCAATGGCCACAGTGCTCAGGTAGAGCCATTTGATACCAACACAGTGAAAGCAAAGTTTGCTCACATGGGTTTTACCTCTGGCTCTGTCACATTTTCTCTTGACTTGGTTGTAAATCCCTCCTCGATCCTTTATGATACGAGAGGCAGGGAGAGGGAAGAATCGCTTGGTTTAAAACAAAGCAGCTCATTCACAAGCAGTTGTTTGCCTTGGGCGGCAAACACTGACTTTTACAAACAGCAGACACGTCCTGGGGATTTGGGGTGACTGCTGCAACATTTTCTGGCTGGATAGTAAACAGCTAGGTAACCACTGACACTGCCCTGATGCAGGGTTTGAGGTTCCTCTCCTCTTCCCTGGGGAGCATAAGCCATGATCCTGCTAGAGAAACAAATGATTAATCATAGCAGGGGTACCTCATTAAGATTTATTACAAAGCCTTGTGATAGCTCAGGAAAACTGCTTCCAGGAGTCATCCAATAAAGCAGAATTAACAAGACAGCCCCTCAGATGGAACTGTGCTACCCAAATCCCTTTATGCTGACCTGCAGCCCAGAACTGCCACGACAGCCACAGCAGCTGCCCAGCATTAACAGAGCTCTGTAACTTTGAGCAGGAATCAGGCACAGAGCCCCAGCCATAAAGCTGATGAACTGAGAGAATATCACAAAGAGAAGGAGGGAAAGCACAACATTATCTCATAGCTATTTGACTGTGATTTATGCCCCATTCCACCTTGCCTTTTAGGAGTGAAACACCACAGAAATACACAGAAATGGCCTTTGGTGTTGTGTGTGCAGCTCTGCTGCCTCACATCACTGCAACCTGGGCTGCAGACAGTCCTGCCACACGAACCCAGAGCTTGCTCCCACCAGAAAGGACCAGACACAAGTCTTGGATGCACTGATGGCACCTGCATGGCCACACAGGCTGCCCACACACCTCAAGTTTCTCCAGAGCCTGGAACAGTTTGCAACACAGACCACGGCAACAGATCCCTCGAGAGCATCACTGCCTCGGCTGTGCTGAGAGCTTCAGCAGCAGGCTCCAGCTCCAGCGGGAGGGAAGAGAAGGTGATACCCAGCACAGACCTGACAACCATCATTTTGCCAGTTCTCAGAACCAGGCTTTTCGCTGTTTCCTTTCAAAGTGAAATTTTTGTTTGCCAATCATGTTTTAAAGAAAAATGATCGAACACAAAAGACAAACAATCCCAAGAGCCAAGCACAATATTGGGGTAGAATGAAACATTTCATTTGTCCCAATATTATTTTGTTTTCCAGGAAAAAAGAAAGCCTTGCAACAGGTAACCGGGTCTCCCCACTGTAGACCCAGCACTCCTCATTGCCATTAAAGCAACTTAAAAGGTGCAGAGCCCAGAGCAGCTCCTTTCAAAGGTAAAATAACTGTTTCTGTGGTGAGCTCAGTAACATGAGGGAAAGCTGCCCAGTGTGTGAAAAGATCCAGGACAACATTTTTCAGGTTTTTTTTCCCCATTGGTGTGTAATGTTATCCAGCTCCTACACAGCTGAACTAGATCATCCCTTCCAGGAAGATATCCAGGTCTGAGGTGAAGTATCCGAGCTAGAATTAATTTCCCTCTCGTCCTGGTCAGCTGCTCCACTGGGTGATTACTGTTCTGCTCCACAGTTGTCTTTCCAACCTAACTTCAACATCCATCCGCTAGATCTTCTTCCCTCTGTCACACATCTCCTGGTGCAGGGAATTACCCACCATTACCTACCACGCTGCCTCCAAACTTCCTTTCCAGCAAGCCAAACAGCCTGAGCTCTCTCAGCCTGACTCTCACTCCAGACCTTAGCTCATCTCATTACGGCTGAGTTATCCTCCAACGTGTATCCAAGAGGAGAACAAGAGTCATCATGCTGTTTGGAGGGTCATAAACTCTGTGCTTTGCCAAAGAGAGTTACCCACTGAAATTGCCTCAGATGCAAACACCAACGTGGTGGAAATGAGGGGTGCTAGAAGGGCAGCATTGGAACAGGCTGCCCACAGAATCACCGTCCCTGCATGAGTTCAAGAAACGTGTGGGTGTGGTGCTTAGGGACACCATTTAATGGTGAATCTGGCAGTGCAGGTTAGTGGTTGGACTCAATGACCTTAGGGCACTTTTCCAGCCCTTAATGACTCTGTGATCCTGTGAAGGAAATACCAGGCTCCGTAGCTCCTCCAAGGCTTTCATGAGCAGCCAGCTGTGAACATTTACTGATGTCAGTTATCCATCAGCTCATGAATGTCTGGCAATCTCCACTCTGTTAGAGAACTCTGAAGTCTCTTCTTTCCCATGTGGCTGTGCAAGGTCTGCAAGATGTGTGTGTGCTCTTTGAGATGGTTCCACTCAAAATGGCACCTGTCCATGGGGAAGATGAGAACTCTCCAAACAAATGGCTTATTATTTCAGCACTTGCATGGGAGGGGTCCAAGGAACGGTTTTCATCAACAAAACTCTCTCTGGGTACCACTGACAGCTAGAGCTTCCAGTCAAGGCATGCTGAGGTGAAAATCCCAGGAATGCCATTCCTTCTTGGAGCCAATTCCTTTGGCGTCAAATCGCCAGCCAAAGAAAACATGTTATAATCAATGCCCTCAAAAATGACGAGCTCCAAAGAAAACACACCCTGAAAATAGAGATGGTCAATCCAAAGCTGTTCATGAGGCCGCCTCCAACTGCCAGGCTCCCTGTCACAGTATTCCCCCACAGTTTTTCCCCAGTGAAATATGGGTGTCCTGGCTGGAGCCCGTGGGCTGCTGCCCCTTTGCTCAGGCAGCACTGCAGGAGTGTGGAGCAGGCTGTGCCTCGCTGTGTTTGTTCAGTCCCAAGAAAGGCAAATCTCTTCCTCGACTCCCAGAGCCACTCTGATGAAAGAACATCCCTGCATGGAGGGGCGTTGATGTGCCCCTACCGGCTGTGCTGGTGGTCTCCCAAACCAGGCTGCAGTGTCTCAGCAGCAGTTCTAATTATGGAGCCCAAGGAAGCAGATAAACAAGATGAATGATTTTGTGAGTGAATTTAGGCTTGTGATAACAAAGACAAGCCCTGCAGCCAGGCAAAGCCTGGGGGAACACCACACTTTCTCATCTAGTTTGACTAAGGCAACCTATCAGGAACCTGCTGAATCAGCCAAAGAAGTGAGCTGCCATCCTCTGCAGAGCCCCAGTGATTCCCAGGATCCCATCCCACTCTGCCAGCACCCCTGAAACCCCCTGGGACAGCAGCACTGAGTCCTCAGTGAGCCACCAATAAACCCAGCTCTAAGGGCTACTGCTCAAAACGTGGTCGGGATCCTGCAGCCTGACCCTCACACCTCAAGCTTCCCGTATCTATCTCCTCAACCCACCACCAAATCCCTCCTGACCTACAGGAGCCTTCCAGCTGAGTCCAGACCTCCACACGTGCAGGCTGCAAACTGCAGTGAGCCACAGATCAGCCACAACAGGAGCAGCAGGGATAATTACTGCTTTAACTGCAGACACGGGCTGCACGTTAAAAGAAGCTGTTAAGGGTAATGGTGGGTTGTCCACCTCATGGTCTCTTCAGACCGAGAGTGGAAAAGATGTTTCAGCCAGAAATGAGTTAGTGGGCTCAGTGCTGAGGTTAATGGATAGAAGTTTATAGTCTGCTATTCACAGCAGGTCACAGCAGCTGGATAAGGCTTTAGATGTTCCCAGCACTCGTATGTCCATGTCTCTGAACACATAATAAAGAGTGTCTCCCAGGCCACTCCACTTGTAAGTTCAATTAAGGGGAAATTGAGGCAAGTTGATAAAACAGCCGGACTTTTCTGCAGCGTTCGGCAGCAAGGGGAGCCAGCACTTATCTCTATATCCAACACCCTGTATGACATTCCAGCACTTTCTGAAATGCATCCATGTCACTGCAAAGATCAACACTGCCCATCGAGCACATCCTCACTCGAGAGCAGCGGCTTGAGCCCAGGCTGTCCTCAGAGATCCCTGGAAACAGTGACAGTGGAGAGGGGTTACATTGGTGTGAGCAAATATCTGCTTCTTGAGCCAACAAAGCCCACGTGGATCCCATGCTGGGCAGGCAGCAGCAGCTCCATCTGCTCACCCTGTGCTGCCTCAGTGGCCAGCAGCAGCACCAGCTCCTCAGCCGAGGAATCGTCATCTGGGCACCGAGAGCTCCTGCTTCAGCAATATTTCTCTGATGCCTGGGAAGTAATTACCAACAGCTCTTCCCACTGTCCTCTAATGGAAGGTGGCCTCATTAGTTACGTTGCACTGAGTCAGCTTAGCATGCTCAGAGACGATGAAAACACTGTTAGTCCGTCTTCCAAAATAAGTGGCAAACTTACTACGACATCTTGTGTTTAAATATTTTCCACCATGCCTTAAACTATCTGAACCTCATTTCCTAGGAGAACCAGCTCACTCGCTCCTGAAGTGCCAGCACCGGGCGAAATACGATGTAGTGTTTTAGGGCACCCAGCAGAAACATCCAAAGAGGATGGAACGCCCCCGTTAGACTTCAGTGAACCTTTGGTATCGACACACGCAGCACCTTCAAAGCACCATGAGCCCTTAGCAGTGGGACCGTATTTCACAGCGCATCACAGCGTATTTCACCTCTCCTGCCCCCTGCCAAGGTCGCTGCACGGTGCTGGATCTGAGAAGGAACCTCCTGTGCTGGCTCATCAATTTCACCTAAATGAATGTGGTTGTTAATATCGACTCATCTACATATTGCTCATGATGTTAATGCCCTTCCCTTACGAACTCCACGGTTTCCTGATGCCTCTGCTCGGTGGCACGATACATTTGCACCCTAAACCTGCAAGTGAGCCTATTTAAACACTGCACAATAAAAGCTGAGTTTAACAGGGCACATCTACAGGCCTGGGTTTGTCCCTGCCCTTAAATACACGAAATAACGTCATTTAGGTTACATTATTTATTAAATGACATTATTTAATCCCTGTGGTTATTAGAGAAAGGCGAAAGGGCTGAATCACCTTCCAGAGGAACCCTTTTCTTTGATGATATTTCAGGGAACCTACAGTAACTAGGAATAGGAACCATCTCATAGTAACTACTACATGATAGGGAAGAGACCAAAGCTTCTTTCAGGGAGGAAAAATGGTCATATTTGAGAAGAGGAAAAATGTTTCCGCTTAGAATTTTGAAGATACCTTGAAACGCTTAAGTTTTTCCTTCCTATACATTTGTTTCAGAAAAATCATCAGCATTTAATTTTTAAGGAGGGATTTAAATGGTTTCAGAGCATGCAGCTGAAGCCAAATGAATCAAACTAAATGTTCAGGGTCTCCTATTTGTTCTGCTGAATAATCTTCCTCTTAGGGCTATCAGAAAGAAATTAAGAAACATTTTTTAGTTTAACAACTAAAAGTAAAAATCAATTATTCAGAGTTCTGGTTCTGAGCTGTTTTGAAAAATCTACCTTTTTGATATGCTTGAGATCATTTAAAGATATTAAGAAATATGGCTGCGTGCACCAAATTAAAGGAAGCATCAAAATATCAGATGCAAAATAATAGCTTTAAAACAAATCTCCATAACCATCAGTGAAAACATTTGACAATTATTTATATCTCAAATAAAACAGGTGATTTTTCCAATTAAAATGGAGATGCAATCTTTCTTATAAGTAATGAAAATGCAAATACTCAGTACTAGATAAATTAGAGTGGGAAAATGCATAAATACAGAAAATAGGTCATGTTGCACTGAGTGAAAGAGGGAGGGAAAAGCAGAAAATTGAAGAGAAAAGGCAAATTGAACTCAAGTTCTTATTTCTCAACAGCATCCTTTAACAAAACTCACTCTTTATGTTTTCTCTACAAACATTGAACCAACAAGGAAAAGGTTACCGGGATCTGACCTCCCTTTAATAATACATTGGCAGTTTTTCCTTTGGAGGGAAAAACATTTTGTAAGAGCAAAGACAAATAATCCCAACTAGATTAATAAATTACTTAAAAGAGAGAGCTGAAAAAGAAAGTCCACCAAATCAGGATGGACCCTCCATTTTTATTTTAGTGCCTTTTGTTTCAGTACCTTTTCTTAAAAAAAAAAAAAAAAAAAAAAAAATTAGAAAAAAAAGTGCATAAAATAATATTTGGAATACCACGGGGTGTTAGGGAAAACAGAGCACTGCCTGGAGGAGCTGAGTCCCACTGGGCAGCCCAAACAATGAAGCACTGAAGAGGCAGAAAGACTGTGTGAAGAAAACCCACTTTCCTCCTCTCCTTCTTGTCTTCACCCCTGTCTCAGAGGTCACTGGTTTATTTAATTAACCAAGTGGCATCTCCCAGGACTGTAGGGCTCATTCCCCTCTCGGTTATCCCACAGGAGAAGAGCTGCAGTGACATTCCACAGTGCTGGAACCACAGGACATCGGTCCAGGCCTGGGTTTCTAGCAGGGGTGAGACCGAGTTAAAATAAATCATCAAGGTTTCAGGTGATATTTTTGGAGGAGCAAACACATTTGGGGAGTAAAAGTGCAGAAAAATGGGCCTTGCTGTCAGGGATGTCAGACATCCCTGACACAGGGATCAGTCCTTGAAGCCCCCAGCCAGGCACGACTTCTGCGTGTGGACAGGGCTCCATGTGATCAATCCATCAACAGTCTGAATGAGAAAACAGCCCAGACTTCCTCCTACAACACCCAAAACCTCCCATCAGGAGCTGGGCTGTCCTTCAGGAGCAGTTTCACTCCTCAGAGAGGAGTTCTGCCCCAGCAACGTCCATCCTGAAATACACCAGAGGCAAGAGGAGAACCTAACTCCGAGTTTAAAGGAAAAGGTTTAACCACAGACATGAACCATGGCATGAACCAGTCCTTCTCTGCTCCAGGCACAAAACTCCAAGGGACAAGTTCCACCCTGGCCCGAGGAGAGCTGATCTTGCCCTGAGGTGGAGGCTGGGGCCCCTTTGCCTTGACATCGCCTGTTCTCTAATCTTGTACCCTTGCTATTCATGTTTTAAAAAACCAAAAAATCCCAACCAACCAAAACGCAGAAATGAATTCTCAGTGAAATTCTTTTCATGATTACTGTGTAAATAATATTCCGATAAAATGAGAGATGCAAATCTCCTTTAAGACCTCATTCACCAGATTTCTGCTCTTGCCTTTCAAACCTCAGCATCAGTAGCGTAGTCTTTCGTCTTCTACCCATCAATTGATACTTAAATAATGCATAAAACTGTCTTATTAAATGCATGTTGAATATTTATTTGGAAGCTCATCACAAGTTGAAAGATAACCTTCATTTTCAATTCCCTTTGGGATAATCAGCTAATTGGCTATCAGCTGAAGCTCAGCCTCTTCAGTCTGCTGACAGTCAGAGTGGGAGCCCCTTCTAACAATGCCTCGGCACCCCTTGAGGGGCGATGAAGCTTTGTCCCACCCAAGCTAAGCCACAAGATCCACATAAAAAAAGGCCACTGTCATCCACACCTTCAGTGTTGTCTGTGCTTTTGGATTTGGGCCAGACACAGGCAGGATAGAGCTCCCAATTTCCTTGAGATAACTGCTTAAACCATGTCCTTAAACCAACTCTACAGGACCTCCTGGCAGAAATGAAGCAAGATCTCAGGGTTGTTTGTTCCTAATACACTTTGCATTAAAGCCTCTTGTGGTAAATTCGGTTTTCAGAATTAGAGAGGCTTTGATAGAGCCTGGAGTGTTTCTGGTCTGACCAGTGGAGTTGTTCCCTGTTCATCACCATCAGGTAATTGTTAAGGAGGTCAGGTCAGTATTCATGGAGCAAAGGCAGAAACAAACACAATTTTCTTTTGAAGAATCCTCTCTCCTATCTGAAGAGCACATTGACTGAGGTTTGGAGGGCTGCTCCAGACCCCCTGCCTCAGCCTCACCACTGAAAGGCTGTTGGTAAATTGCTTTTTATTTTATTGTATTTGCAAAGAAACGTGACTGTATCAATGAATTAGGGCAAGGGTTTTATATCAACCTGGTAAAAAAACCAAGAAGGACTGCTCAGCCCAGACACACCTCATTTCTGAGAGCCACGTTTAAATCCTGCTGGGCACATGAGCCACCAAACCCTCTTGTAGAGGAGCAGTTCCCAGTCTCTGACGTGTTCTATGGTACAAGACCTGACAAACCAGCACATGGAAGGAATTTACCCCTGCCCAGAGCTTGCTGGGTTTTTGGCAGCTGCTGCCAATAGCTGCACAGGAAGCAAACAGAAGCCCTTGTGTGTAATACCATCTTCCAGGCTTGTCAAATTCGCTTGAAGAGGAAATTCAGTCAAACG
Source organism: Falcunculus frontatus (assembly GCA_013398115.1). Taxonomy (NCBI): domain Eukaryota; kingdom Metazoa; phylum Chordata; class Aves; order Passeriformes; genus Falcunculus; species Falcunculus frontatus. Next base: position 151,834 of record VZRV01007523.1, read on the forward strand.
AGGCTTGCACAGCAAACGCCTACTGATTTTCCTACACTTGATTATTGCAAGCTAATGTTTCCCTCCTTCTCCCACTGCTGTTGACACTGAGCGATGCTCCACCAGCACATGGCAAAACATCCCATGGGATACAGGAATCCTGCTGCTCAGCACGACCTGCTGCCACCTTTGCACTTAGGAAATGTTTTCAGCCTCACCCCTTTTCTCCCTGAACAGCTGCATCAGTTTCAGCCGGATGCTTCTTACCTGGGGTCAGCAAGGAAATGCAGAAAGAGCTCCAGAAATTCCTAACAGCCTCAGATTTTCCCCAGCTCTGGGTGTCCTCCTGCATAGAAACTGACAGAGTGTGTGAAAACCCCAGTGTGCATTCCCCAGACTCACTGAGTTCTAAAGCTCAGCGTGGATTTTTCCATGAATCAAAAGCGAAGTGACAAGTTGGTTTGTGGTTTCAAACTCTTTGACAACCAAGTCCTGTAAGAAGGATGTAATCTGTGGCATTTTGGTCCAAATTAAGTCTGATAATGACAAATGAGAGGCTTTAGCACCTCCGGAATGAGACACAAGCAGCATGCAGAGGATGGCGAGGACTCTGCCTGCTTCCAAATTGAACCTCGTGGCGTGAGGTGTGGAGGGGAAAATCAACACACAGAGTGACTGACCACAGACACAGCTTGGAAGGAAAAAGGAAACATGAAACAGGGGAAAATAGACTCTTTTAGGGCTTTTTTTTTTGCTTCAGGCAGGTACCACGAGGCAAGGAGCCACATGAAGGGCTGGTCTCTATCCACAGGGCTCCATGGCCCTTCATTCACCTGGTGGCATCTGCAGAAGAGTCTGGCCTTGGTGAAGGAGAGAAGATCCTTCCAGCCCTCAGCAGGTAACTCCAACTCTACCCTCCACGCTTCCTTTCCCTGCAGAATTCCCCATCTCAAATTAAAAGAAAGTTTCTTTTGCCGGTTTGCACCCATCCCTGAGGGACATCGGATACATGAGTCAGGCTCCTCAATCACACCAGTCAGGTCTCTCACTGCATCCACTGTCAGGAAAGCACAGATTCTCTGGGATTCTCTGGAAAAGCTGCACACAAAGTCTTTAGTTTCCAGATACTTTGAATTTTCTGTACATATTTGGGAAAAAATGAAATGACTCTTTAATATTAAGGTTAGTTGGTGATACTGGATTTGGAGGCTGGGGGTGACCCCCAACTGGAATGTGCAGTGGATCTTTCACTGGTGTTTTACACGTGCAGAGAGAAAATTTTAAAATGTAGCAACTGTTACTATTTAATCCCTCCAACTAATTAAAAAAAAAAAATTGCTTTAATTTTCATTTTCTGTTTTATTTTGGGGTTTTATTGAGTCTTCCCCATCTTCCCTTCCTTCTTAGAAAAGAAAAGGGAATAAAAGCTCAGCCTTCCTCATGCTTCAACTTTTTCTAAACTGCTCTGAGGAACCATTTCATCCAGGCAGGTCCCAGGTAGCCTTTGACATGTTTTAAAAACTAGATGCCTGTAGTAAGACTCCTAATTCCATACTTCCAGCACCAAAGGTGTGAGCTGGTTTTAAATAAAGCTGAGCCAACAAATTTCGCATCCCTGCACAAGTCCCGTTGTTGGGAACTGTTTTCATCCCTTCATTTGCAAGTTGCCTCCACTCCTCCCTCCCCCTGCGTCACCAAAGGCTGCTGGTGACACCTCCCCATTCACCAGGTGCAGAGCCATAAACTCAGAGTAACTCCACACTAAATTTAATGTGCTTAACATCGATACTCTGGATTTGCGTGGCTGCAAATGAGATCAGAGCCCTCCCAGCCACGGGAGCCAGAAGGAGGTCGGGTGCTTTACATGCGTTACCTCCTTGTCAGCATACTAATGCTGTGCAATTCTCAAGTGCTTTTCCCCAGACACCACAGTTCCAGGAATGGCACTAAAAGCACTAAGAGGATGCAGACCTCACACCAGAGCAGGTGTATGGCCAGCAAAGCTTCCAGCCTGACTATAACAAACCTGATTTTTGTGAGCTGACAGAGGAAAAGATGCAGCAGCATCCAAAAGATGGTAACAAACCCGTGCTTGCTGATGCCACCACCGTAAACCACAGAATATTTGGGTTGGAAGGGACCTCAAAGATAATCTAGTTAAGCGAAACAGGGTCAAAGGCTTGGTCGGTGCATCGCAGCCTATTTATGTTGGAGGCAATGAAGGTTATTTGCTCCAGCTCCAGCTGGTCTTAAAACTGGAGACTGCACTAAAAATGATATTAAAAATGTCACAGTGCTCCTCTGCTTTGCTTTCTTATTAGCAAACATAGCTGCAAGGCATGATTATGGGTGCTCATCATCTCCATTGTAATTATGAGGTATTATTTGTAACACCGTTTTAAATTTGCCTCTCAGTAACTCACAGAAGAAAATCTGACTTCTGCTCACTTCATTGTTACGTTCTGGGTGTCGGTGTATAACAGAATTAGTTTGTTTTGAGCAGTTGAGCAGACCCATTTCTTGTGGGGCAAAAGGATTGCAATGACTGCGAAAAAGAGCAAGAAACAATGAAGGATTTCAAAGTTCATCAGGTCCAATATCAATTACACAGTTTGGGGTTTTTTTAAAAAGCACAGAGAGTTTAGCAGACGAAAGCTGCCTCTCACCTCTGCTATTCTGAAATCCCAGGATTTCACCAAAATGTGCAAGAAGTTTCTTCAGGTCAATTTTGGGACAGCTTTGCTTTTGCAAAGAGCTCCAGATCTCAGAGGTCCAAAAGAAATACGTTCTGAATTTTAGCATGTATCTGGCTTATTACATTCCTGAGAAAGAATCTCGAGACACCACTGTCAGTGAACTGTGGAGTGCTTCTCGGGGGCAGCATAAACATCCGATAGCACATCCTTTATTCAGGCTGTTCCTTTCTTACCACTTAATGCTTGACAAGATTCTGATTTTCTTTTTTGGAAAAAATAGTGGGCAAGCATGAAATGAAAGCAATCATATCTACATTTACACAAGGCACTGACTTAAATTCTGGCCTGTTCTAATCATAAATTCTCTTAATATTAGTTAAACCTTTTTATTTTGATGTGATGTAATTGCCTGTGAATATCTGCAATACAGTATCAAGTTTTAAAGCTGCTGAATGTTTCTTAGCCTCAGTTGTTTACACAGCTTTGCCAAACTTTAATGATTTGAGATGAGATTTTACAGGTGAACAATCTGCCTTTAGCAATATTTTCTCTTTAATTTATATCTAAAATGACCTGCCTCTTTTTTGGATGAGGAGAGAAACAGAAATAACTTCTAGCTAAGTTAAACAGTTCAAGCAAATTTTCCCTTAAAAATTCTTCTTTGCCTTTCCCAATTTGGAGCAGGCATTTTACTGGGGGATGTCCTGATAAATATCGGTGATCTACAAGCTTTTGTAAAGCCAGAGTTTGCACAACCTCAGAAAAACCTGCACTTGCAGAAGCCTCGACACGTTTGGGGCACGTTCAGCCCAGAGCACAGGGATGGAGGTGGCCTGTTCCCAACCCCAGTGCCCGCTGCAGCCCACACTCTCTCGAGGACGATGGATGGGGTCTCCTGTTAGGAGTTATTCCGTCTGAACTCACCGTCCCCAAGCAGAGCACAAAAAACCCTTTGTATCCCCCTAACACGGAGGGTTTTGTGCATCACAGCCCTGCTCTGAAGAGCACCAAGACCAGGCAAAAGCGAGGTTACTGCTGCACGTCACCGGACACGGGGAGGAAAGATCCTTATGGACAAACCTGTATCAAATGAGTCCTCTTTGCTCATGCTGATGAGAAAACCCAGGACGTGATCTCCTTTGAATGAGGACATGGAGTGCGGAGCTTCGGTGCCAGAAGCACCCAAGCACAGCACGGGCAGGACCAGGGAGCTGTGATACCCCTTCTCTGAACGACCCACCCAAACCCCTTGGAGGGGGATCAATGGCTTCGGGGCCAGGCAAGGCCAGGCACTTCCCATAAGCCAGCCCCAATGACTGTATCAGGGCTTTGGCACTGAAGAAGTCAGAACGCCTGGCTCAGAAACGCAGCTCAGCAAAGCCGAAAAGAGCAGACTGACCTATTAAACCTTCCTCAAATGGCACTACAGGAGCCCTTCTATTCCCTGAACATTTGGCAGCCTCAAGCAAGCATTCAAGTCAGGCTGGATTCTAGAAGCTGGCAAAACTTGGGGGCCTCTTTTCTGCTTCGAGCTGGCGTGTTCCCTCCAGTTCTGCACACACTTGAGAGGACTTCTCGTGGTATCCAAGACTATGGTCACTGAAAATAAAGCAGACTAGAGGAGCTGGTGGACTGGAAAGCAGTTGGTTTTAGGTTGCAAGGGAAGGCACAGGAGCATTTTTCCTTTCTTCCTCTGCCTTCCTACTGCTTTCTCATTCCCCAATTCCCTCTTTTCTCAGCCCAAATCCCTCAGTCTCAGTGATGATAACTGTAATCACTCCAATACCTCGCCATCTGAGCAGCTCAGAAATGTCCATCTTGGGCCGGTCCATTTTGTGGTGAGGAAGAATGAATATGAAAAGCACATAGGCTCCTCCAGAATTTTAATTTAAAACAAATACGGAGTCAGGTCCAGATTAATGACATTTCCACCAAAGGCTGCCTTTTGTTGGGGGTTTCTGAATCCACATTGCTCTTTAATCAAAGAAGGAAAATGATGATGGGGGGTGACAGTTGGAAAAGCTGGTGGAGAAGGGCTGGATTTTCTCCAAGCTCTACTGTTCTGACCCACTCCCAGAACTGTGGTTAAAAAATCAGAGACATGATTCCCCCCTTCAGCTGCTGGACTTTGGCAAAATATTCAAGGATCATGGGTGGTCATCACAGAAATCACAGCACAGCAAGTGCCTCTTCCAAGGAGAAATGGCACACAAAAAGGTAGTTCAAAAAATGACAGTGAGAGCAGGGGCTGTGGGGTGGGAACTTCTTCCCCAGGGCAGAAGAAACCTGTTTCACAAGCAGCAGAGGGATGATGGGCCTTGGGAGGAGCTGATGAGCTCATTAATGCTTGATGTGGGTCAAAACTTTGAAGTCTTTGCAGGGCAAGTCAGGATGGAAATTAAAAAGCAGCGATTGCAATCTGAATTTCTACTACTCTGCACCTGAAGTACACAGGACATTGGCTTTCCAGTCATGTGCCCAATTAGAGATTGTGATTTTTAATTAATTTTCTTAGCAGTTCTTGAAGGACTGCAAATTTGTCTAAGAAGACAACCCACTTACTATACAGCCCAGAATGCTTTTGACACTGCAAATGTTCAGGGCTGCCTCCCTTTTTCTGTCACCGCAGCTGTGGTTCTGAGTCCACCAACCGTACAACAGCTGAGAGAGGCTTGACTAGAAATGTCAGAGCCACAAGTGGATCTGGTTGATAGTTTTGCAACTCTCAGACATTAGCTGACTTTCTTATTTACTTCACACTGAGTTTTCTTCACTGAGTTCTTTGCTCACTCCTACCAGATTTGGGGGGGGAAATGCTCTGATTGTTCTTTAGCCATCAGTAAAGCATTAGTGAGATATGCTTCATCAATAAAAAGACTTTTAATTGAGTATATAAGCCCAGGAAGGCAGCCATCAGTGATACCCCACATTATCCAAGCCCAGGAGTGGCTGCCAGACATGGAGCAGCTTCACCTCCCCCAGCAGCTGCTTCTGCACATTTGCTGCCCACAGCAGTGGGGACGTGGAGCCCACAGCTCACGTGAAAGCAAGAAGCACAAACAAATGCTCTAAGCCGAAAATCCAAAGCCTAAGAAAATCTCCAGCCCAGGATGAGAAAGAGGTGACCCTCTCCAGGAACAAGGTGACCTGTTTTTACCCCATTTCTGATGGTTCTGATCCTCTGAGTCCCCATGCAGCCGCACTGTGAAATCCATTTGAAACATCAGAGGGAGTTTGTGCATCAAACTAAAACGAATTCTTCTACCCACCCAGCCCCCTCACAGGCCAGCAAAAGGCTCCTGCTTTCTCTGCTGCATCATTTCACTGCCCTTTGGCTTGTCAGCTCACGCTCTTCACGGAAATCAAGCCTGCATTTTATTCCCTTGAAAATCCAAATTGAGATGCTCGGGTTTATTCTATTCGGTTTTCTTAAGCCCAAGGAGAAAAATAGCTTTATACACATAAATAAAAAAATAATAACCTGCCATTTAAATCCTGTTCAGTCAATTAGCTCAGTGCCTCGCTCTGAGCTAATGTGATCGTCTTTCTTTGTTTGCTCCTATTTATGATGCTCTTTAAAGTTCATTAAAATTACTGCAGCTATCTCACACAGAACAACTGTTCAAAACATCAGTGTCATGCAGTCGAGAAATTTATGCTTTGAAGTTCCCTCCTTTACTCATTTTTATTAGGTTTTTTTCTCTCCTTTTCTTTTTTCTTTCTTTTTCTGTATTTTTTTCCCCCCTTAATGACTAAACCAGTTTCATGCTCTTCACAGTGATTCCAAAATCTGTTCCCCCTGACACAGAGCTGATACATCACTCCTCGCTCATAACCCTTTTTCTCATTTTCACCGTTTCTCTCCTCACTCGCTCTGGCTCTCTGCTAAGTCCATCACAGCTTTGTTTTTATATCCTCGTCGCCGTATTTTATAGCCCAGTAAAACCTAGAAAGCTGCTTCAGAGACACACACACACGCCAGCTCTTTGATGGTTGTGTGGCAGCTTGCTGGAAGGTGCCAGCCCTCGCACGGAGACAAAGCCCCACGAAGCCGGGATCCGGCTCTGGATGTGTCAGCAGAGCGAGGGCAGGGACGGGGACAAGGGGACAGGGGGACAGGGGGACAGCCATCCCCATCTGAGATAAACCACCTTTTTGCCCCAGTTCCCCCCTCCACAGTGAATTCCTGCTGATTTTCCAGTGTGAGAAGCTCCATGGGACAGGAAATGTTGACTTCCCCAGGGTAGCAGCCCTGGGAGATCCCTGCTCCCCCGCACGGTGCCAAAAAGCAAAAGGCAACGTCTCCAGGCAAGGGAGAGCTGCTCAGCAGTGACAGACAGCCGTAGCAGAGCCTTGGCAATGGCAGAGTCAGGCCCAGGAGCAGGTGGAGGATGCTTGTAAAAATAACAGGGATTTGGCTGAGAGCTGGCAGCAGGAAGATGAGAGGGCAGCTTCACTCTCCTGTATCCTAAGAATTGTCTTTGACAGTTCTGCAGCAAAATGCTTTTCTCCTCCAGGAAGTCCTCCAGCCCCTCCTACATCTGTGGGGAGCCATGGGACAAGGTTTCCAATGGAACCTGTAGATTATCTCCTCTGTGGCCAAGGACAACATGCTCAGCTGCCATAAATCCATCCTAAAGGAGACGAGGGAGCCCAGCCCGATTCCAAACCTTGCCCTGACTCGCAGCAGGGTCCCCCCATGCCACACCTAGGACAGGAGCTGCTGCCCCGAAAGCTTTTGTGCCTAAGCAGACAACTCAGAGGAGTGCCTGTTCTAGGGTCCAAAAAGAGGCCAAAATTAATGAACATTAAAAAGAGAATTATTTTCAGAGGGGTGCCGTACCTGGCAGATAATACTGCCTCTTCTGGGACCTGCACAAAGGCTGGTTCACAGAGGAGCAGGAGGAGAAATGTGGATTGATTCTGCATGTGTCCATCAAGTCCAGATCAGGGACTGCCCTGTTTTAACCAGCAACCTACTCTCTCTTCTGCTGGTCTTCAACAGATTTTCGAGGCTTATAAAGACAAAACAACCCGTATGATTATTCAGAAACACATTAGTAGATCACTTTAGTTGCCTATACTCAATTTTTGTTTCAAATAAAACAGTTAAAAACACTGTTCAAGCTGTATGTAGGTTATATGACTCTGTAATTTTGTACCCATGCCCTTTAGAAAGTGATATTTCCCACTCACCCAGAAGAACTGGGGAAACTTCTGTACTGAGAATGAGCAGAAGACCTCTGTTGGGAGCCAGAGTCAGTTTTCAGCCTGCAGCAATTAAGGAATGCTGTAGACCATCACTTAATATGATACAAAGAGCACTGCCAAATCTCAGGATTATATCTGGAGCTTTACTCTCAGGTCCCCTGTGTCTGGAAACATGTGATTCTAAGAAAATCTCAGCTTTAATTTTTTTTAAGTGCTCTTCTGAATTTTACATCTGCAGAGAAAATCTCAAAAACATGAATAGTAAAGGCCATCAAAAGCAGAACAAAGAGTCCCGTATTAATGTATTTCTATTTTTTTTACTTTTTCCTCTAAGCAGTGTCTGGAACTGAGGATGTTTTTCATGGTCTCTTGGTGCCACAGTGACCAGTGGATGTTGTGAGTCATCCTTTCGTAGTTTTAAAAACAGTTCTGGCCCCAGCCTGAAAGGTCAGCAGGTGGCTGGGACACTTTACCACCAATGCATCACCTTTTTGCACAGAGGAGACACCACCCCATCTTTGCCATGGCTTTTGAAAGACGAAAACACTGTTTTCACCCCTAAAACATGGGTAACACGAGCTGGGGGATTCTCTTATTTGGCTTATCTGAATGCAGCAGGGGTTAAACGCCTCCTGGTCCCCAGGTTCTGCCCACAGCTCTTTCAGCTCATTCACCTCAAATCATGTAAGAATTTGAAGGGCAAACCTCCCTTTCTGGTGAGCCAAGGAAGCTCTGCCTGGCACCTGCTCAGGCAGGCACATGCAAGCTATGTCACACTCAGCTCTCCCCATGATGCCTTTTCTTGGTCTTAAAATCAAGAGCCAAACACGGTTAGAGGGGAAAAAGGGATTTTACCTCGGTATTTATTTGAAGGATCCTTGGTGCACTCTGTCCAGGTGGAGCACGCTGGAATGCACATCCAAATGCACACCCAAATGCACCCCCGTGAGCACCCCCAAAATGCACATCCACAATGGTTTGGGTATAAAATGATAGGCTTTACCAGTTAGCATCTCTATCAAAGATTCCCCAATGAGAGGCCGAGTGAACCCCCCTCTCTGAGGAACTTTCCCCCCCTGGCCAGGCCTATCTCAGTTTACAAAATGTGTTCCAGAGAAGAGCTTGGTGTCTGAGGCTTCTGAGATGTTTGGTCTCCTGGCTTAAGGGAATACTGGGCCTATGCTGGTTATCAAACCTGAAGAATTAGAAATATGTGGGCTAAAAGGCCCTTAAGAATACATAGAAGTTATACAAAAGAGTATATAGAGGGGTATATATAAAAAGCAAAAAAAGCATCATGGCATCACCCACGAGTCTCTGTTGTCTCACTCTTCTGATGACAGCTCAGGAGCAGCACAGAAATCTAATTTCTCAACATCAGATTTACAGCTGAAATGGGCCTCTCTGACAAGGGAAGGCATTGTGCTTATTCAAGCTGATCAAGAACCCGAGAGCAATTTCTATGGAAAAAGGCTCTGCTTTAATAGAAAGATATTGAAAGTGAACTCACAAATTGCTTTGGGTTTCAGGTGAACAAAACACGTGAAGGATTTGATTTTCAGCTGCTTCCCCTTTCTTCTTTCCCCAAAACCACACTGCTCTCAACAGGAATGTGGTACATAAACAGCTCTAAGAGCCACAAGACCCTGCCCAGACCTCTGTGCTCCTCATTTTCACATAACAGGGAAAGTTGCTGGGGTTTGATCCAGCTTGTACATCCTCCCACACAATGCCCAATAAAACCCCAGTGCCACCTATAACACGAGACCGCTAAAACATGGTGATACAACAAGAAGGCAGCAAAACGCATCTCCAGGAGCTCACATGGGCCAGCACAGTCAGCAGCACCCACCTCACCAGTTTTGGAGGCCAAGGGCATTCAGAAAACCCCACAGCACGTGGAGTGATGAGCTCAGAACTTGGCCCCTGTACAGCACACCAAGGGTTAACAGCAGAGGGCAATAAATGCACGATCAATTTAGTCCAGTTTTTACCCAGCTGATTCGTCTGCCTTCTTGAGATAGTCTCCACCGGGGTCTTGAACATTAGCCTGAAGTACAGGGTGGACAATGAGGAAGGTTTTATGGGGTGAAGAGTCCCGAGCAGGTACCGCTCTCAAAAATCCTGGAGAGAAATTCTGGATTGAAATGCCTAAACCTACAGTGGGGTAGAAAGGTTTCTGCTGTGGTTATGGTCCTCCTGGGTTGGGTCCTAAATGTTCACCACTCTGGTTGGAGGCCTGGGATTCAGACTCGCTGAGAGTGAAGGTGCTGGTGGGCGTACAGAGAATTTCCAGACACAGTGCAGCCCTGCTCTGGTCCACCAAGCTGTGCAGCTAGCAGGGATAGACCCCATACCTCCCTCTCCTTGCATCACTGCCCCTTGCAAGCCTCCCAAAATGCCACGTGTCACCCAAACATAGAGACAAACCCCAAACTGATGGCTTTGTCATCAAACATCTCCAAAAGCAGATACCAATTCCCTGTCTCCTCTCACCCTCCACTCGCCAGTGCAGGGTGAGTTCTCTTCTAGCTCCACCCTGATCCTGGCAGCTGCCTGGCCATGTTCAGCAACCACAGCACAAGGAAACCCTTGGTGGACATTCACAGGCTCTCCCACGTCCCTCAAACTCCTCTGTAGGACTCCCTTGGCAGCATTGCTCTAATACAAGCCCCTACTTTGGGACAATGATGTTTGCACCCAGTAGCAACACTAAAACCAGGATTTTGGGGCGTCTAGACAAGGCAGGCCACCAGCTCAGGAGCTTTTGCCCATGAGCTGTGCAATGGAAAAGAAGAAATCGGAGCTAACACTGCAGAAATATCTCTGAGAATAATCATGTCCTGAGCTCCTACCAAGATGCTTCTAAAGCCAAAGCAGGCAGCAGTCCAGCCAGAGCCACTGGGGAGCAGAGCAGGAATGAGCACACGAGGCCCCTCGCTTGCACAGGCAGGACATAAAACAGAAACACAGAGTTTATCCCACTCCATGCTGGGCTAGACAGGGCTTCTGCCTTTGGTTGGTGGGTTAGTGGCCACTCACAGTGCCTCTCGCAGCAGCTCTCAGTTTTGTTTCCAAGGTGTTTGCTCTGTTTGCAGTTTCTCATACCTGCTAATCTCTCACAGACTTCTTCAGCTGATCCAGGGTAAGGGCCAGGCTGAGCCACGTGCTGCAAGATGTGCCAGTCCTTGTTCATCCTGTGCCTGTCTGTCATCTTGTGCCTCCTTGTCATCTTGTGCCTGCTGTTCCTCACGGAGGCAACACAGAGACAACGGATGGGTTTGGATGCCCAGCTCCACTGCTTCTTTCTGCAGGAAAGAAAACCAGTGGGAATGTTAAAAGTGGGGATTTTATTTGCTTGAATGCACGTTCAGATGGAGAGTCAGTGCCAGCTTGTCCAGGGGACTTGCATGTGGCTGCAGCCCTGCCTTGGGCATTTCCAAGGGCCCTAACTGCTCATCTTTGCAGCTTGAAAGGCCTTTCAAAGTAACTTTTGCAATCTCATAACTGCTTCCAGAGTTCACACATTCCTTCTGCCCAGCATAAAACTCCAACAACCCTTTTAAACAACAAAACCAGCAAGGGAGCACTTGGAAGCAACCTGACAAAAACTAGCAAGCCCTTGTACTCCAGCACCCTCAGGCCAGTTTCTGGGAAGAAGGCAGGGTCTGGACACAAGGCAAGGGATCCCACAGCAGCTGTTGTGAAGAAAGAGACTCCTGTTTCCAGCACAGAAAGGTGGCCATGTCCTTTTGGCCCTGCTGATGACAATTGCCTTGGCTCCTGAGCCCTCTTTCAGTAGGCACGGTACCTTTTCCATATAAAGCTCATCCCATCTCGTTCCTCAGGCTGCCCCTCAGCCCCAGACCCAGCATGACAGAAATTATGAAACCAGTGGTTTCTGATGACAAAAACCCCACACTCTGACACAGAGAATGGACCTGGATGTTTTACGGCAGTCCACAGTAAAAGAGCCTCCAAACGCTACTCATACAAGGAACATGAAGAACTGCTTTTCAACGTGATTCTCCTGGTTTTCCCCCTTCCACTTTTCATGCTCCAAAGAGTGAATGACTTCAGATGCGATGGAAGAATGGAGAGAAGGACACCGGGAATGACTTACTTATTGCTGCCATTTTTTTCACTGAGTTTTCCTCCCTTTTCAACATGGCCCTGGCTGGTTTCCCAAGCAAGAACCGAGTGAGCCGACTGTTCATCCATCTCTGTTTAAATTAGTTCTGTACTGCATTGAGTAATTGTGCCTCCATTTTACTCCAGGGCTAAAGGTGGCTAACTTAAAGGTGATTATCTTTTGTTAATAGCCTGCATTACTGAGAAGGATCTCAGAATTACTTTTGTAATCCTTCCCCACACTTTAATGTTGCTATTATTATTAATACTGCTCTTTAAAACATTTTTCTCCTGTCATGTGGAAGCAGCAAGTGCTGCTTCTCAGAAAGATGGTGGAAAGGCCGCCTGATACTATCAAGCATAAAGAATCCAGGGCATCACACCACTTTTTTCCCTTAAAAGTGAAAAAAGTGGGGCTCAAGTCCAGTCACGAACCAGAGGCATCATTTGATCAAACGGATGCAGAATGGCTGCAGCCAGGTTTCCACAGTCAGTACGGACACCCCAGATTTGGGAGCATGGAGGATTGGTACAACCTGTTTTATCTTTTAAATAAACCCATTTTCACCCTGCTGCCCCACTGCAAGCCCTGTGGGCACTTGCACTGGCAGCCTTTCTTTCCCCTGCTCCACCCTGGAATCCCATCCCAAATCAAGTGGATGCAAGCCCAACTTCAGAGGCAGCATCAGTGACTACAGATTTTTCTCTCCTTCTCAGGTTTCGGAGGAGCTCATCAACATTGCTTCAGGAGGATCTTTACCCAAGCCAGGTCACACAGGACTCTTGAAATACCCTGTCAGGAAATCCCAGCACACCATAAATAATCAATATTAGGCTTATATTTTTCATGGCCCTGACTTTCTGCAGTGTCTGCCCTAACAAATCTCATTTGTCAAGCTTTCTCCACATTGTCTGCTGAACACCGAGCCCCAGCATTGCTTGACAGGTGTTTGTGAGCACTCAAAGGACGGCTTTGCAAGGACTCCCTGCCCAGCACCACTGCTCAACCACCTTTTCAGTGAAGAAATTTTCCTTAATGTGAAATCTAAACCCTGCTTGGTGCAACTTTAGGCTTCTTCTTCTTCTTGCTCTGTCTCTTGTTCCCTGGGAGCAGACCTCGACCCCCACCTGGCTCCACCTTCTCATCAGGGAGTTGTGCAGAGCCACAAGGTCCTCCCTGAGCCTCCTTTTCTCCAGGCTGAGCCCCTTTCCCAGCTCCCTCAGCTGCTCCCCATCAGACTCATGCTCCAGACCCTTCCCCAGCTTAGTTGCCCTTCTTTGGACATGTTCCAGCTTTGTCCAGGTCAGACTGGGCAATGAGATTTTGTGTGGAGCTACTGAAGTCACTGGAAATTCAGTGTCACTGCCTGCTCTCACCTGGATCTGGGCTGGGAATTAAACTCACATGTGAGGAGTACAAGAGGCCAACTCCAGAATGAAAATGTCCCTCACCAGGCTCACAGTCTGGCCCTGCCATCTCCCCTTCAGTCTTCAAGTGCACAAGGAGCCGGTGTGAATTTCTGCCAAAAAAAAAAAAAAAAAGACCCTGTGTCAGAGACTGAAAATAGTTCATGCCTCAAACACTGATATAAATTTTTGCTCCTCATAAAAGCTACAGCCGAAGAAGCTTCCCTGAAGAGTGGGACTTTGAACTGAAACTCAAACTGCTGATTAGATAAAGGGACACCCATTGTTCGATCATCTCAGGCTGAGGGAAAGGTATGCACGTCCCCGATTGAGTTTGGGGTGGGGGGAGAGCACAGCTCACAGAAGCCAGGTTTACACAGACTCCCCCCAACCGAGGGGGTAAGAGGAGGTTTTGGGTGCATGCTGTAACCTCTGGTGAGAGGCAATAAACACCCATCCTCTGATTACACAAACTGGCCCAGCTGTGGAAACCCCCAACCCCACAGATCACATCCATGGGACATTCACGTGAGAGGCTTGACCCCACAAAACTGCACGTGATGCAACAGACCCAGAGTCTGCTGTGAGATATTGCCCCATTCCCCAGGGGGACATGGCCAGACATTCCTGCCTGGCCTGAGCATATATACCCATCGGGTTCTACGTTTCATTGGGGGGACCTACACCAGCAGGACCTGCTGGAGAGGATCATCAAGGCACCAGTGGGACCCACGGAGTGGTGATACTCCTTTTATTCTGTCTCTGTCACTCTTCGTCCCCCCCTCCTGTTTTCTACTTTTCTTTCTTTCTTTCTTCCTTCCTTTCTTCCTTCCTTTATTCCTTTCTTTCTTCCTTCCTTCCTTTCTTCCTTCCTTTCTTCCTTCCTTTCTTCCTTTCTTTCCTCCTTCCTTTCTTCCTTTCTTTCTTCCTTTCTCTCTCTCTCTCTCATATGTTTACTATCAAATAAAACCGTTACTATTATCACTGGCATATGATCTTGTTTGCACCCTAATTGGGGCAGAGGAATTTCCGAAGAACCTTAATATCCATTGGATCGTGACACCCTGTGAGCAGCACCGTGAAGGGAAAGGAGCTGAGCGCAGGAGGGAAAGAACCCCATCCTGCAGAAAGCAAAGGCAGCGGCACTTGGCAACGCAAAATCACACAATTTGTGGAAAGCCAGCGCGTCCCCAGCCCATGGTGGCTCTCCAGGGAAGGCAGAGCCCCCCCCTGCAGCACCTCCCCGTGCCTGATGAGTTATGCAGTTATTTAACAACTCGTCGTCTGTCACTGCTAACAGCTTCACACATAACCAGAGCTTCCTCAGTCGCTGTGCCACGGCTGCCAGCAAATAAATGTCCGTGGCTGATGGCCTTGTTTCGAAGCAGAAATTCCACTCTGGGACTGACTACAGAATATTTAAGATTAATCATTGCACTTGTCAGATGATTAAACCCACTCAGCATTTGGCCTCTCATCTTGTCATAGCCATTTATATTAAAATCATCAGGGCTTGGCCTGCCCCTAGCAGGATCATTCAGCAGAGGCTGGGATCAGGTGGATAAAGTGCTGGTATATATCTCAGGCCTGAAAATAACCTTTCAGCTTGCTTCCACCGTGAAACCTGCATTTTTGTGGCTGCAGTCAGGCCAGAGAGCTCTCCAGGATGTTTGTTTAACTGCCCAAAACAGTGAGCCAGGCAACAGAGCCAGCAACACAAAACCCCATTTCTCATACTGGTTTTCAAGTAGGGTCAAGCAAGTCAAGGGAAATGGTCTGAGGGGCAAGAGGGAAGAAAAATATATGAGAAACTACATGTAAAAATGTCTCTTTGAGAAAACAGTGCTTGGTTCCGAGAATAAAAATCTTACTAGAGTCAGAATAGTCCTTCCCCGAAGCAGAAATTTTTCCAGTGTTCCCATAAAAATGAAAGCCATAAAACAGATTTTCAATTCCAAAACACACACATTTTCAACTGCAAAGCTTTCAAATGTAAATAGTTCTGTTGAGCCATGATGTTCTGGCTTTGAGTTACCGCTAAAGTGTGGATGCTTTTTGAAAGCAGAAGATGTATTCAACAGAAATTTGTATTTAATTAAAATACTTCTTTTTTTTTTTTTTTCTTTTTTTTTTTAGTGAAAGAAAAGTTTTGGCAGGGAAGTCAGAACAGGCTTAGCTGTGGTAATGACTTCGAGTGTGTCCAGGACTGACTTTTCTCCTCTGAATGACATCTGTCCTTTGGCTTCAGTGGGACATTGCCCTGCACACAAATGGCTTCAACCCACAAACACCCCTATCAGCTCCAAGTTTGACACCCAAATATATCATTAATGACAGGAAAGCTTCAAGTAGTTCACTAATTCTGTTCAGCATCTACATTTTTATAAGTTGTCTAAAGCTGCAAGACCTGGAAAACGAGACCGAAAATCCCCAGATCTGGGGAAAATCTGAGGAAATATTCCGTATGACTTTCCCTGAAGCTTGTAGCAAAACCACAAGAATAGCCTTTCTTCAAGGTATTTGAAAACCTCAGCTCCTGGTTGGATTGGAGAAGGGCAGAGGCAAAAGGAAATGAAAATCATCTGGGGAAATGTTCTAAGGCTGCTTAAGAGCTTGTGGAAGCCTCTGTCTGGATTTGGGTGAAAGACGGAGACAGGGGCAGCTTCAGGAAACGAATGAGATCAGAGGCAAAGATGCTGTTTGCATTTCAGCAGAAAGCTCCAGCAATCTCGAATTTCAAAATGGCTGAGAAAGGTGAAATTAGACCAAACACTGTCCCACCAGCAGCTGTGATGGTCTGAGCTGGTAAAAGCTCTAAAGCAGCTGAGTTTAGAGGTGGATAAAGAATGATACCCAGCTCTGTTCCTCAGTCTCACGTCTACTCTTTAACCTCAGCACGACAAACATGTTCCAGTCCAAACCGAACAAATGAGCAAAATTCTCTCTGAATGGGATACAAAAGGAGAGTTGAGTCTTTTCACTTTAAAAAAAAAAACCCTCTCAAATTACTGCATGCATGCAAATTACATGTAAAGGAGGCCTGAACTACCTAATGAAGCCCTTTCCTGGCACCAGGAACTCAGATGCCCAACGTCCACATGGGGTTTGTGGGAGTTTTGGAAGCTCCTCCCTATGGAACCATCACTCAGATTAGAAAAAGCCTGTAAGGCCATCAAGGATGCCACTGATCAGCACCAACACCACCTCCAAGCTTCTACAGCCTCATGGCTGGCTCACCAGCAGCATGTTGGCTGAAGATAACATGAGTTATGGGTCAGATGCACAGCAAATATTTTGATTTACAGAGTTAAACTGTGGCAAAAGTGCCTGTGCAGGTGGGAGGAAGCAAGGGGGGGTTTCCTTCCTCCGCTCCCTCCATCTGGCAAAAGGCTGTGGAAATCATTCAATGCCAGGCAGAGTGGGTTGAGGAGCAGCTGAGGGAGATGGGAGGGCTCAGCCTGGAGAAAAGGAGGTTCAGGGTGGACCTTCAATGGAGCCAGGGAACAGGGACAGGGACAGCAACAGCCATGGCTCTGTATAGCTTGACCTGTTTTAATTCACAGCTGAACCCACAGAGGAGCCTCACCCATTTCAGCACAGTCCCTTGTTCACGGGCAGTCAGTGGTGAGAACAGCTCCAGATCTTGCTGCACATCTCAAATTAAACATCCCCATTATGGGCAAGACAGAGGAGCAGCATCAGTACCCATGTCTCCCAACAATGATGGGAGGCCACAAACTGCCCCCAGAAAGGCTGGTAAGACCATCAGCTCCCATGGAGCTTGCACTGGGGCAGATCTAACTTTGCTCCTGCACGAGACAGAGTAGAAAAACATGAAAGCCTTGTTCATAAATCACTGTCAGCCTGTGACGAGGGTTGTCCAAGCTACAGCGAGATTGATTGCTCCAGTCGTCATTCCCTCTCCAATCCCCTTCCTGCCCTCTCCAGAAGTTGAAGGATTTGGAAACCATAATCCAACAAACGTGGCTTTTCTTTTCCTTTAACCTGACGGTATTTCATACGGATCAGCTGCAAAAACATTTCAACCCCCTACACAATCTTTCAGAAACTCGTGAAAGGGGCACAAGGTCTCCTGGGGAAACAAGTGCCTAATTATGGAGGCAAAGATGTCCTGCAACACCATGGCCAGCTAACTGTTATGTGGTGGCTACCCCTCACAAATTACTCCTGCTGCTGATTTTTATATTTTTCTCTGTCTAATCATCACATGCGGCCTAAAGCAGACCAGCATGTAAAAAACTCAGTGCTGTGGGGCAGCGCTAAGAAAGACTCTCCTCATCAGGGCAGGAACTCACATGGGGAATGGAGAAAATACTGGAGAGTTCATCAATAGCAAAATCACCCACTATGATTATTTTTTTTACTTTAAATTACTTGATATGCACCTTAACATTCTAAAACCTCATCCAGTTGTTGCAATAAAAAGAGAAGGGTTGAGATTTCCCTCGTGTATAATATTCCAGTTCCTTTTACTGCTCTCCAGAAGACAGGTAACCTGCCCTGAACTACATCTGTGACCGTCTTAAAGCAATCAGTAAGAGATGAGAAATTGGAAACGACTCAAACGCATCTCAGCAAGTGAGATAAAAATCTGATCTGGTTCAATCTGAGCCCAGGTGTATGTGACAAAGGTTTGAGTAGTAACTAGGGTGATGATTTAGACTGAAGATTGTCTGGAAGATGTGTGTCAGGGCTACTGCAGGCCCACCAACCTGCAGATCCCAAGGGTGACATTCTCTGGGCTTGGCTGCAGCCACTCCGAAACAGCTTATGGAGCATCCAGTGAATTATGGAGCATTATGGAGTGGTCAAAGCCGAGTTGGACGAGGCCCTGAGCAACCTGGTCTAGTGGAAGGTGTCCCTGCCCACGGCAGGGCTCCGTTACTCATCTTTTCTTCACATCTCCAGTTTTCTGCTCAGCCTCCCTCCCAGTGCTCCAGCACCCTGTTCTTCCATGCCACTCCTGAGCTGCATCCAGCCCGGCCTCAGGCTCACATCCTGACTTCCTTGCACCCATGTCCTTGGGCTCACATCCTGACTTCCTTGCACCCATGTCCTGACTTCCTTCCTTGCACCGTGCACTTCTGACACCATTCACTAAGCTGTAACTTGCTGGGCTGCACTGTATTTCCTTCCCTCTTCAGGTGTAATTCTAGGAACAACCCAGATGAGATCATGCACAGAGGAAGTGACACTTCTTGCCTGCACGGAGCACCAAGTGGCAGCACTGTACGTTGAAGTGCCACGTACGCTTGAAATTATTGTAGTTTCAGCCATTCCCTCCCTTCCCAAACCAAAACAGTACCTGGGAGGTTTCCCAGTGACTTTTGCTCTACAATGCTAGGCTGCAACCAGAAACATCTTCTGATGGAACCAAAGGTTTGAAAAGTCCAGGTACAGAGCGGTGTGATCGGCTTGAACGCTCCTATCAGCTGTGTTGGCATCATTCGCTCACCTCCTGACAAAAGGAGTAGACAGCAACAACTTCTCTCCATGTAGGAAGGAGACAGCTCCTCAGAGTCCCAGGTTTGTGAACGATGCTTCACGGGTCCCCTCCATTTTCCACAGCCACACGAAATTGCAGCTGGCAGGCAGACAAAACACCAAACCCAACAGAAAACGTGATCCTCTCGGAGGAAAGTTTTACCTTCTCAGCCAAGAAAGAGCAAACTCTGTCCCAGAGTGCTTTGAATTTAATAAGGCATGTTATTTTTAGCTTTTATAGGTGAAAATGTCATTAAAAGCAAACATATTTCTGGGGGGAAAAAAAGCTAAATTCCTTGCAGTTTGAACTCTTTTGAAGGCCACCTCTACTTTCAAGAGAAGATGATGGGTTATAATAATAATAAAGCTAAACACGTTGGCCACATTTTTCCTTTCCACACAGAGTACTGCAACGATGCTTCCAAATAGATAACAATGTAATTTCCTTCCATTTAGAAATCCATTTATTACCACCATGTAACCAAGACCTGGCCTTCTCCTGCCAGGAGAACCATCTGAAGTCTGGCTGAAGAGGCAGCACATGGAGTCCCAACACAAGGCAGATGGGTCTGAACCCAGTCAGGCACAACAACGATCAGTCCAAACCCATACTCATAAATTGAGCTAAACAGAAAACTCTGTATCAACAAGGAGGTCAGTTCATTTGGGGGTCGGTTTTCCTTGTCCTGAGGGCTACTGGCACAGAGGATAAGTTGGAGGGTGACTTGAAATCGATCTTCATAGAAAGCTTTCAGACCAGAGAAAGCATCCACGAGCAACGTAGTTTGCAGAAAACGTTCATCTGGTGCCTGGGTTTCGGTTGTAAGAGCACAAATCTGGGCTCTGACTCCATCTCTGGGCATTCCGGCTCTCAGCACCAGCAGCACTCGCAGTTCCAAGATGCAGCTCTTCTGTGCCAGGAGAAATCAGTCTTCTTTCACGACAGGACCTAAAGCTGGATTTAGGAGCCATTCTGGGAACCACATGGCGAACATTTTTGCTCAATCCCTTGTCAATCTGAAAATCTTCCAACACTTTTCAAGAAATGCAAGTCAAAGTAGTAGTTTAATGACTTTATCCATGTGGATCTTGCCACCTCCTTGCTCTCCCCAGCCCCTTGCACTGGTAAATACGGGTTCTCAGAACTCCCAAAGTGAGGAATGTGGAAATTTCTCCAGGATAAACACATCCATCTACCAAGTCAGGGGAATCTGACTCAGCTGTAACATTAACAAAGCCTCTCTTGGACAGATGTGAAGGTGAACATAACCAACATTCTTCCCTAGGTCTAATCTGCTCTGCACTGGTGCTGATCCCAGAATCCCAGATGGGATCATTGCAGTGCCTCCAATGAGGTGTAGCTGGAGGAGGGCGAGAGGCTCCAACTCTGCCTTACAAACATTTCACTGCAGAAACTGAAACCTCTCACATCCAAAAGCTTCCAGATACTGCTGTCCCTCAGTCCCCCATATCACTGGAGTCTGGGGGTATGATTCATGGTTTAATTTACTGAAGGATTAAAAACATCACTGGGAAACCTTTAAACCAAGCACACATTGCATTCTCAGATGTTTACAGTGAGGGCTCCATGATCTGTTTTCTCTTCGCAAGCAGATTCTCCAGGATCCAAACAGGATAAAGCAAATGAGAGGGCTGGAAAGAGCAGCAGTTCCAAAACTGAGCTTTAAACACAGAACCTGTACATCCAAGTGCCCAGGGAGCATGGAAGCCTCAAGATGTTTATGGCTTTCTTCTGAAAAAGCCATGCAATGCAGTCTCGCTCAATATGAACTCGGGAAAATATCATTTCTGATATGGGTGGGCTCCAAACCAGAGCTTTAACACTATTAATTTTAATCTCTGCCTCTCTGGACTGTCTTGATGAATTTATTCTAAGCACCAGAATAGATTCCCAAATGGTGCCAACCAACTTTTCTTGGGGGCCAGTGGACCTCTGCCAGCCTATGCTGACTCCATATTTACAGGGTTCTATAATAGGTAGAATTCAGATATTTTGAGGGGTCCAAATTATAAAAAGCAGCACTAAATTAGGGGGCTGAAAAAGGGGACAGTGGGCAGAGAGATTTCAAAAGCCCATTCATGAGCCTTTTCTTTGGAAAATCATGGGCCTCAGTCGGAACAAAACCCACATGTGTGTCCCCACAGCCTAATTCAGGGAAACCAGAGTGGAGTGATAGACCTAATTTATTAGTGTCCCAAGCAGACAAAAATACAGAGGATGCTTCAGGAGACAAAACCCTCTGATGCTGAAAGGGAAACTGCCCTCAACTTCCACCTGCTATGGATCAGAGGCACCGTTTTTGAAAAAGCACTGGGGTGAGTAAGGAGCAAGCAGGCTGTCAGGTCAAGCAGCTTCATGGCTGTAGGTTTGAGGGGCAGTTGTGAGAAACCCTTCCCTCCCCAGCAGGTCACCAGGCAGCCAGAAATGGCTGAGTAAAGATCCCCAGAGCACCCAGCCACGCTTCTGTTGTCGCTCAACTCCTCTACAAACCTCTACCTCCACCACAGCCAAGGGAGAGACAGCTCTGCTACTGGACAGCCTCTCTTTGGCCACACAAATAGGACATGAGAAATTTCAGGCTCTAACTACCTTGCTTAATAGCATGTAATGGGTAGAAATTGTTCAACTCACTTTTCAGTCTGCTTTCAGTGCAGATTAACTCACAAGTTCAACCCCTGAGCATCCCAGCGTGTCCCAAGCTCTACTCCAGGCAGAGTGAGATCTGCATTTGCAGAAGGGAAAAAAAAATACATTTAAAGGGTGGCATTCTATTCAAAAAGGGGTCAACAATACAACAAAATAGGTGATGTCATCTTAATTGGGTAATTATAAATCTGAGGCTGTCCCCATCCTGGTAACACAGCAAGGATCTTTGTTCCATGCATTAGGCAAAACCCAGCACCCGTAGCCAAAATAACTTTTCAAGCAAACTCTCATTGAATAAATCTTTCACACCAAAGGGAACATTTTTCAGTACTCTGTTTTTTAACACCATTAACTTTAACTGTCAAGCCTGACAAGTATGGAAAACTGTTTTCTTACAAAAGTTAACACAAAAAACATTTTCCACTAAAAGGAGTTTTACTCACTACACATTAACTCTCCATTTTACCATTTAACTCTAATTGCTATTTTTTTCCGTTCCAAATTTCTTTTCCTCTCCAAGATCTGGACTTTAAAGAGTCCGAGCAGCCAGACATCAGCACTTGTTTATAGAAGTTCTGTGACATGGATATGGTGTAATGAAGTAATTATATTAAAGAGAAAGATCTGGGAATAACCATGACCCGTTAATCACATTCATTCACATGCTGCTATTCTTTTTCCCCACTGTTTCCAATTGTCTAGGTGAATTCTTGAAAATATTCAGGAGTTTAAAAACATTTGGGCACTTTTAAAGCTGAATCAGACCACAAATTAACACCCACATGGGACATAAAGTCCATTAGAGGACCAGTGGGCTGCAGACACAAGTCTCAGGGGGCATTCATCTCTCCTCACTTCACCTTCTGAACATCATATTTAGTCTTCCTGAGTCAATAGAAAGCATCAGTACCTGCTGGTGAGGGGGTGGGTGACAAGGGACAGAGCTGTGCTGCACAGAGTGACGTTACCTGCTGAGTGGGATGTGCTGTGGGAGTTCCTGCTACCCCCAGCACCTGGGAGGGATGGAAAGGATAAAACCCGAAGTCGTTTAAGACAGGAACATGATTTTTAAATGTCCACACTGGTGGGATTCGTGCTGATTTACGGCTGTGTGTTTGTGAACTGAGTTCAGTGGTTGCACGAACAGTGCAGAGATATCCTCCAAACGGGGGGGGACACAGAGGTAAGAGGTAAGAGCCTGTCGTGTCTGTGTGGATGTGCCTCTCATCTCCAAAGAGGGGGAGGAATCGATAAGAAGCTGAGTGAATTAATCTGTATCTCCAATGCTTTAGTAATTAGCAAGGTTTTCAGAAAATTCGGTCCTGGGTTCATTGGTTTTTTTCCTCAAATCTTCATCTAAGCTGATAAGAAATTAATAAAACTCCTGATTCACTTCCAGATCAGCCTGTGTTTGTGAACCCTCCTCCTGTGCTAGGCACAGGCAGCTGAGCTGGGAGCACACATTGTGTCAGAGGTCCTTGGAGCAATCGATGACAAAACCACACGAGACCACTGTGATTTTGACTTCTGACCCCTTGGATAACATGGGTCATAAGACTTCCCAGAACTGATTCCTTCTAAAACCAGAGCAGAAATACTAGGAAAAGGAAAACCATGTAAAAATTTCCAATGAAACAGAGAGCTTCGTATTTCTCAGCGTGCTGCTGCAAGTGGTTAAATGCTCTCACTGCTGAGTGTGGTTTATGTCTAGTCCGAGTTCCTCTACCTTTGGCGTCACTCTACTGGGTTTTATTGCCTTTGTTTGCTGGACTCAACTCAGCTTTTTCACTGTATTTATGTTTCTGTCCATCAGAGTGATCAAAACTCTCCGTTACCTTCCTCTCTGTCAGATGACGCAGTGTCTCCCCCGGTCTCCAGTGGGAGGATGAGCTTTCCAACCACTGAACGAGTCCTTTTTCTCAGTTCTCTTCAACTGTTGATGACAACATCTTCCTTGAACTACCAAAGTCACAACTGGAAACTGCAGGAGGAGTCCCTTCCTCCTTGTCTCAAACATTCCTGTTTTTATACCCCTAAATATGGCATTTCCCTTCTCTGTCACACTCCCTCACAGGGGTCTGCGCTTGCTGATGGTCCCACAGCTCCACATGTCTTTTTCAGTGTCAGCAGTTCCCTGGACATGGCTCAGCTCTACACGGGTCCTATTAAAACGTGTTGCTTGTTTACATTTAGGTTACTAATGGGACCCCAATCATTCTGCTCTGGTGATCTGTCTTTTATTTCACTGATCTCTTCTTCAGATTTTGACCTCACCACAGAGGTAGATCTGTGATAACCCCCAGGACTCCATTAGAAGCATGTCCATTCACTGATGAATTTCCATTTAAAACTGGAGAGTACAGCAGTTTCTTATCTATTTCAGTGGTGCCTAATTGGTTTTCCATCACCCCAGCCTTGTATAAGAAGTTATTTGCAGCCAAAGGCAATACTTGCACAGGACCACTGGGTGTTCCAAGTTGGAAAAGGCCTCAGGAGGTCACCTTCTCCAACCTGCAGGGTCAGCCATGACATCAGATCAGGATCCTCAGGCCTTCCCAGTAGTTTATCATATCAGTACTATTACATTTATCAACACAATTTGTAATCTTACCAGGAAAAAAAAATCTAATTAGACAGGAACTATATTCTATAAGCCCATGTTGATTGACACTACTTGCATTAATCCCTTTAATTCTTTACTAATTACATGCCCTATCAGCAATTCCATTATTTTGTCTAGGATTAATGTCAGGCAGAAAAATCCGTAGTTCTGTGAGCCACCTTGTTTATCCCTTAAAAAATAATGGCACACAGCTAAAATTCTTCCACACAGATGTAACTTGCTGGTATTTATTATCTCTAATTAAGAGCTGCTATACAATCCTCATTCAGTATAAAAGGTGTTTTATTGTTAAAGGACATGATCACACAATCTCCCTTTTTCCCTTGTAAGGAACAGAAATATTTATTGAACTCTTCAAAATTCTGTTCAATATTACTGACAACACTATCATTTTCATGTAGCACTGAGCTATTGTAAACACAGTTATTTCACTCAAGAAAGAGAGCTGCATTTCTATGGGGATTTCATTTTGAAAGCCATATGTTGGAGCCTTGTGCTGCAAATACTAAAAATGTGCTCGGAATTCCTAAAATTATACTTGAAAATATCCAGACACAAAAACAATTGCATCTAACATAGAAGAAATTCTATATTAGACCTCATTTTTGCAGATCAAGGGGAACTGATGACAGAATGTAAAAATATAGCAGCAGCTTAGGTACAAGAGACTGATTTGATTACATTTGTTATGTGCAAATAGAATAAAGTCCAAATGAGTAATGTATCTACTTGATGATTTCCAATGCCAGCTTAACAAAGCTGAAAATAATTACAAAGCAAAACAATTGAAAGAAAGAATTTGAGCAGGAATCTGTGACTGATGATTGGGAACTGTTCAAGATCATTTTCCTCCCTACACAGAGGACCCACAATCCCATGGAAAAGAAAGAAGACCGAGCTGGCAAAAAGCTGCTCTGGCTTGGAGAGCGAGCAAAAGCCAAATCAGAAAGTAGAAAATAAATAGGAAATTCTTATCCATAGAAAACAAGAAACAGTAATGGCAACGAATATAAGCCAGCAGTAAGAAATTTCATAAAACTGATAAGGGATATCACGCATGGGTTGAAGGAAAATAAAGATACGGGGGCCAAAAGAGGAAATGAAGGTTTTGTCTTCTGTGTGCAGGAGGTCACAGATTCAGATCAGTAAAAGCAGCAAAGGTGCTGCAACAGGCAGCACGAGTGGAGCCTTGTGCTGACACTCTGCACTGTGCTGCTGCCAGGTGAGGCAGCCCCAGGTGACTCTCACCTGCTGGAGTCACCCTATCTGTGACATAGACATTACCCAAATACGCCCAAGGAGGGCAAGTCGTCCCTGATGAGGTTAAGACCATGCGGTGCCTCAGCTGGCCCCTCTCCTGGGACGTAGAGGCACAGAGGAGGTGACAGCCTGGCAGAGGCAGGACCAAGAATGAGCCAACAGGATGCTCTTCCAGATGGATGGCACT
Source organism: Falcunculus frontatus (assembly GCA_013398115.1). Taxonomy (NCBI): domain Eukaryota; kingdom Metazoa; phylum Chordata; class Aves; order Passeriformes; genus Falcunculus; species Falcunculus frontatus. Next base: position 177,501 of record VZRV01007523.1, read on the forward strand.
TGTGGTGGCTGTGGCACACACTGGGTGCCTCTGTGTCATTCACAGCAGGACACTGGGATAGGATTTTGCCCAGTCAAAGACTGCAAGGAGTCTTCTAGAATTAAAACACACCGTTGCTGCCTTCAGCTCTCTCCAGCTAACCTTGGACCCGTGGCTGCACAAGTCCTGGGTAATAACACACAACTCGTTACATCATCGTTGTGCTGTGCTGTTGGTCCATCCAACACATCTCCAATAAAACAAAGGACCAAGAATGAGGGCTGTGGAGAAAATCCAAGGCTTCGGAGCAACAGCATACACAGCAGGCAGAGCCATTCCAGGAAGCACGTGAATGCTCCAAAACCTCCCTGAGCCCCAGATCTGCCAGGTTTCCCCTACAAAAATACCAAAGAACATGAGGACTATGAGATCTTGATATAAAATATGTTGGGTTGCAGAGAAGCAGCAAAGCTCCTTGGGAATAAATGCAGTTACAAATGCCAGGAATCCATAAACAGTCCTGGAGACATGCACAATGTCCAAAGATCCAAACTAAAATGTGTAACTTCATGTCTGCACTCACTGAGTGTCTCCCAGCATCACACGTGGGGTCTGAGCCAGTTCCCAGCTCGGGAGGTCAGGAGAGAACTCTCTGGGGCAGGCTGTCCCACAGCTGCTGCTCAGCAGTCCCTCCTGCCTTGCTCGTGGCACAGAGGACGTTGCCTTAACCAACCCCTAAACTCTTGTCCTACAATGGTGCCATCCAACAAAAAAAACCAAGGACCCACTGACCCACAGCTGGACTAGATGATCTTAGAGGCCTTTTCCAACCTAAACAGTTCTATGATCCTCATGAAGACCCAAATGTTCTGTCAGTCCTCTGTCAGATGCTCCCCTAAACCCAAGGCTGCTTCTGAACGCTTCACTAAACAGACGATACACAACAACACAGCCACCAAGGCTGCTCAGGCTCACATGACTGAGCCTAGAGAGAGCAAACAAAGACTTCACTGTGTCCCTCTAACCCAGGACACACAGGATGATCTGCTTTAACCCAGTGGAACAGGATAGACACAACCAGGTCTCCCAAAACAACACCAGCTGATCTCTGCACACAGAAGACCCTCACTCGTGCAGGAGAAGATGCCTCCATGACAAAGATTGCTTTGCAAAGCAAGGTTGTCGAGCAAGGTCCTGAAGGGTTAAATTCCCTCACTGTCCCCTCCTCTTCTCCACCCACCTCCCTCCTCCCCTCTCCAGCAAAGAATCCTTGTGAAGGATCTGTATTTTGTACTTGATATGCACCAAGAGAGACTCTGGTCTGGCCTTTTTAATAAAGGGCAATTCCTTTGCATTCTCAGATGTCCCTTAAAAACCAAACTCTGATATTTCTGCCGTATTATTGCTGTGGTCTGTAGATGTCTTCAGTCTGAGGAAACCCATTTGCTCTGCAGGTGTGACCTGCTCCTGCACTGCTGAACAGTTTCTCTCTGGTAAGGAAAACTCCTCTAGAGAAACTGGTACTTGCAGCCAATTAACAGACCTCTTCCACCTTCTGTTTTGCCAGTTTTTGTTGGCAACTGCATCAAGTCCCTGTGGCTGCGACGCCAGTCGTTACAACGTGCCACATAAAAGTGAAACTGGGGAAACAGCATGTGGAGCCTTGGGAAAAAAGAGGTGCCTGAAACGCTGCTGGCCTGACTTTTTCCTAACCTATGTGCCAGTGTTAATGATGCACTTCATGATTCAGCTTTCCCAGAGCCACTAATTAAGTCCAGAGAACGTAAGGGCTGAGTGGCACCGAGATAAATTTAGCTCTGGAGATGAGCAGAACCCCCAGAATTACAAGCAGAGGAGAAGGGTGTCCCTGGAACCGTGGGGAAGTGGGGAGTGAACACGTGGCTCCCCAGAATGCAACTGCTCAGCAGCACTTCTGGCCACAGGGCCAGCTCTAGTTAACCACAGAGAACCACCTGAGACCTGGGATGAGAAAGAGCCATTCTGTAGAGCCCAGAGAGAAGGTTCAAGCTCTTCAACATCTTGGCCAAAATCCTTATAGATTAAAAGACTGCATTAAACTCGTCAAACTACTGCCTTAGAAAATCTTTGTTACTTCTCCAAGCAGACATAATGAAGCAGGGGAGGGAATGTAGGTCTGAATTAAGTTTAAATGCAGGGCTTGGAATCAAGGGACTTGTTTGGGTTTGGATTCACAGATTCTTATCTCTTCAGATGTGGTAGCCTGACCTCCTGCACCATGCAGGTCATGCAACTACATTTAAAAAAATATCTGTATTGAGTCCCTTAACTTCTGCTTGAGCTATGGAGTGTTCCTGAGGACGACATGCATTCTTGATTTGAAGGACCAAACCATGGAGAATCCATCACATACCCCGATAAACTGTTCCAGAGTTTAATTACTCTCACTGTTAAAAATTTGTACCTTATTTCCAATTTGAATTTTTTTGCCATCGGTTTCCAGCCATCGGACCTTGTCATGCCTTTGAGAGCTCAATTAAAGAATGCTAAAGCATCAGATACCATTTCCATCTGTCAGTGCTTAAACACAGAAACCTAAGTAGCTGATTCTCATGAGGTTTTTGGCAGGATTGGAACTACCAGCAGTAACTTTTCTGTCTGTCTTCAGAGCTGACTTGGAAGCCAAGTAAAAATGCTGAATGCAATTGTTTTTTAATAATTAGTGATTCTTGAGAAAGCTGGGAAATAAATAGATCTGATTAGAAAATCTCTGAGGAATCGTGGTTTTCTCAGAATTCACTCTTTTCTCCACTGAAATGTTTTACTGGAAGAGTTCAGCTTCAAAGGATGTCATTGAAGGCTACATTGCACCCTGGGAGCTGAGCGGGTCCTGGAGCCCAAACCCTGTGGCATTCACACCGGGAACCTCGCAGAGAGCCGGACACGTGGTGTGGCTGAAACTGCACAGAGTGATGGAAAAATGAAACTGCAGATCCACTTGGAGCTGGATCACAACTGAAACAATCATCTCTGCTGTGACTGCAGTGCAAATGAACCTGAACACACAGAATCCCAGAATAGTTTGGGTTGGAAGGGACCTTAAAGATCATCTCATTCCCCCCCCTGCCATGGGCAGGGACCCCTGCCACTGTCCCAGGCTCCTCCAAGCCCTGTCCAAACTGGCCTTGGACACTTCCAGGGATCCAGGGACAGCCACAGCTTCTCTGGGCACCCTATGCCAGGGCCTCACCACCCTTATGGGGAAGGATTTTTATCTAGCATCTAATCTAAATCTCTCCTCTTTTCATTTAAAGCTGTTCTCCCTTGCCCCATCACTATATGCCTATCACTAGCTGCTCTCTTCCATCCCCAACAGCTCTGCAAATCAACCCAAACTCATCCCACAAGAGTGTTGAAGGGTTTTCCTTCTCCCACATCCCACCTCCCTCCTTCCTCTCCCATGGAGCGAGTTTTTGATGAGCAACTGGCAAAAATAATCCACGTGGTCAAACAAGTATCAAATGCCATCACCCCCAGTGCAATGGGACAGGCACCCTCCTTGGCAACTGTCTCACAGCAAATGGTGACATTTTCATTCTTGGGACCTTTCCTCTCTCTAAAGAGCCACCAACAACTTTCAGGCAACAAAAACAAGCATGGAGTGAGAGCTGGACACGACCCATGCACTCAGACTGCCTGAATTTGCACGCACAGAGCAGTCAGCGCCTGCTGCTGAGAGAACTTTAGATGGATGGTTGGGAAAGTGGGGACTTGTGACAGAATCAGACCTGCAATCTCATTTCTGGAGCTACCACCACAACTCCTGCATGCGAGATGTTACTCCTCTGCTACTCCCACACGCTGCTCACGAGCCAGCTGTTGAGATGAACTATGCTTCCTGCAGAACGGCACTTGCCTGCTTGAGGCAATGGTACCACATTCTGCCACTGAATTAATTTGCCATATGACAGGCAGACAGAGTACTTGAATACACCCAGAGCCCAGGGAATTTGGCTCTCTATCACCACGGATATTTCCTCTATGCAAGCAGCCTCCATCATGATCAGGGAAAAAAGGGAACCGAGTTTATATGCTAGACAAATATATATTTGCTAGCCTGTCAGCAAATTATTACTTCAACCTGAGCTATTACTTTCCCCACTGCTTTTCTTATTTAGCCTGAAAGCACAAGATAAAATCACAAAGAACAGGACTCTCAGGTGAGACTCTATGAAAGATGTCACAGCTGTATGGACTTGGATAAATATTGCAGCAAATACTCAAGGTATGTTCGGTTCAGCTACAGACACTTTTTGTCATGGTGAATGTTCAGAAAATGAAAACAGGTTACAAAGGTCTGTTCTCTCCTACCAAACACTAAATGCTCACCTGAGGGAGACTGATTCCTACATCTGACATTTGCTTCTGTAAGGCCAGATCCAAAGTGCTGCAGGGAAGAGGCTCGGGCAGGAGCTGAGAGGCATTCTGGAGGATGATAATTCATTAAGGATCCTGCTGCAAAACCAGAGATGTGTCTGGAAATGGAAAAGACCTCACAAGTTCCCCCCCCTTCCTCTGGCCTCTGTGAGATTGATCCCAAACCTTCATCTGCCCACAGAAGGGAAATACTCCCTAAAAAAGGCACTTTTGTGAGCCAAGGGAACCCAAATGTTCTGCTGACCTCTGGGACAGCCCAGCCCACCTTTGCCAGCTGCAGACTGGTACCTCTCTCCCAGTCGGATTTTCCAAGCCCACGGACAAGAAATCAGCAGGAGGTCAGGCTCTTTTCCCACATCCTTCAGCTCATCTGTCGCATAGATTCCTGTTACTGAGCCTATTTGTGACCTTTTAACCTTGGCCAACTTAATCTTTCTATTATCAGGAGGAAGTAGTGATAGTTTTGATTATATTTATGTCTTAGATTTATTGTACCCAGAAGGATGACCGTATTTTCTACTAAGAAGCATCTTTATTTTACCCTATCACTAAGAGAGGTATGCAGCTCCTGAAAGCTGTTCAGCCCAACCATCTGACACTTAATACTTTTCTTTGCTAAAAAAATGGCAGGAGTTACTAAGGCCCTAAATTAGCAAAACTCCTAAGCATAAACATAGCTTAAAAATACATGCTTAATTTCCACTTAGATCATGGGAAATTACAGCCCAATCCCAGCAGGCACCTCCAGTCTTTTATATATACATTTATAGATATATAATTACAGGTTAGTGGAATGAGCACGCCTCAAAGCGTGTGCCTGAAAGCGTTGCTGAATCAAAGCTCCAACACCCTCCACAGCAGCATTATTGGAAACACCATTAGCAGCAACCACCTCCCAATAAAATGCAATTTTAATGCTAGGAAATATCCTGTGTTATCTAACCCAACCTAAGCACCGGTGGCTGCTGCGCGACAAGACCTGCGTTTGATCTTGCCTTTATGCAGAAAGCAGGAACACCAGCTCATAAACGAGTTAGGAAACACATCCAACCAACAGCCCACAACTTACTTTCAACAAGCTTACCGATGTCAGCACATGCGATAAAATTAGCCCGTTGGAGTCTGTGATTTTGGCATGATTATCTGCTAATTACGTTCTGTAAGCTGAGAGGGGCGGGCTCAGCAGCTCGCCGGGGGCTGCTGGCTGACTGTCTTCCCACAAAATTTGCTCACAAGGCATCTAAAAATAACTTTATAGACAAGTCTTCCTCCGAAGGGAGAGGCGAGGCAAAACAAAAGAGCGTAGACAGCTTAACCTCTTCATGCCCAAATGCCCACACTTGTAGTGAGGCAACCAATACCCACATTAGCAGAATGGAATCCTTTGGCACCTTTTTATCAAGGACCCAAGGCCTAAACCCTGCTGTTTTTCTCACTTCCCCCAAACTCAGTTTCCTATATGCTCACATCTGTACCCTCCCCCTGTCCCTACAGTATCTCACATGTGGTCATTGCCTCTGTTCCACGAGCTGGATGCTTTCAATCCCACGTGGAGCTTTAAGGGCTCTCCTACCACGTACCTGCTGGCTGAGAATCCCCTGGTTTCCTGCCCAGAGGTGACAAGGTGTCCTGTCCTGGTGGCAGCACAGTCTCCGTGCTCACGCACAAAACACAAGCAGAGGTTTGCCCAGCAGCTTTCCTGTGTCCAGCCTTCTCTGCCCTGCTTCTACTCCCCCAGCATCAGCTGCTGATTTCCACCCAAATCCTGTTTTATGCAGAGGACACATCCATCCCAATTCTTTTCGAAGGCTGCGAGTTGTCTCTGTCCTGGAGTGCAGGGGGGAAAATATGATGATGTTTATTGTCACGGGCGTATGACAAGCACATGATCATTTTCACTCGCTCTCCTGATGGAGCAAATCCATCAAAAGAGTGAAATAAGATAAGTGGGTGAAACACAAGCAAAATTTTATCTTCTAAGCAATTCTATTAGGTTACAGAGCAGAGGAGGTTATTGATTCAAAGAGCACAGTGTGAGGGACTAAATACTTATGAGCATCAAAGCCCCACTGCAGTCAATTACTGCCCACAGCCAGAGACTGGAGCCTCACATCAGGAAAGGATATGTTGCTCCAGCAGCAGTGATTTGGTGGAAAAATGTGCTGTTAGTGCTAAATATGACAGAGCAAATACAAGGACTAGAGACAAGCGATCACACAGGGCGTGTTTAAGCTCCTCAACAAACTCATTATGCTGCTGGTGAGAAGCAAGCCAGGAAGAAGCACAGAAACTGAAATACAGGCTGCACACAGCTCTGGCCTTTCTAACAAAGGTCGAACTCCCACTTTTTAACACAAAATTCATAAGAGACCAAGCTTATCCACTTCTTAGTCATGTTTTTCATTGCAAGGCCATCTCCATATTCAATCTGGTGAATGTTTATGTTAGTCTAAAGGCAACCAGTAGCACTAACAGCTGTCGAGGGGTTGAAGTCTCCCTGACACAGCAGGTGGGTGGCATCCACAAACAGTACACAGGTAAAAGCAGAACTACAAGGAACAAAATACTGGTGGCTTCCAAAATATAAGAGCAACTCCCGTGAACAGCAGCAGAGAAGCAGCGTTAGAGGCAAATGCTGGAGCTAAACCTCAACAAGGATCCTAAACTTTAAAAATTCCTTCATACTGCCATGCGGACAGGATTTACTTCTTTAAAGGTTTAATTTTTGGAGGTTGCTGAAAAGGAAATGAAGACATTTGCACATCTCATTCCCCTCATCTGTCTTTTAAGCCAGAATGAAGACATGAGCCAGGCCTATTATGTATTAAACCAAAAAACCCACACTTGCAAGTCTCCTGATGTTTGTCCATCATTATGTTTCCACTCCTAGATAAGGCTATGCTCCAAAAATACCTCAGTTCTGCTGAGGGAAACGCACAATATTGCTGGCAGAATTGAAGGACCACTTCCCCTTTCCCACAATAATCCCCCCTCTCTGTACAGCTCCTCTGTGGATAGATTAAATTATTTCTTAAAGCCAGTTTTTCTTCCAGTAGTGTCACCACTGTTTTCCACTAGAAGCAAATGCACATAAACACAAGTTCCACAAGTTCAAGCTGATTTAACAAATCCCCCCTTTCTCCAATCCCATTATTCCTCAGTTAGGCTGGCTAACATCAGCTTTCAGGAGTCAGAAGAAGCTGCTCCCTCCCCACAGTGTGGGACCCACTGGGTGCTTTGTTTTCAAAGTGTGTGGCTTGTAGTCTTTTTAATCCTCAAATGCTAAAAATGAATTGAGGAGCTAGGACAGCTGCTGGGGGCTGTGGTGAGGTGGTAATTTAGAAGGGTTTATGAAGCCAGGCACCCTGCCTTTCACAGAAAACATTGTATTCCACAGAGACATTTTAAAATAATAGGCTAGGATAGGATACAGCTCTAATATTTTCTCACGTAAATTGTTTTCCTTCACCCTTTTTTCATTCTGTCGGCTGATGCCAAGGATTAAAAGTGTCAGCATGTGGAAATCATACAGAAAAATCCTCAATAAACCATTTTTACCCAACCTGCAGATCATCAGGCCTTAGTCTGTGAGCTGAGAGATAGAAACCAGTGGGTGCTGTGTGACCTGAGCTGGCTGCAACACAAAATGTCACAAAAAGAGAGGCAGCTTCTATGATTGATACGGGATTGATATTTGGATTATTGGTATTCAGTTCTTTCCCAGCCAGCTGGTTTGGAGCAGGGGTGGGGGCTGCTGTGCATGGACAGTCCAGCGTGGACACTCAGAGCCACACGAAGCCAGCCTGTGTCCTCCTGGACACCTTCCCTCCCAGTTCCAGGCTGTGGGAATGCATTTTCAACTCCAGGCAGGTGAGGGGGGACACAACTCATGCTATCACTTATACATATCTTGCACGGCTGGACGTAACACAAATCTGCCCCAGGAGCCTGAACAGGAGTTAATTTTCTGTGCAAGCAACTTACTGGGAAAGGAAAACCCCTGGTGCACACAGTGGAGCTGCACTTTCACCTCCAGCTCCCCCCAGCCCTGCAGAGCTGCCTCCTTCTGCAGGATTCCAGCAGTCACCGTTTCTGTGCCATGCCCAAGAGGAGGAGAGGACAAGGCACCATCACCTCACTGCTGCCTGTCTTGCTGCTACAGCAGCACCACTTCAGGCTTTGCAGTGGCCATCACCTACCAGTTCTCTTAAAAAAAAAAGAAAAAAAAAGCCAGGGTGTACAACCCTTAAAAACCAGGGTTGTAAAGGCTGTGGCTTTGTGGGGTACAAAACCCATCAGGTCACGAGTTTTTGAAACCATCCATTTCCCGCCCAGTGGAGAGGTGTGAGTGCTGAGTCACGGACATGGCAAATTAGGAAAAAACCCATTTTGCTGAGAGCAGAATGTTTGATCTGAATGCTTGATCAGAACCATCTCAGGTTTAACTGAAGGCTTGCCACGATCTAGGCAGGCTTCCCACACTCTTCAAGAGCTCTAGACTTGGAGCAAAGCTATCCTTCATGGGCTGGATATCCTCGCAACCTTGGCCAACTTAATCTTTCTATTATCAGGAGGAAATAGTGATAGTTTTTATTATATCTACCTTAGATTTATTGTACCCAGAAGGATGGGTACACTTAGCAGGGTGTTCTTACCACCCACCGTATAAAATATCCTGAGGTCAGAGTAGGACCCACCAAGGATTTGCCAAAGGCCAGGACACCACCAGGCATGCCTGAGGCTGCCCATGATCCCATGGCCCTGCAGATGTGTCTCTGTAAGAGCAGCCCAAGACCTAAGAGTGCCACTCAGTCACTGAAAATGAGTTTGTCACAGCCACTGCTGTTGCAATCAGAAAGGTCACTCTCCCAGAGAACCTCCAAGATTCAAGATAAATTTTGCATCGTAAATGCTTTGTTCGCATGTTCAGAATAGATTGAATTAGAGAGAAAACGAATATTTAAGGAACTCTATAAAAATTCTTCCCATGGGGAAGCAGGTGATCATAAAGGAGACACCGTGTACAGTCCTTCATTCACCACCTGACGAGGTTCTGGGTCCCACCTGGTTTGATACCACCCCTTTCCACATAAGCACACGTTTCCTGCCACAGCCTGACTGAGCACAATGTGCATGACACATCCTGTCATCACCAAAGCATTCCTCATCCTCATGGCATCTCAGGAGTCTGCAACGTGCCAAGTCAATTGTCCTCCTGCTGGCAATTTCACAGCGTGTAGACCATGGACTGCACTTGATTTTCTCCACTATTTCACTCACCCATCAATATCCAAAGTCCTCCTTCCCTCAAAACAAGTGTTTCATTTTATTTAAAAAGACCAAATCAACCTACTGATGGTTTGGTACCAATTCCATGGAACAATCCACTACAGGTATAAATTTATACTTCCATTAATCAATACTTACTCATAGACGAAATGAAGGAGCAGCTGTCTGGCCACATATGTTTAGCATCAGTTCATGACTATAAGCTAAATATACCTCCCATGGCTCCCAAAACCTCAAACAAAGAGCTCCTGTTCACTTGAGATGCACAGCCAGGGTCAGGTAAAGGTTACGAGTTATCCCTATCTCAAGGTTACTTACACAGAACATAAACTCCAGGATCAAGTTGCAGAGTCAGCAGCAATTGCTCACTCAAAGTCAATCACCTTCAGCAGAGACCAAGCAAAAGCAGAGGCCTTTGGGTCCACCCAGCTTCCAGGAGTAAACTTTGCCGTTATCAGCTTTCCTTCTCCAGGGAGCCTCCTTAGATGTCAGAGCTCCTACTGCCAGCCCTGTGCAGCAGACTCGAAACAGCATTGCTATTAAAATTTCTTGGCATTTTTTGGAGCGACTTCAAATTCAGGAGAGCAGGAGAAGCAAGGTAAGGTCAGGGTGAGAGATGTGAGAGGGCTGTGTGAAGGTCTGACTGCCCAGACATGGAGCAAGGTGTTATTTCACCTCACTCTCCGAGGGAGTTGTGGGGCACAGGGACCACAGTCTGTGGTACACTCTCACTTAAAAAGCAGCATGCCACAAGGTGTGCTCAGCTCATCCTTCATCCCAAAGGTTTGGTAATGAAGAACGATGTTGTCTTTCTGAAGGACAGCCAGGAAACCCAACAGACCCAACTGTCCATGATTTTCACGTGTGTTTAAAAAAAATGCACAGCCTGATAATCAGGCAGGATAAAAGGATAAAAGACATGAGCCACTGTTATGCCTTAAATCTGTGCACTCAGTGAGGCAAATAGTGAGATTTCAACTTCCAAGTACGTTTTGCAAACACAAGATTTCCCCTTAGGTATGTCCACCAAGCTCTTGCTTGCCTTAAAGGCATTTCTTCTGAGGTACAGGCTTGAATGCACTGCCCAGATTCACAGTTCAAGCATCTGATGGGCTTGAACTGTGAATCTAGAAAGTATTTTGAAGGTAATAATCCATCTTAAAATTTAAGAGCCAAACTGCTCCCACCCTCACAAGAGAGCAAAGCACACATTTGGAAGAAGCCCCATTCCCATCTCCCTGCAGACTGCTCTTAGCAGCACGAAGTCTTGATGAACTCCTCGCCTGTCTCACCGGAGAATTGCGAGGCTCAGGCCTGTGCTGTCCGCAAAATGCTTTGAAACTCTTCTATCAAAGCTTTAGATAAATACCAAGTCTTGTCATTTTATTACTGGCACAGGTGGCCCGGAGAGGCTATGCGTGTCCTGGGAACATCCAAGACCAGGTTGGACAAGACTCTGAGCAGCTTGGTCTGGTTGAAGATGTCCCTGCTCACTGCAAGGGAATTGGGATGAGATGACCTTTAAGGTCTCTTCCAACACAAACTATTCTGTGATTCCACGGTACTTTCCCTCTGCTTTCAGCCAGGACTCTCCACATCCCACATTTTCCGTGTCAAAGGGAGAAACCTTTCCTCCCTTACTAGATTACTCTAACTTCTTTGCTTAAATAAACACTCATTGGCTTTTATGTGGCTGTAGGACCTGCTCAACAACATCCCTGCTGCTCCAGGCAGCCTGGAGCACCCCCAGCTGTCCCTGGCTCCTTCCCAATGTCAGGAGCAGAGAAGGGGAGCAGCTCCTGCTAATTCAGCATTTCATCCTGCATGGAAAACAAAAGCTTGGAGCCCCCACACCCAATCTCACACCTGCCAAAGGCTTTGTGCCCCTGGCCTGAGAAGCACATCCCAGCAAAGGCTGGAGGAGCCACTGAAGGGTAAGGATCATCTGGTGCCTTCACCTGCCCCATGTATTGCATTTCCCTTTTATTCTGTCTCTCCCTTTTTACAGTGGTGGGTGGGAAAGCAGAAGAACAATCTCACATTGACATCAGAAGCCATCAATCATCTGCTGAAAACAGCTGAATAATAGAACAAAAAGGAGAAACACAGAGAGAAAAGGGTCAAGGCTGGTCCTTAAGTATGAAAATGCCTGTCCTGGTGAAATACACTGTGAATTAGTCTGAGACAAGGGAATTTGGAGCCAGCAGGATCCCCAAAGCTCACTTAATATCAACTCCAGAAACATTACACTAATGGATTTTTAAATATGATTTACAGGATGCTCTGTCTGGGAGCATCGAGTGGATGGAGGAAAACGAAGAGCTGACCTGGCATGAGTGATGTGCTTTGGGAAGGCTGGTGCTGCCTCCCTGCTGCAGGAGGCAAAGTTGGGTGGCAAAGGAAGAGAAGCACTTTGAGGGCAGCACAGCTTGGAGGTGGGTGGCCACCCCGGCACTCTGGAAATGCCACTCGAAGTACCCAGTTTGCAAAGCAGAGCAGTGGGGATTTAGGCACACATTTCCCGTCGATGAACACAATTTGAATATTTGGAAACCTTCACCCCATGGAGTTTTAATGACCTGGACCCCTCACACAGCCTAAGCTCAAGGGACAAAGTCCCAAACTTCTTTTGGGGTGTATGAGATTGAACCACAGACACCTCTATGTAGGGATGCAATTGTCTGCGTGCTTCTGTGCTCCCTGACAAAAACCCCAGCTTTTCTCCAGGACAAAACCTCCTAAATACATTAAACATCTCCATCAGGATGAATCTCAAGGGGTTCAAAGAGGAAAGACGAAGCCCATCCACAGGGACCTTTAGGTTGTACAGACCCCTTCAAAAATGCCTCTGCATGGGCTGAATCCCCCCACAGGGATGGAGGAAAATCCCCTCCCAGCAGCACAAGGTGCTCCTTCACCAGCACGAGCAGAGATTTTTGCATGGAGAGCAAATGAGCTGCTGCCCACAACAAGAGCCCAGCCAGTGGTAATGCAGGATTTGTCAGCAGAGCAGCGCAGAGTGAGGGTGTCCAGCCCTCTGTCCCCCCATGCCAAGGACAAACCAGTGGCTCCAGCTGTGGAGGGACAGACCCAGCAAAGCCCTTGAGCAGGCACTTCAGTTTCAGTATGTTAGGAACTGCCCCCTGGCCAGCAAAGCTCTTACACCTGGGAAGGAAAGGAGACTTTGGAATTAAACGCTGATGAACATGGCCATGATGCTGTCATTCCAGTAATTTTCACCTGCCTAGGCTTCTTTTTTTAATAGTTCATTTTTTAATTAAAATGTCCTTCTAGAGAGAAAATAAATACTTGCTCAGCTTAATGCTCTGTTTCTAATCTGGGTCGATTAAGAGGGTAACCGAATAAAACAAACACAAATAACTCCTCTGTAACAACCTCCTATAGCATCATCATGTGATTCTGACAATGTATTTCAAATTATTAACAACTCTTAGCAGCTCTATTCAGCATCATCTTCGGTGTCAAGATACTTCAAGAGTCAAGCGAGCTTTTAATGAGCTCTCAGACTGAAAGAGGAAAGGAAATATACATCCAGTGCATAGTACTTTAATGATCACCTAATTCCTTTTATTGTATCTCCTGTTATGATTTATGAATTAGGCAGAAAGAGCAAAGACATTTGAAAAACCCTCGTGTACACAACATCCAGAATAAGGCAAACCTGCATTTATATAGATTGACTGTATATGTCTGGATTTTATGTATAACATTGGAGCTCCGTGCTGACGTTTGTTTTTCCTTATAAGCCCAAGATGTTCTCACTGCACAAGTCACCATGTAATTATGGATTTGTCATATTGATTTAAACTCCCACAGCCCGTGGGCCCGCCTGCTCGCCTTTGTGTGTTATACCAACACAAAGAAAACAGCTCAGAAAGGTGGTTCTTTGGCCCCGGGGGTATTAATGAGCTGTTCCTACGGGCTCTGCCTCTCTCCCTCACTGACCTCAGCTCACATCCCCCTGCAGTGAAATGATTTCCATCTGTTGGCAGCACAGGGGACAAGAGGCGCTGGACGTTTCACAAATGCAGGTGACCCCTCCGACCCTCTTGGTGTAAGCACTTAAAACTTGCTCTCACTTTTTATTTACCCTGCAGTCATATCCCGTGAATAAAGGAGAACAATTTCCTTTCTGCGGCAATGACTACCCTCAGTTAGGTGGATATTCCCTGCAGATGCCTGTTGCAGGGTTTGAGAAGTGATTGGTGATTTCTCAGTGTCCTTCTGGAGACCCTGCAAAGAGCCTGGAGCTGCAGTGCGGCACCACACTGGGCTCTGTGTAATACCATGGCTCAGGAATCCATCACAGGGAATAAAACAAAGAGCCAAAGCCTTAGGTCGACACTCACCTGAAATAAAATCTTCCCTTTGTAAAGAATAACAGAGGCTGGAGCTTCATGGACATGCTGGAATACAGGGAAGAGATGTGTGGTGGGCAGGGAGAAGCCCAGGGGTGTGCATGCTGCGGGCAGCACTTGTGCAGAAAGCTGATCCTTCAGTGAGGAAATCTGCCCCTGTGTCCTCATGACTTGGGGGGAGCAAAAGCAGGGGAATGGACACCCCCAAGATGTCTCTGGAGAGAACTCCCTCAACAAAAGTGGCTCTCAAAACCTACAGTCAAACCAAGCACGCCCAGCACCCACAGAAGCTCCCTCAGCCACTCACAACCAGCGTCACCCCAGCCTTCATGTGGGGACAGGGTGTGATCTCTTTCCAGCATTAGAAGAGGTGACACCAAACATCTGTGGCTTGTTTTGAATTTTCCCTCTTCTGGACTGGCAGGGGTTAATGCTCACCTGTGGATGGGAAGAGGAACAGGGACCCCAAGCCCATGGCCACCCTGTGCCAGGTCTCAGAAGCAGCCGCTGAGAGAGCATGCAAAGAGAAACACGTCAGATTGCCCACACAGGAGCTGCCCCACTGCACCTTCCCCTGCCTTTGAGCCCCTGTTTCCGTGTCCTGTCCCCTCCTGGCACAGCTCCTTCACTCCTGGCTACTTCCACGGCCGTTCCAGTCATCCTGGTGCAACCTAAAGCCGAAAAGTGAACAGGTGAAATCGAGGGATGCTCTCATTCTGGAGCAGGATCATGAGCACACCGAGCTCTGGGCAGTGTGGCAGTAGCACAAGCCTTGGGCAGTGGCCCTTGCCTTCTGAGCTGCTTGTTTTGGGGCTGAAATAATGACAACCACAACCTGCACTCTGGAAAGACTTTGGTCATCAAACATTTGGCCTCCAGAGCATACTCAGCTCAGTCAGCTCAGCTGAACAAAGAACCTTGCAACAGAGTTGAAGTGGTGAGATTAAAAAGCAGTTCTTTAACAAAAGCTTTCAAGTGCACAAAATACAGCATTGCACACGCATGATACAGGATTTCTGTAATTTTTATAATCTTAATTAATTAGGCTATCTAGCTGTTACATCCAATAGGAAATCAGTTATCCCAATAACTCACCCCAGGTCAGCCCCTTGGAGCTGGTCCAGGGGCTTCTTTGCCCTATTTATTTGTTATGTCTTAAGTTCTTGTAGAAAATAAGATGTCCTTGTCAGGAATTCTCTTCTTAAGAAAAAGACTAAACAGAATTTCAAGAATGTATTAGTGTTTGTTAAACTGTGAGAGAGGGAAGGAAAAACACTAGAAGCTACACAAATACGTATTAAAAATCTACAAGGCTACAAATATATGAAAAATATATAAAAAGCTAAAAAATCTTTAGACATTGCAGTCCTTTGTCATAAGATCACACTCTGTAGACCTGGGGATTCAGAGTGAGCAGGTAGAGAGAGCAGCCAAGAAAACCAAAAAACCCATCTCTGCAATAGAATCTCAGAATTTGGGTTGGGTTGGAAGAGACCATAAAGCTCATCTCATTCCAAGCCTCTGCCATGGGCAGGGACACCTTCCACTAGCCCATTTTATGAAGACTACTATTTGCCGTTACCTTTTTAAGAGAGTTTATCCTTTCAGCTCCAATATTAATTTCCCAATTAGAAAAACTTCTGGACAACTTCATTAACATTCTTTATGTCACTGGAGTGCTTGTTGACCACCTGCCACCAGCTGCTGTCGAAGGGACATAAAACCTTCACGGTGACCACAGGAATCCCTCCAAGGTAGATTGTGGTGATTCTCCCACAGGCTGGATTCTCCCCAGGTGGTGTCTGATGTCAGCTTGCAGACGATAAATGACATTCTCTCTCACCCCAAACACCCAACAGATGGAACATAGTTTCACATTCCTATATAAGCCACATGTGTCTGTCATTCCAGTGGCCTGGATGTAACAGCAAATGTCCTTCCATCTTTACCTTCCGAATGCCAGCTCCAGAAAAACAGTCTAGAATGGCTTGTTCCTTTCCCACCAAGCACTATAATTCCTCCAAAATTCAGTCCAGCACCTTCATAAGTGCAGTTGTGCTCTTCTTATCAGGAAGAACCTGCCCACCACCAAAATTTGTTACAGCTCCAAGCTTAAAGGTAACACTTCAAAGAGCTTTATGTGGGTCATTTTTATCTGTGCCCTGCTGTGGTACCCAGCAATGAGGGAGAAGTTTCCCACTGCTTCCATTCCTTCTGTTTTACCAGGTGTTTTTTTCACAGCTCTCAGATTCCTTGCTATGAACGTTCTCTGAAAGATATAAAATATAAATAAAAATACGGACTTTGCTGACTGTGAAGGAATCAAACACCACTTGAAACACCCCTGAAGTAATAGGTGCATCCAGAAGTCTCAACCCAAAAATGGTGCCCTCTGAGACACGTCAGCTGGATGGAGTTTGGACATGACCCCTGGGAAAACACCTAAGTAAATCAGTAGGACTGTTCAAAGTCATCAGCTATCCTGGCATTGCTCTCACATGAAAAATGTGGAAGGATTTATTGATGTCTGGTAATCAGCCAATTCAATGAAAGGAATCTGTTTAAGAGAAGAGGCACACGAAGTATTGTAACTCTCACAGCTTCCCTCTGATGGTCAAGCATAATTCAAGACAAGTGAAATAAATGATAGAAGCAAAACTAATGCCACCATCAGCTGGTTCCTGAGATGAAAAAGACACCTATGGGGAAATTAAAACCATCCTTCACATCACTGACAAAGCAGAGTTTCAGCAGCCATTGGTTGTGCTTTTCACAGGCTGCTCAAAACATCCAGTATCTCCCTCTCTGCCATTAGATAAAGGAACTCCAGAGCAGCTCACCAAATTCACTGTGATTTTATCATAAACACAACCCGTCCCGATGAAGAGCAGCAGTGAACAAATGGGTTTGTACTGGTTAGAAGTGACACACATTCTGCTACCAAGCCTCTGCAGCGTGCACAGCAAATTTATCCTACAACAACCCTGGACAAAGTGGAAGCAGCTGGTGATTGCCCCGGCAGACATCTATTAACCTACATCATACACAGCAATGACAGCCACAGCTCATCACTACAACCCTCAGAAATAGCAGTGTTAGTGTCCAAAAAAAATTTAAACATAAAAAATAATTTTAAAAAATTTTAAAAAAAATTAAAATAAAATTAAATTTAAAAAAATAAGGCTATTGATGAGTATGGGCTACCCTCAAGCATGGTGAAAACAGGTGTGTGTGTGGATGTGGATGCAAGCTTCCAACATATTAAAGGAACTGATGACTTTGATTATATGAGACCACAGACATCAGACCAAAGAGGCAGTTCCCAAAAAATCCAGAGATCATTAAGAACAGCTTCCTTGGCTGTGGCCTCCCTCCTGAAGATGTGAAATAACTGTGGAGTCTCAAAATATTTAAGGCTTTGATGAAAAGTTTAATTTTTCCCTTAGCAATTTACGGATATGAATCATGGGGAAAGAATGCTGCTGACGGGGAGAAAAAACTGAAGCCTTAGTGATGTGGTCCTGACATATCTTTTAGATTGAAAGGAAGATGAATGCTGATGCTAGAAATATTACTGGAGAACAAGCAGACTCTGCTGTCAGAAATCAATAGATACAGACTTATGTACTTTGGTCACATCAGACACTGAGATGAAAATAAACCTCAAGAAAGTAATTACGGGAGGGAAAGCGGAGGATCACTGCAGAAGAAAATGAGCAGTGGGAAGTGGAGGGGGCAGCGCTGCAAGGGATGTCCACACATGGAGAAAAGGGCTGTGCTTTGCTCAGGTCCCACAGTGCAGCAATGAGAAAACCAGGAAAAAAGATAGTAGTGGCTGGGAGGGGTACAAAGGCAGAGCAGAGAGAGCAAGAAAGCAAGGTGAGAAAAGGGAAGGTTGCAATACGATCTGTGTCAACTTAAAACAAGATTTTTGGACTTTATCCCATGTACATTTGGTCTTCTACCCTTTCCAGAGGTCCGTCATAACCCTTTCCTTTCTGTAACGTCGCAAGAAAGGAGGGGAGAAAACCAGAAGTTTTCATTTTGTGTGAGTGGCCCTTTCCCATACCCCTCCTACCCAACCACCACCACCACACGCAAAAGGCGACCAGCAGCATGAGGCCTGTGTGTGTAGAACTGATCAAACTGTGTGAGATGTCCAAACCTGGACCGACCTTCAGAGAAAGTCTTCAAGAGTCTCCATCCCATGCACGGGCAGGGAGCAGCAACGCACACGGCTACACCCCTGGAGCTTTGCACTCCAAAACCTGAAAGGAAAAAGCCAGAACAAGTCTTCATCTTGCTAGAGAGAGCAGGTTTCGTGTGCCTGTTTGTGTCTGTAGGCCTCTGTGCGTGCACAGACCCACCTGAGATGCACAAGCAGTCTGTGCACACACTTGGAGTGACACGTGGCACCCAAAGCTCTCACCAACGCATGCCAGTTCCTCCTGCTTTTCCTCCCATCCCTTCCCCTGCCCACTGGCTTCACAGCACCACTACAGGTCTCTTCACCTTCCTTTGAACCCATCCCTGATTTTTTTTCCCAGTTCAGCCATCTCCCACATGGTCCGTGGCTGTGGGGATGGAGCAGATCACGTGCTGTGCAGGGCCACCCCGGGCACGGGGATCTGCAGTGGGGCTGTCACAAAACCATGCCTGCACAACAGGCAGCAGCTCCTCGTATCTTTTCAGAGATGAAATCTCTAACACAGGCTCTTAAAACTGTGATTTAAAAGCGTGGTCAACAGCACAAGTGGCAGAGAGAGGAACCTAATCCATCTGAAGCAACTGCCACTTTCAGGAGCTGCTGCTTGGGAAAAAAAAGGAGACCATGAACCCAAACAGCATTTCCAGATCTCTGCTGCTTCCAGACCCCTGCTAGGACCAGCTTTGTGGGAAGCATCAAGTACCCACTTGCCTAAAATCCACCCTCTGTTGGGAGCTCTCAAGCACCAAAATATTTTGACAAGAATCCAAATCCTTTTCATGACAAAGGAAAACAAGAAGGAATTTGCAAGGCTGAGAGCGTGGAATTAGAAGATGCGTGCACGGAACACACACCTCAGACTGACTGAGCCGGTGTATCTCATGCAGAGGGTGATTTCTGGAGCTCCCGTGGGAAGCTGGAGATTCCTGATGAGACACTGAACCACATTTTTTTACATCAGCCACTCATTCCAGACAAGTCTGAAGAAGTTAACTCTATAATTCATGTAGTCAAGGTCTGTTTTGCTCTTTCCAAATACTTAGGGATTAGCTTCACAAGCACCAAGAATAGCTCTAACCACTGATAATTTCTCCAAGGTACGCAGCTGAGCCCTAACGCTCCTCCTCTGCACGAAACCCAAACAGAACCATCTCCCTGGGCTGCTGTTCAGTTCTGCACACTGTTTCACCCTTGAAAACCATCCTAAAATGGTACTCACAATCTAATCAAACAGAAGATAATGCCTCAGACTTCACTGGGATTAATTCTGATTTCTTCTGGCCAGAGTGTGTGCAAATAACACCAGTTTCTTAAATCACAAAAAAAAATTCAAGGTAAGACTGAGCCAAGTCCTGAGCCAGCAGGTCAGGGAGGGGATGCCTGTTTCCACAGGGCCTTGGATCTTTGCTGCTTGACCTTGCTTTTGGCAACCTTGGGAGGTCAGGGAAATTGTTTGGGGAGCCCCAGAGCCTATTGATTTCTTCACAAGGGGGAGGCCATAGGCATTGTCATGGTAATGGCAGACCCGAAGGCTTGTTAGGTGTTCCACCCTCTGAGATGTGCACAGGCAAGGGCACGCCTGGCTTCCTTGGAGGCCAACAATCTGCCAATCAGTTCCACCCCATGAAAACTAAGGTGAATCTGAGGAGACCTCGCCACCTGTATTATAATCTACAGCTGTATTGAAATTTTCCTGGCAGGGCTGAAATTCTAATGTTTCATTTACTTGAACTAATGTGTCACAAAATTCCCATCTACACTGAAAATTCTAATGAACCTTTGGGTGGACGAAGAGACCTCCAAACTTTGATCCTTTTCATCACTGTATTTTAAAACAAGCAGCTCCTTAAAGAAGGTTAAGGAAGCAATAATAAAGACTTTTTAGTGTGCATACATGATCATTCCATACTGATGCACTTCAGCTTTAATAATATTGTATTAAATTTTATTGTAACCTTGCTGACATTTACTGCAAGGGAAAGTGCGTAAGCTTAACAGTCTTATAAAATACAGCCCAGTAATGTACCTATAAAGCATAATATTTCTATAGCAATGATGAGCTATTGCAATTGCATCCAATTTAGTGGCTCATTATTAACGAGCGCAATCACCTTCTCAGTCACATGCTCTGAAACACAGCCTGGTGTGGCAATGCCATTTCACATTTTACAAGGCAGCTGCTCCAATTTCGCTCCACGGTACAATGATCTGACGGTGGAAATTCTCTTCTCATCATGAATTAGCTGCAAAAAGCACCTGGTGATGAGGAGGTGAGTCCTCATGCACATCACCGTGACTCCGGTTTATTCAAAGGAGGGAAATTGGTTTGCACTACCTGAGATTGAGGGTCATTTAAGCTGACGTGACTCACTCAACTCCCAGATATGGCTTTTCGCTAAAAACCTCTTCTGGTACCAAATATTGGACTTCGGTAGAATTTAAGTAGGACTTTTGTGGAATTTAAGTACCTCCTCTCACAAAAGGACATCTGAAAGTCCCTGCATCCACAACCACTTGCTCCTACAAGCTCTTAAAACCCTCCAGTGAGCTCTCTGTGGCCTGTTCATTTTCTAACAGAAGCTCCCAGGCTTTCCCAGACCGTTCTGATGGGCCAAGGACCTGCTGGGATGCAGAGACCTTGCAAAAAAATACCTTAACTGTCCTTATAATCCCAGAAGAGGTCTCCTAAACAAGTCCTCTGGATCATTCCCAAAGGCACCGAAGACAAGGTAGTGCTTGAAGTCAGAACAGTTGTTCTCGTTGAAGAAAAGATGGACAAGGATACAAATTTCAGCACAAGCAACAGGCTCAGTTGCCACCTCCAATCAGCATAATTTGTCTTTTCTTCAACAACCCTTTCAAATGTGAGCAAAACTTGGTGCTTTCACTGTCAAGCTGCAGATTTGCATCATTCAAAGACAAAATCCTGGTGCATCCTGAAGGGCACAACTTTAAAATAGGCAGAAGGGGAACTCATCCACACGTGATACACCCATAAGCCTTATGACTATGGATTCCACATCTCTTTCATCTGCACTGAGACAAAGCTCAACAAAAGGACAATAGGACAAGACCCAACAAGATGTGAGGGGTGCCCCTGGTGTGACTCAAGTTCAGAATGTCTGAGGACCTCTATCACATGACAAAATCCCGGTGCAATGAAGTCCTCAAGAGCAGCTGGGGATTTTCTGAGCTGTCAAGGTGACACAGCCTCAAAGCGATCTGTGCTGCTTGGCAGGATGATACAAACACAGCTGGTACCTGGAAGAGATTAATTCAAGGAGTCATCTTGGCTGGAAGACAGGCAAAGATTTGGAGACACTGTGTATATGGTGTAAAGAAAATAAGTAGTTCATTTTCTTGGAGCATTAAGCTGTAATGGCTGTCAAGGGGGATTACCGATATTGTTATGCCAGTGTCAGCACATGTTGTAGAACAGCTATATTTTGAATTTCCATACTTGCTTAATTTAATGTTCAGATAATCTGGCAAATGAAAGACGAGCCTCAAAGACTCTTCCCCCCCCCCCTTTCTCTCTTTAAAAAAATCATTCTATTAAGAATGTTAAATTCTTGGGAGCAAGAGCTGGTGTACATGGAGGGCACATACTAATCTCATTTATGCTGAGATTTGCTTTCTGTTAAGCAACAGAAAAACAGCTAATCAAGCATAATTCAATAATACATCATCTGCAGATGCAAAGACTCAGAAGATTGGTATGGAGCTTTGCCCATTTACATGAACTGATGATCTAGACCAGGTGCAATTAATTGCACATGGGGTGTGGGTGCACACCTCAGTTCCTCCTCTGACGGCTCCTCCTCAGCTTTGGGCTCACTGGAATCTGGGACAGCTGCCAACACATGGCTGAATGGGATCTGTGCTTCTCTACAAGTGTTATTGATCTGTGGCAGCCAAGAGAGCCCACTTCCCAGGGCAGGGAGCACTGGCCCAGCTGCCACTGTCCCCACTGCCCAGTGTCACCAGAGGCACTCATTGCTCTAGGAAAATGTCAGGTGGGATCTGGGATCAGCTGGTGACACTGGCATGTCCTCTGCATCACACCACAGAGCACTTCCAGACATCCTCAAAACAACTTTATGCTCCTTGCAGAAAACCACAGAAGGCAAAGCATGGCTGGCTCAGCCACTGCTGGGTGGGTCAGCGTGGACTTCCTCATTTCCACACTCACAGTTCCCAGCAGGAGCTCAGGAGAAGGGACCCACCCGTTCTTGACCTGAGCCATGCCACAAGGAGAAAGGGTCCCCGTGTCAACAGCCCAGGCACCCCCCTGCAAACAGAGGAACACGCTGGCCCTGAGCCCTGGAGCTGCTGCCAACACCCCACGAGGCAGCCCTGAGTCCCAGCTCTGCTGCAGCTGAAACAAGGGCAACATTTCACACCCACTGCAAATCTTGCATCACACTACACTCCTCAGAGCTGTCTGGAGGGGGCAATTTTGTTTTGTGGATGGGTACTCCTTTTCTTTGTTTCATTCAGATTCGATCGAAAACAAAAAGTGTTCAAAATTCCCTACCTAAAAAGAACAGAGTTGTAGTCCAGGGAGAGCTGCTGGGTTCTGGAGACAGACTCCTGGAGCCCTGGGCTCCTGGTCAGAGACACTGTGCCAAGAGCTGACAAAGAGGTTCCTTCAAACCTCTGAAATCAAAAACATCCTCACTAAATAGTCTGTTTGGCAAACTGGCAAATTCTATCCTCTAAATACATTTTCAGTGTTACTACTCTGCAACTTCATAGATCATAATGTCACACAATGGGGTAAAAGCCTCACATTTCAGACTAATTTACAAGAGTCCGGGTTACACCTCTTGCCAATGCTTCCTCTGACTAATATCTGATACGTAAGGAAAAAACATTTTGGGAGGTTGGAGGGTCTGGGACGTAAAACCTAGCAGTACTAACAGACAGAGTAGCAGAGAGATTGCTATGCACGAGGACCACAGGCAGACACACCGAACAAAACACATACAAACAGGAGAGAGGCCAAGAGATATTCCTCTTTGTTCTCCATCCCCTGTTTTGTTGTTAAGGCTCTATGCTAATTTCCATGGAATTACTACAGCACATTTGTAAACACACATGAAACGCAGCCAGCTCTGCAGTCACTGCTGTCTTGGACTATTAAGTACAATATTTAGCTCAGCCAGATGCCACCAGAAGTTTGCCAAGCCCATAAAACAAGCTTGATCACATATTTTCAAAAATGAGGCTATGAAGCCATTTTGGAAGAGTTTACATGTATGTTCATGTGTTCGTTTCCTTCCATCTGGCAAATTCCCCCCCGAGGCAGCGAGATGAAGCCCAAGGGAGGGAGTGTTTGTGTTCAGCCACCTCTCAGCAACACCCTTCTGAAAGAGGATTGTCATGAGGCCCCCTCAGCCAGAGCACAGGCTGCTGCTGATGGCATAGAGGATTCCAGAAGATGCTGCTGTTGCTTTTGATGAGTCCCACAAGGGAAAACAGGAGCCTCTGCTCTCTGCTGGGTGCACACCTCAAGGGTAGCTGGCTCCTGAGTAGTGTGGAGGCAGCTCTGCAGGTTTTCAAGGTGCTAAAACCCCACTGTCCAGACACAGCACATTTCAAGCCTTTCTCTGCCCTTAATGCAGTGGGTCCTTGTTCTATGGCCAGCAGATCCCTGTCCCGTGGCCAGTGGGCCCTTGTCCCATGGCCAGCAGATCCCTGTCCCATGGCCAGCAGATCCCAGTCCCACGGCCAGCAGATCCTGCTCCGTGGCCAGTGGGACCTCTCCCATGAGCAGCCATCGTGCAGAGGAGCACTGGGGTGACCTGGCCAGGGCCCAGCACTGTGCACACGTGTTCCTCTCACAAAATAACCAGAGTTGGTTGCTAGGCCCCAAGTTTATCCACAAGGTTGGAAGCCTGAGATGCTTGGCCCTGCCCAGAGCCAGAACACATGTTTGTGGGATATACAAAGTGCTTGAAATAGAGGCCACAGAGGACCCATTAGAAATTCAATATTAGCTTTGTAAAATTGCTAATAATTAGCTACAGCTCTTTTCTCCATCACGGCAGCTGGTGACATGAAAGTGATTAAGTTTCTAATGAATAGATTAGGGTTACTGAATATATTAAATAACAAGGTTTTTAATCAACTGTTTATTGATTCCAGCAAGACAGTTCTGACGGCAAAAAAACCACTGGGTAGCAGTGGAATTTATTTATGGGCTAGTGTTCTACATCAGAAATAATTAAAAATAGATTATTTTTCACCAAATCTAGAGCTTTTTTCTCTTTGAGGCAGGTCAATATGGATTAAATTAACTGCAAATAATAAATTAAGGGAGAATTGAAAGCTAAATTCAGAGCAGAGAGGTGCTCGCAGCTTGGCAGTCAATCTTTGTTTGCAGTTGTTGGGGCAGAACCAGCCACATATTTATTGTCTGGTTTCAGCCAGGGGAGACAAAAAGATTGGACACCTTGGTCAAAGGGCTTCTGAGGCACCACCCCTATTGTCCAGCCTCATGGGAAGGATCCTTAAGGATCCTACCCCAAAAGCCATCTGGGGATAGAATGGTGTTAACCAACCAGAAAGCAAACTTTTATTTGCTTACTTGGTTCACTGGGTGCCACTGGGAGCCAGGTGAGCTCCCCTAGGAAATTCCTATGGAGCCAAGCAACAATCTGGAGCCCTGAATCTTCTTTTTGGATTAAGACGGCAATCCCACCTTGTAGCCTGGTGCTCGGGGTGCAGCCGACAAAGCCCTGTGGAAAAACAGCTTTTGAGCTTGACTGCATCCCTGATCAGGTGTCAGGGCTTGTGTGCTGCAAAGCAAAGGATTCTCTGGGGGGATCAATCCCAGCTGGAAAATCCTCTCCGAGCAGCAACAACAGCTTCCTGCTAAAAAGCTGTGAACCTCCCTGCGACCTCTCAAGTCCCAGCCCCTGGAAACGAAGCTCGGGAGCAATTTCTCTCTGCTCACCAGAGACTTTCCCAGTGCAGCTCAATGATCTCCAGGGCCAGCCAGGAGGCAAGCAGCACATTCCACATTCTCTTTAAGCAATTTCCATTTCTGCTTCTGTCAGGTTCAGAGGACCACGGCTGCACCCCTTCATGCAACAGGATCCAGGATGTTCTGCAGTTTTAAATACTCACAGTGGAAACCTTAGGAAAAAGGAGAAATCTTTAGGAGCTCTGACTTTTTCCATGGCTCCAAAGCACCGAACAACTTTCTGCCAGTACATATAGCTACCTTGAGGTCTATTATTTTATTAAGGGATATTTGAAGTGCTCCATGACATAACCAAATCCATAATGTATGTATATACAATGCATATGCATATGGAGCCGTTTATAGAGCAAATCTTTCTAGCTCTGATAGTTTATAATGTAGAAGACCTTTAGCCTGGCACTGAATCAGAGCCAAAAGCTTCATGTACTCTTTAAACCAGCGTAAAACAGAGATGTTTTTCTTTGGAGCCTCAGTGGAAGCAGGATTCCATGGCAGGTTTTGCTCTCAAAATGGCATCTGTCCGAAGGGTTTGGATTAGTGTGAGCAGTACCTGTAAAAAAGGTGTGCAGAGGTGCTGTCGAGGTCATCAAAGGGCCATGATAAATCAGATTGCTGTGTTTGTCTGTGGGGAGCTATAGAGTTACCACTGCTGCACGTGTGAGGTGGGCTGGCATTTGGAGACAGAGCAGGTGGAAACAGGATGGACCCACGTGGCCTTCACAAGGACCACAGCCACACCCTGAGGGGGTGACAATCCTCTCTTCTCTCCTGTTCTGTCTGCTAAGTCATCTTTTTTTCATTCTGCTGACTGTCAGTCTCTCAGCTTTTAAATACAGAAAGGGTGGCACTTTGGAAGAAGGGAGAAACTCTGAAGCATGGCCTGCCAACAGGGATTCCCTGAGGGATCCAGGGACATCCCTGGCTTGTGCCCCAATCTCAGATACAATCTGGACAAGGAAAGCTGGAGAGGTGATTTAGAGTGTATTTTCCACACCAAAACCAAAGAGTTGATCTGCAGTTAACACCCAAGTGTGGAGAGCAGAAAAACTTCATCAGAAAAGAGAACAAACCCCAGAGGAGGAGCCAGCATTTCCTCTGTGTACCAGGAGTGTGGCAGGAAGCAAGTCCCAGTTGGCATTGTAATTCCCAGCTGGTATCAGCAGCACTGTGAAATAAATGAAGGTGCCTTCAAGGCATCCTTTTTCATCACAGTATCAGCCTGTTTTTTCTCTCTCAATCACACAGCTGCTTCTCTCAGCATACAGTTTCTTGAGCTAAGCCATCTGAGAGAGCTGTCTTTCCCAGAGGTGGCTGGAAAATCAGCAGGAGAGGTACATGGAGACCACACATCTGAGTGTGGAAAGAGTCCCCAGCACATTCCAGCAGGACCCAACCATGCTGGCACCTGACTGCACCTTTCTGTTTAGTCCCTGAGCTGTGTGGGGACCCAGGGAGTGGCTCTGTAGGAGATGGGAGATGTGTGGCAGGAGGGCACACGAGCTATGGAATCCGTCTCTGAGGTTGTGGGGTCACTCCTAGAGGCCACTAAGCCTACAGCTGAGCTTAGCAGGACCAGGTAAGATGCCAAAGGTGCACCACAGGAACCAGCATGAAAACCCTCTCTGATCACTACCCCCTCTTCCTTTCTTTCACTTCTCCCATTTGATGAGTTCCTGGGAAGTGCAAGGTCAAAGATGAAGAAAGCAGTAAATACTTCCAGGGAGAAGCTGCAGGGAGGTGACAGGGCAGAAAGACCACTAAGAGCAAATCCACCCCGGGTGTTTTCACCATCTGGAGCAGCAGTGTCTCAAACATACTCCTTGAGGGGATCACCCTGTCACCTTCAAGCTCAAATCACAATTTATAAAGAAACTGTAGGAAAATACCATGTCAAAGCTCTTCAGAGAAGGCAAGCATCACTGAGTTGCCCCAGGATAATCTCCTGCTCTGCCTTTTCCTCCCCTCTGTGCAGCATCAGAAAGGCACCAGGCATTCATCCACAGGCACATCCCACCACCAATCCACCTGGGTGCCCATCCTTGCTCCAAGGAGATGCAGTTGCACAGGGCCAAGGAGGAGTGCTCGAGGCTGCCCTTACTGCACCTCATCTGCATGAATCCCTGAGAGCTGCTGGGGATTTGAGATTTGTCAGCATTTCCCATCTCACATTTCCTACTGGAAATCCCACCAGCAGGTGAGATGCTGTAATAGGTACTGTTCAGCAAGCTAATTAAATCCATATGTAACTGTCAGAAAGGTAATTGACACATTAGGGCTCCAAGATGTGCACTTGGCCTTTTGCAGTTTATATCTCATGGCATGGCAGCTGCAGGGATGGCAAACAGGATTTAACACCACTGCAGGTGTCACCTTCCCTTCCCACATTAAAAGTTCTACCTGCCTGGAAAACTGGTTTAGCATGGCACAAAGGAGCCCACTCAGCCCTTATCATTCCCAAATCCAGCTGAAGTTGTGACCATCCTAAATACTTTTATAATCTGCAAGATCTGTCACTTCACCCTGCATTTTGGTCACAGAGAAGTCCGTTGGTGACCATTCTCCAGCGAGAAGACTGACCATTTATTCTTTAGCCAGATCAAGCCCAGGGAAGGACGTGGCTTCATCTCCCACCCTAACTCAGTGTTAAGAAACTTTGATGAGAGCACTCAAGTAAAGACTTTTGGAAATCCAAGTAGATTCTGCAGTTTGGATTGAGCTTGTTTGCCAAAAATATAAATTCAATGCAATCACCTAAAGCACATTTTCCACAGGTTGAGCATGAATGTCCCTTGGTGGAGGGAAAGCCAAACCCACCACATGGAACTTTACATCCCAGGCCCTTGGTTCAGGCCAAGGTATGATTTTAAAGGAGATCCTCTGATTTTCTGTAGAAGCTTCTCAATGTGTGAACGCATATCCAGACAACCACAACCCGTTTGGGCTGGGATGTCATCTGGAAGTCATTACAAAGCACAGAGTGGCCCAGGGGATTTCCTGCACTTCCTGCCTGACTTGGGAACAGCCTGTTCCCCATCGTTCTGCTGCTTCTGTTCCTCGACACATCAGCTACAGACAGGAGACACAGAGCACGTGTCTCCACACCGTGAGCTGCCTTTTCCTCCTGCCCTTCTGAATCGTTCCTTTGTCCCAAGCTTCCAGCACAGTAATTCCCCTGCTGGCATTCTCTGAGGAGTATCCCTCCTGCCAGAACGGGCTGATGCTCCACACTGGAGCACACACAGCCCACGGGACCAGGGCAGTTTTCAGAGCTCTTGGCCAAGGCCTAAACCCAGATGGAATGGGGAGGTTTGGTTTTCCTGGTCTTTTTTTTTTTTTTTTAAACATATTGTGCTGAGCACAGAACAACGCAGGAATAGCACAGAATATAAACTTCTTTCCTTTTTCAATTAATTTCACAAACTAAACAGGATCCGTAGCCTTCCTGAGCTACCTCAGGGACTCCCTGGAGTGTCTCATATGTTCGTATTTCAGCCTCCTTTCTGTCTGCATTTTATGCATTCCTCCTCCCAAAATTCTGAACTCCGTCTTCTCTCTCTTCCCTGCTTTTAGAGAGGTTTTTACAGGCATTAAGAAGCTCCAGATGAAAAACAAAGAGCCAAATTCTCTATTGCCATATAATTTTAGCAGTCACTTCCACTACTGAAAAGCAAAATAAAATGTCAGTAAGGACATTTCTGATTTTTACTCACTTTCTGATAACTAATGGAGACCAAAAAATGTTATTCAGTTGCATATTCTGAGTAATTCTCCTGTTTTGGCCACACATATTGAAGGTGGAGAAGCAGCAGGTACTATATGTTCTAACAGCTTTGATAATTATCAGGTGACCTCCCAGTCCTACACTGCAGAAGGAAAGTCTGACAAAGCAGGAACATCTGGATATAGCCAGAGCAGTCCGTGCATAATTACTGAACAGGCTTATTTACCATCTAATTGTTTCCGAGCAGTTTGATGTTCTTAATGCCGTGTCAAGAGCAAAGACAGAGCGCTCCATGTGTTTAATGACTGACTTAAAGCCCTACTATCAGGAGTCACCCAACAGTAGGAGAAGTAACGCTACTCTCTGAGCTTGCAGCCAAGCAGAAAACATCTCCAAAGAACTCTCTGCAAGGGAGTAGATGAGTAAGGACCTTGAAAATGGAGACCAGAAAACTGAGGGCCAATAAACACAGACAAATGATGTTTTTAAGAACTCCTGAGTGTGTTTTCCTGAAGGAGGGTTCGGCTCATGCCATGAACAATGACAGAAGTGGCTGCTCAGCCCTGCACGCTGAGCAGCTGTAGCCAAATGGAGGCCTGGATGGGAGTTTATAAAACTGGAGAGTGACTTTTTACATGGGTAGATAGTGATAGCACAAGGTTTTAAATAGGACGTGGTTTTAAACTAAAAGAGGGGAGACTTAGACTAGATGTTAGGAATAAATTGTTCCCTGTGAGGGTGGTTGAGGCCCTGGCACAGGGTGCCCAGAGAAGCTGTGGCTGCCCCTGGATCCCTGGAAGAATCCAAGGCCAGGTTGGATGGGGCTTGGAGCAACCTGGGGTAGTGGAAGGTGCCCCTGCCCATGGCAGAGAGGTAGAATGAGAAGGTCATTAAGGTCCCTTCCAACCCAAACCATTCCGTGATTCTACAAGGGATGGATGGATGGATGGATGGATGGATGGATGGATGGATGGATGGATGGATGGATGGATGGATGGATGGATGGATGGATGGATGGATAGATGGATAGAGGGATGGATGGGTGGATGGGTGGACGGATGGATGGATGCATGGATGGATGCATGGGTAGGTGGGTGGATGGGTGGATGGATGGATGAGCTGCTGAGCTGTTGGTCCTGTAGCCTCAGACCAGCTAAAATCAGCAACAATTCAACAATTTTTCATTGACAGCTAACGTGCTGCAAAGGAAGGAGGGAAAAAAACCCAAACAAGCAGCCACTTTTTATTGCCTCTTGAATGTCAGCTGGCATACTCTGCCTTGGGAAAATGCTCCCTAATTATACAGCCAGCCTTCCAAACACACTCTTCAACTCTCCCACATGTGGCATTTACAGTTGCAGTAATAATACAACAGCCAGCCAAGAAGCAGAGCCTAAGCACACCTCTGACCTGCAAGCGACCCTCTAATTAGTGGATGCACGAGGTTAACGAACGGAGCGCTTCTTACTGGAAGGCATGTTAGCAGTGTGAACTCCAGCCTCAGTAAACTGGGAAATCTATGCCAGCAGGTGTTTACACATTCATTAATGGCGTTGGCAAAACAAAACACAGCAGAAAAGCCCCCTTCGTGGTAATATTTTGCTTGGAGTAAAATGAGAGGTCTCTTTTTTTCTGCTCGCAACAATTACTGCAGAGGCAGAATGGTAACGAAGGAATTAGGTGTTGTGTTTGGAAGCTGCAGTCAATCAATTCCCCAGTTGGCCCGGGATACTTTGCCAGGGTTTGCCTACGATCACTACCAAGTCCCAAATCCCTTGTTTTATTCCTTTTGTTGGTAGTAAAACGGCTCTGGATGCTTGAGATTTCAAGTGGATTAGCACTTCCAGAGAGCTGGAAGCATTTGGACTGGGCTGGGAGGGCACATCTGGCCCAGCACAACGGGGAGAGACTTGGACAGCTCCGAGGTCTGCACTGGGGCAAGCAGAGCAGTGCTTCTGGAGCATCCCCCAGAACCAGGAGGCTTCATTTCCACCCTCGCTCTTCCTCTCCTCCCAGAGGCAGAATTATATCGCAAGAATCCAGAAAATCAGCACATCTGATTTCTCGCCAGTACTCAGTGGGCAGAGATGGCTCAGCCCCAGTCAAAGGGCTGTAACTCAAGCCACCAAACCAGAAGCTTCAGTGTAAATGGGGTGAGATTTCCCAACCTGCCTGTCAGTGCTCCTATCAGCACAGAAAGGGAAGGCTGCTGCTGCTGTCTCCAGTCAGATATATCAAAGCAGCTCCCAGCCCTGTGTTTGCAGTGGCAAATCAATAGCAGGGTTATTACTACAAACTGCTGATCCCAGTTTCCATCAAACAATGACACGGCCATGTCCCAAAATGTACTCGATCCTCAGTGAAACCTCCTAAGGCATGATCTAGAGCTGACAAGAAGCATAACAGGTGAAAATTGCAGAGAAACTGACGTGAGTAGAGGCAGCCCAGGACTGTGCAATCACAGCAGCACACACGGGTGAGGGATGGAGCATGAGCAGTTTGTTATTAACTAAAGGGAGTTTGTTATTAACAAAAGGGAAACAGCTATTTTTGTCAAAAGAGTAATTTTGGTGGGAAAGTAATTTTTTGACAGAACACCAAAAATCTGGAAGCTATTTTAAAATTTTCTTTTTAAAGAAGAAGAATGTAAATACTTCCAGCTCAATCATCACAACCCCAATGGGCTCTAAGGATCTCTCATTTGAGAAAGGGAGTATCAGCTCTGTTGACAAAACTGATCATCTAAAGTTCTGCTAATATTTTTCCTAGAGAAATGAGGCATTTCTTGAGCAGCCCATCACTTCCAGAGCTGCCTTGGTGCTGCTGGAGTGACCCAGACCAGCAAGGGACCAGTGCCAGGTGTCCTGGCTTAAACCTGCATCCTCCAGCACTCCTGCAGCGAAACCACAGAGGAGCCAGAGAAGAGGATTTCACACTTGAGGATCCTCTCTTCTCTGGACAAAACTGACTTCTTAGGAGAGAGAAAAAGAACAGTCTGATTTTCCTGGCAAATCCATGAGCTCTATCCAGCAATCTCTGTGTTGCTACCAACGTAAGAAAAGACTTCCTGTATTCCTCTTGCTTCAAGGGAGGTGAGGAGCAGAGCATTACACTTCAGACAGGTATTTTTCAGCTGCATTTGGGAGCAAGGATTCCCTTTGATCCTTGGTCTGAGGTGGGATTTTCAGCAAAGCTGCTTCCCCCGAGTTATGGGAAACAGCCCCACAAACTTCTGGAGGGAAGGAAGGCTCCACGAGCCACATCATCCCAAGCCCAGCTCAGAAAACCCAAACAAAGGCAATGGTGGCAATTTGTTCAGCAGCAAAGAAAACGCCCAGCAGCCAGAGGCTGAGAAATCAGAGCAGTTTGGAAGGAGGGGTGACAGCCGGCACCAGGGGTCAGGGCAGAGATAACCCGGTGCAGTTTGCCACACTCCTGATTTCAAACAAGGACAAAGCAGCAGAGTGGTTTTCCCTGGAGAGGTTGGGGTTGAGCTGCCGGTGGCTGTGGCTTGTTGACTCCACTCCAGCCGAGCAGGCACAGAGCAGCCTCTAGAGGGGAAAAAAAAAAAAAAGAAAAAAAAGAGCTTCCCCCCCCGTTGGAAGATGAGGGGATTTTTGTTTAATCCCTAAACAAACACATTTAATGCCATTAAAGATTCTCTGGCATTACTGACACGTATCATTCTCATGCTGCTGCATGCAGAGCACAGGCTGGATTTGTTGCTTTGCACTCACGACCTGTCCCCAGTGGTGAAAACAGCTCTCTTGTCACCGTTCACTAGGAATAGGAGGAAAGTGGTAAGTTAACTTCAGGGAAATGGATAGTTTTAAAGATTTTATGGCCCAATATCTCTAATTAATTTAAACCAACTAGTGTACACCTCAAACCAAACTCATTCTCTCTTCTTTCTCTTCTTGTTCTACGACCTTTGTCTCCTCTATCCCAGTTTGCCTCTACTCTTCTTCCCAACAATTAGTCCAGCTCAGAAAGGAGCATCTCTTCTCTTGTCGGGCAATGGGGAAGGGAACCACAAGGAAAAGAAGGATGGCAGCTGAACAGGGTATCTCCCAGCTCCTGACACTTCAATACAAAATATTTTCTTCTTCCCATCTTAAAACTGAAGGCACACACACAAAAGCACAAAAGCTCTATGAAGTTACACAAGCCAACATCAACTGAATTGAGCAGATTTTTATAATTTTTTTCCAACTGACACCAAAATAGTTTGTTTCTCCTTTTTTTTTTTTTTTTTTTTTTAAGAAGGAGAAATATTAACCTGGATTTTGTTTTATTAAAAATTAGCGATAATGCCAGAGCAACACAGCATTTATATGAAATATCATTGCTGAAGCTGAGAGTATTTAATTCTGTAACACGATAAAAGTCTAATTATCCCTTAAAATATCCCTTTCTCATGAAGGGCTATTTCAAAAACTGGATTTCAAGACTTTCCCAGACATTCTTGACCAGCTCTTCTCTGAGTTACACGGATAGAGATGATTATGTGGTTAGGAATTCAAATCATTGACATGATGAGTTGGACAGGGGTGGCCCAGCTCCAGCTTGTACTCAGAGCCTGCTACCACTTGACTCCTGCTCCACGGCCTGAGGGCAAAATGAGCTCTGCAGATGCTCATCCTTTGCCCATCGCTGTGGTAGGTCTTTTGCAGGCTCCAGGTGAACCAGTGATATTCACTGTGATAAATACTTCCAAAGAAAACAATTTTGGAGAGGATCTGAAATCATGTTTTTCTAGACTTTTAATGCAACACCTCTGCACAAAGGGCATCTCTACCTCAGCTCTTCCCTGTTCACCGTTCTCTGGAGCTCATGGCTGCTCTGAGACGTGGATTTGGATCCACTGGGCAATTCCAGTCTTCCCATGAAAGCTGTGAGACAAACAACACAGGGCAGCTCGCCCTCCATGGAAGCAGCAGGAAGAACAAGCTCAGCCTGGTTCCTGAGGGCTGTGCCCACCTCACACCCTCCTCCTGCTGCACTCTGTCCTCCTCACAAAATCCCACCTCCAGCTGCTCAGGAGCCCCTCTCCCCTCCCTGATTTCAACAGCACAACCAGTATAAACAGCAATTTGTCCCTGGTCAGACCAGCTTCACCCCACACAGGTCAGAGAGCAATTGCCAGAGCAGCTTTGCTGTTGGACTTGGGGGAGAGCATGGACAAACAGCCAGGAAAAATAACCCCTGTTGCCAGCACAGCTGCAGCCTGAGGACAAGACCCCAGCCTCACAAATACCCTCTGGTTTAGGGCACAGAGGCTTTCTTTAGGAAGTCTGATGGATTCTGGCTCTGTTGTCTCACCCTGCTCTGCCTCAGGCTCCCACACAGGGACCTGCAGAGATGAATGAGATGCCAGCACCTCACCGTCCCCAGCCCCTCCAACCCCAGCAGCTTCAAGCACAGAGGAATTGCTCCAGCGAAATAAAACCCATGGAGCTGCCACCGAGCCTGTGGCATCACTGCAATGCTCCTGCCATTCACCTGAGCAAAATAAAGCCACAACCGTCCCTCTAGAAGAGGAACAAAATGTTTTTGTAGGGCTGTAATGATGATGAGGAGTTCAAATCTAACCACACATATAAAACTTTAAAACCCTCATAAACAGATTTGAAAGGGAGCCAGAGGCACTGGTGCAAATGTGAGCTGCTCCAGTACAGAGCAATATCAAAGACGCAACAAAGAACCTGGGCAAGGAGGAAGAAAGGATCAGTGAAGAGTTTTCCATTTTTTGTGTGTGCAGAAATAGCTTGAACACAGGATATTTTATAAGCAAGGAGAGATTGGGTTCATTTTCTTATTTTATTTGATTTTTTGCACTCCTGATTGATTGGCAAGCACAGCCAGGACACAGACACATGCCAAATGCAGATGTGTCAGGTTCTTCAGGTGGCCCCTGGCCAGGTAAACATTTGACCGCAAAGCCCACCTAATTTTAGTGGGCTGAAGTCTGGAAAAGTGATTAACTACAGAAAGGCCAGTGTATTGCTTTGTACCTGGGGAACGAGGGAGCAGAGCAAAGGCTCTCAGGTCCTAATTAAGAAGCTGCCTTTTCACTCGGTGGAAAGCTGGGGCGTCATGAAATGAAGGAAGCTGGTGCTTTTCCAGCAGTGCTCATAAAGCTGTCAATAAGTGAAGAAAGTGGCCTTGATGGTGTGAAAAGCCATCTCCAAGAAAAAAAAAAAGGAAAAAAAAAAAACCTCTTTGCTGTCCAATAAGGCCTAACAAATCATCCAGGAACATATAAATGGCAAATTTAACTGCAAATTAGCAGTGTTTAGGAAATCCAGACAGTTAGCCTGCTAGAAAATATGAAAATCAAGAGCAGGAAATTCAAATTCAGCAAATACTTCTGGGGGTTTTTTTTTTCATCCTGGGCTTCTCTATTGAGTACTCAAGACAGCGGGGGAGTTGCCCTTCTTTTGGAAGCAAAATGTTCCTTTTGGGAAGACGATGCCAACAGCAAAGCTACCAGGCATGGGTCACCACAGGCACAGGCCAAGGTGGGCACATCCTCATCCAAAGATCCCACCATGGGCACCTTTCTCCAGCAGGATGAGGTTTCGATGGGTTTCCTACAGATCCATGGCATGGCACAGACCTGGTTTCCAGATGTAGCTCTTGCAGCTGTGGGAAAAGTCCATCACCTTATCTTTACAGACTCCAGAGCTGCCAGAGGACTCAAATGGCTACTTCTCTTCATAAAATTAATGGTGTGCTTTTTATGGATTTCAGCTACGGCTGGGAGCCTGATTCTGCTTAGATGGGACTGTTAATACAATTACCAGGCTGGTTTTACACCGTAAATTCTCTGTTGTTTTCTTTGCACTGTTTAGGAGTTTCATTTAGACGTGCCGTGGAAATCAGGTCGGGTTGTTACCACAGCTGTACTGAAGGCTGTGCTGGCACTAGCTTTATAAAAAACATATTTTCAAGGTTTATAATAGCAATAAAATTTTCCCCTCTTGGCCAAAACTTGGCCTTGACACTTCAGCAGAGCTCCAGAGGACACGTTTTGGATAATTTTGAGGAAAATAGGCCCACATCCCATGCAGTTTTGAGGCACAGAGGTTTTAGGAGGCAGACAGGACTTGGGGGTTCTAATTGGGGTCTGGGGACATTTCTACAGTATCCACAACATGGCACAGGTTACCCTCTCAAATACAGGCAAGCCCAAAAGGGACTTTAATCGTTTGTCCTCCATTAGGAAGTTGTACCACATTAACTTAATTGCAAGCTGATAAATCTCCTGGTGTGAATACAGTTATAAATTATTATTTTGAGGTGTTTTCCATCTTTTTTTAACTCTATTTCCTCACAGGAAAAATAAATTTTAGCAATGTAAGTCCTTACACTATTATAATTATCCCAACACAATTTTGAATGTGCAGTTATTAAAAAAAAAATCACAGTTTTATCCTGTGTGTGACCATATTAAATATTAAATATAAGCCACACTTAATCAAATGAGCAAGGAAGGGGGAGAGAGGAAGCACAGTTCAATTTCAGCATATTTATTTACCACTAGAAAAACAATCAGGAAACAATTTTCTCCTCCCAGAAGAGTTTGAGATTCCCAGGCAAAATCAGATGAAATGTTGATCTCAAGAATATTCAGGTGTTGAAAGACAGGAAGGAAAGGGGAAACTTCACTAGATGCACAAAAATGGGAGAATGTTTTGTTTTGTTGTATCTCTTTGTGGCTTGTTTGTTTGTCTTTAGGCAAGACACAATTTTCAGCCCAAACCAAATTTTTTTTTTAAATCTATTTCAGCAGGTGTTGACTTAAGCCATTTAGGAAGCTAAGCAGACACAAAAGGACAAGAAGAAAAGTTCTTGCCAGGATAAACCCTGTTTAGAAGCCGGGAAACTGGGGATGGTGAGGTGGATCAGACCTTGCAAGGAGCGAGGCTGACATGGAGCCCTGGAGAGATGTGTGCCATTAAAAATGCATGGTCATAAACGATCCGGAAAAGGGCGTGAGCAGTGAGGTGGGAAAGCTTGCTGACAATACTAATTTTGAGAGCATCATAATGAACTCCAAAACAATTTTATGATGCATTGTCAGGTAATTGAATGGCAGGTGAAATTCAACGCACGTTAACGTAAAGAGAAGTCACCCGGGGAAGAAATACAGTCTAAACTTCCTGTGTGAAATGATGGGCTCTAAGCTGGCCATAACCACACAGGAGCAATACCTTGGGTTGTGAGAGGTGGATTTGTGGAACATCAACTCAGTGGTCAGCAGCAATTTTAAAAAAATCATCATTGGAAATTATTAGGACTAAAGAACAAACCAGGGAATACCATTATCAACCCCTCACACCATTACTTTATTGATTTGGGCTTTTGTCACCAGTTATGCAGCAGGTCAGGACTTCCCAAATACTGAGATTTCCATGAATTTTACACTTCAGGACAAAGATCAGCATAACAGATCTATGACCAACAACACTGTGTCCACTACTGCATCACTTTCTGCTCAGGACACCACGTAGTGGTGAAGAACAGCTGGACAGAGTTCAGAACCGGCTTTGATGGGCCACTGCTGAGAAAGACATCAGGAAATAAGACCAGAGGGCTCTGTATGGGAAAAAGCTACAGCCGTGTCTGGTCTGTCCCTTTCTTTCAATATTTTTTTTTCCTTACTGTGATTTTCCTTCTCATTTACCTCAATCAATCTCTTCTCATTTCCAGGCCAAAGACAATTCTGCAGGGATTCATTGCAGTTGTTATTTTCACGGGACAGCAGCCACGCCGAGTGCTAAATTAATTAGCCATCACCTTCCACTTCCCCTGCTTAGGGCCGATTGGAACAATTATGCCTTTTTAAAGCCCACCTTCACCCCTGCCATCACCAACCTGCTCAGAGGAGACCCAGCCAGTCCAGCAGGAAGTAAGCGTGAGCCCTGAAAAGTCTTTGCCATGGTGTTTTTAGGACCAAGACCCCTACATTAAGAATATTCTGCCACTGTGTGTCCACTGATTATAAGGTTTGCAGTTTAAATTAGAGTATAAGAGCTTTTGAAAGCATTGACACAATGAAGAAAGAGGTGGATGTGATCTCCCAGGTTTACGAAGGACATTCTTTTCCTGCAGATTGTGGTTTAACTACACAGCTAGCAGAACCAGAGATTTCTATCCCTGTTCCGGGTTTTTTTTATCCCTTAGAAATGAGTAAGAGAAGCGTCTGGTTTGCACAGGCAGTTCCACAACGGAAAGGAGAGCACTTGTAGGTCAGCCCTGAGGCTGGACAGTGAGATCTGTTGAAACAGCAGCAGCAGCAGCACCTTTGGTCACTCACTGGCTGAACTTTCTCCCTGCATCAAAACCTGGCACCAGTCTGAGCTTCAGTGTGCCCAAAGATCCTTCCCCGGTGCATTCTCTGGCTACTCTGGCTTCCTGCTCCATACTAAGTTTAGCCCTGGGCCAAGTGCTGGTATCACTCACATCTCCTCACTCCGAGGATGCTAATTCGGGCACCCTGTTACCCACATCTGTCAACTTTTTGTGATAAGTGTATTTCTGATCATTGCAGTTCCCCTTTATCCACAGCCAAGAAAACGCCTCCAGCAACATCTCCAGCAAGTCTGGTCCATATGTTTGGGGGGGTTTTTTAAGCTAGTAGCTGTTAATAGAACAAGGGGTAGCTCAGGGATGAAAGAGACCAGAGGGGCACTGCAGAGTATCAAATGGACACAAAAATGAACATTATAGCTCCTTTTTAGAGAAGAAAGACACCTCATCTCTGGAGCTTTCCAACACTGAAAATACCTGTGCAACCTTCCCATCCCTCCTGGCAGAAGTCCCAGGTACCTGCAGCTTGGATGAACAGAAGGCACTGAAAATGTATTTCTGTTCCCAGGGGCAGCAGCAGCAGGTGTCCTGTTCCTGTGGGGAGAAGGGAACAGGGCAGCCTCGTACACCAACGTGGCTCTTTCTGCTCCTCACAGGGAAGGCTCAGGGCACGTCAGGGCACTCCTCTGCAAATCTGAAAGCAGATCTTTCAGGGCTGCTCTCTCTCTCTCTCTCTCTCTCTCCCAGGAATAGATTCCTAACCTGACCTCACCTTACGGCAGAGACCACCGCTGTGAAATAAAACATGACTTTTGAAGTTGTGTTTTTATGATCTATGAAATCACCCAGACCTTTTGGGTAAATAAATTCTGGCTATGAAGCTGACCTCTTAGCTTCTAGCAGATCAGTAAAGCCTCAGGGTTTTTCATTAGGCTTCAATAACATCTAAAAATCCCTGTTTTCTAGTCTTTCTTAAAAATCCCTAGGAAGTAAATTCTCATGGCAAATTTTGCTTTAAATATGAACCAGAGATACAAGTTCAATAAGTGTAATATCTTAACTGCAGAGTGCCAGAGGCAAGCAGTGCTATCCACACAAGGCTTTTGCAGTGTTATTTCACTGTGCTGCTTATGTTGTCTCTAAAATACTGTCTTAAAGGTTGGCTTCACAGCTCCAACTGATTTCAGTCACCAAGTGAGGAACAGCTTAAGACCAGGGAAAACATCAGATTTCCTTCCTCAGCCTCCTCTGTTGTCAGTCACCAAAGCCCAATTTGGCATCAGTTGAGGGGCCACGAATAGAGCCAATAATGGATTAATGACATAGAGAGGAAGGACAAGGCTGAAAATCAGATGCTGAAGAAGTCATCCAATGAAGAATGCCTTCAGTCGAAAGGAAAAACAATATGTCAATCTCCTCATTTCTTACAGGCAATATTCCAGCACACTGGAAGGTGCAAAACTGAAATCCAAAGAATCATGCAATGAAGCTGCAGAATTGACAAATACAAGAAGTTCTTCAGGCTGTAGACTCAGCAAGAATCAATAATTTTTTTTATATCACTTATTAACATAAAGAAATATCACATAAGAATGCTAGAGCAGATATCAAACCCACTTAGACTTTTTTCTCAGTAAGCTTGAGGCACAATCCTGTCCCAGAGACAGGATACAAAACTGTACAGGTCTGACTAGTCCAACACGATCAATTGTGGCATGAGGTTTTCAAGAAAGACTTGATTATAGTGAGAGATCTAGTGACAGGAAAGACCAGAAAGAGCATTCCATGATCAAGGGACAAAACCTCCAAATATACTCTGCAGACCAATTTCTAGCACCTCTCTATCTCCAGAAAATGGATAACATTACTTGTAGAGAAAAAGTCCAGCTGTTGTCAATTATAACCCAGCGTATCTGTCTCTCCCAAAAAAATGTGGTTGAACACCTCATATAAATCACGACTTTCCTGAAGTCAATGCCAATTTGCTGCTGCCCAGACTGAGAAGAGCTCTATTTTGGTCTGGTCAGATTACAGTAGGTGTTGTCCCTATGCTCTTCAAGCACTTTGGAATTCAAACACATGGACATGAACCAAGAAATGTCCTATTGGCTTTCCCTTGTGCTTGAATCAGCCTCCACATCTCCTCTGATGCAAAGGAGGGGCAGCAAATCCTTTCCCCTCCCTACACGAGCACTTGGTTCACATTAACTACAAAACCCACTAAGATTACAGAGGAGTGATTCATAGGGCAAGGCAGAGAAGGAGGAGTGGCAGCTCTCATGCAGCAAAGCCTTTATTAGGAGACTGGGGGCGAGGAGGTTGTCTGGAACACACCCAGATCTTGCGGGATCCATCTTTCAGCGTGATGTAACCAAGCACAGCCCTGTGCCAGCTGGTTTGTGTAAAGTCCCTGCTATTGCCCTCCAGCCATTCCTCCAGCCCCTGGTATGACACTTTCCCAGCTTGCTGAGCTCAATTCCCCTTGGAAGTAGGAGTTTTGATGAAGTGGAGCAATGGTAACCGCATGGCCTTATTCACCCTCACCAAGTCATCTGCTCCAGCAGGCGTCTGCTCCGGGGATGCAGGATTTCACACATTGGCTCGTAAGGCCCCAGCAGAAAAATAATAGACACTGGGGACGGAGTGCACCTTGCTGCCTGTATAATTCGGGGGTTTGGTGGGGTTTTTTTTCCTAAAGATCTTCATAGTCAATTTTCCTTCTGTTTTCATTTGTTGACTCAGCTGCACTCACAGCCCAAGGCGATGGATCTGGCCGGGCAGGGCCTTCATTCCTGCAGTTCTGTTGCTGGTAACAGCTGGGATCACTGCAGGTCTGAGGGTCTTCAGGTTCTGATTTAAGCAGAGAAAAAAAAACAACAAACCCAGACTGCAGGCTAAAAACATCTCAGCCACATAACACTGCTGTGGTCAGGATTTCCTCTTTTCCTCCACACGTATGTTCTTTAAGTCATCAAAGTTTG
The DNA here is from genome assembly GCA_013398115.1 of Falcunculus frontatus. Classification (NCBI taxonomy): domain Eukaryota; kingdom Metazoa; phylum Chordata; class Aves; order Passeriformes; genus Falcunculus; species Falcunculus frontatus. The sequence continues at coordinate 218,779 of VZRV01007523.1, forward strand.
TTCAGCCTAAAGAAGAAGAGATTGAGGGGAGACCTCGTTGTCATCTTCAGTATCCTCACGAGGGGCAGTGGAGGGCCAGGTACTCTCCTGACCAGTGATAGGATGGTCTGAAGCTGATTTAGGGGAGGTTTAAGTTGAATAGCAGGAAAAAGTTTTTCACCCAGAGGGTAGTTGAGCACTGGAACAGTGGTCACGGCCCCAAGACTTCCAGAACACTAGGAACATATAGACAATGGTCTCAGGCACAGGGTGGGATTGCTGGGGTGTCCTGTGCAGGGCCAGAGTTTGGACTGGATGATCTTGATGGGTCCCATCCAACTCAGCCTCTTTTAAGGTCCTGTGATTTAAAGAAGGAAGATCAGGAGATGCTTGATAGCCTAACCAGAGCTATGCTGTGGAACTGAGGAGCAGTTATCAGGGTTAAAGAACTATTTGTTATTAGTTAACAGGTAATCTGCTGTTACCTGCCTGATCAATGACATATCCTGGACATCACTCTAACCATGCCTTACTACCACCTTCTGTTTTTGAGACATACCCCCCTCCCCAAAATAAAACTTGACTGACATTTGACTGAAGGTGTTATATGAAGCTATTCTCTGTACAACCCTTAGTTGCAAATTATTCCCATTCTGATCCATTGTCTTAATTTAAGAGGGGTTGCAAATTCCAGGAGTACTTTCTGCACCAAGACGTTCCTGCTAGTCACCCTCATAAAGGAACCATTTGAGCTCAGAAACCGAAAATGGTGGGCTGAAAACAAGGACAGACATTGTGGAAAATATCTGAAATCCTCTCATTAACTCTCTTCCCAGGACCTGATGAGATCCTTCACATCCAGAAGACTCTTTGGCAGATGACAGCTTCCAGTGTGTACAACATTAATACATGGCTGGTGTAGCTCTCCCTGAGTCACTTTGGCTCTAACACTTTCCCCTGTGAGCTCTGCCGGTGGGATACACATGATTTATGGGTACAGAATAAATATTTATTGGTCAATATCCCCCGTAGTTTTCTAGGAGTTACATCCCACCAGGATAAATATTAGCACACACAGTGAGTTTCTGCTGGCCAAGGTGGAAATGTGCTCCCCTTCTCCACACAGGCTGATTCCCAGTCTTCAAAGTTACTGTCTTATTCTACATTTTTCCTTACGGTTTTATAGCTTTCTTTTTTTTTTTTATAACTTTCCATGTCAACAGTTTCCCTCTTGAATCCTTAAGTCATTATCTCAACAATGACTCTCTGTTTTCCCTTTTCCTACCTTGCGTGCCTTTAGCCGATGGACTTTCTCACAGCTCAGAAACAATTTTCTCAGCTAAACGGAGCCAAGGTCACACAGCTGTGCTCCTCCAAGCCAGGCCTTGGGTCTGAGAGAGCTGAATTCCTGGGCTGCAGGTTACATTGGGTCATCCTGGCAACCTAGGGCTCGTTTTCCTGGCTTAAAAAGATCTCTGCTGGCTCCCAGGGCAGAAACCTTACATGGCCATTTGAACTCTCAGTTTGAAGCATGAGCAGCCAGGACAGAGCCCCAAGGGCCAGACTAAGGCCAGGCTAAATCCCACAGCAGCATGTGTGTGTCCCAGCACACGAGGGACAGCCTGACATAGACCCAGCCACCAGACCCACAAGCGGCATGCGCTGGTGACACCACGAGTGAGACATTTCCAAAAGGAAAAGACATCATTATGTCCTCAAGGCTTAAATGTGTTGAGTGGGGAAGGATGTGTTGTTGCCATTGAAGAACAGCAGCCACTGGACACCCCTGAGGTCTGTAGCTGCTGCCTGGATGCATTTCTTTCAAGGAAAAAGGCAGAAAGAAGAGGGGCTGAGCTCTCACAGAGCTCTGTCCTTCAAAACAGCAGCTGGGAATTCACCCCCAGGAGTGCTGTGCTGAGCCTCACTGCACCCCAAAGGCCATCATTGCATCTGCTGTAGGAAATTACTGCTCTAGATGAGGACCAGGGGATACACACCCCAAAACAGGATGGGTGTGAGCCAGGAAAGAGCATTATTTTTACATTTAGTCAAGTGGGAAGTTCTCAACAAAGCATGGGGAGAGTGGATTCATGGGAAAACTTTGATGGAAGTGAAAAGCGTTTGGAAAACTCTAACCCTTCCTGTCAAATAGGAACTTTTACCAAAAATACATTGACCCTTTACATACACACACACAAACAAATATTTTGCAATAGCAAGCTAATGTCTCAGCAAAACTTTGCTTCAACACAATCAGTCTCCGACTGAGAAGCAATTTTAATAGACAGTTCTCAGTCAGCCCTGTCCAACAGATCATATGTTAAGAATAGGGGTGGATAAAATGAATTTTCTTCCTTCTGAGCATCAATGGAACCAGCACAAAACAAACTCCATCACCCTTTCTCACTCTATCCCCTATACCAAACAATGAACTGCAAGTAGCAGCCATCGTGGCTTCAATCTTCATCATCTGAGAACTAGTCCATGAGTTTTTGTGAGCCAGTCCATAACTTCATTCCTCAAAGCTGCTCACCCCAGAGCTGGAAGGAATAATTTTCATCCAATGGACCATTCACACCAGCATGGTTGCTCTTCATTACCCAAGTGTGAGATGCCCGTACAGGTCACACAATATCATTTCTACTGCCTTAGTGGATAATAAACTAAATTCTAAAGATAGAAAGGAGGAAACAATCCTCCTGTTCATGCAGGAGTACTCTACCCTTTCAGAGGACAAGAAGAAAGAGCTCCAAAACAAGGCATACTGTTGGGGAGGATGAAACAGGAAAGCCTTGTGAATATGGTTGTTTAAGTTTGGAGAATATGAAACCTATAAGTGAAATAGAATTAAGGGCAGAGTTCGATATCTGAAATGCCAAAACCCAGTTACTGAACAACTGGAAAACAATGGTATGGCCACTGAAGGTAACCCCCTTCTTGATTGAACAATACCCTCTGCTTGCAGACAGGTCCAAGGGTCAGAGCAGACCCTGCCAACCTGGCAGGGGATCCAGAAAGCAGTTTTTAGAGTTTGAAATACAAGACAGTATGGTAATGTAAGGATTCTTATAGGCTGTATGTAAATGCTATAGGACTCTGTATCTTGTACTAGATTGGTCAAGTAGACTAGAATATTCAGTAGAAAGAGATAAAAGGATCAGGAATTTCCTGTCCGGCCTCTCTTTGTCTTCTCTTCTCTACCGGCGCCTCTTCGCCTGCTCCTCTTCGCCACCTCTTCTTCTTATCAGCTCTCTACCTCAGCCCTGCCCAGAGCTGCAGCTGGCAGCTCTCTGCAGGGCCTCTTCACCCACACCCTAGCAATAAATCACTTGCTTCAAGACAACTTTTGACTCCAGAGATCTCTCATCGTTTGTCCCGACCGTCCGACCCACGTGGTCCTACAGCATACAAATAGGAAAGAATTCTTAGAGCTGCTTGAATGGCCAGAGATAATTGGGAGGATCAGCCCTAGGCAAGACAACTGATGTCATTACTGAAAGAGATGCAGGCATAGACTTGGCCTTATGACAATGAGAAATCCACCTAAAGACAACTAAAAATGTCTAAAGAGCCCAGGGTATCCTGTAGAAAATATCAAGCTTATTGGACTACAGCATTACCATGATAACACATGGTAATGTGTTACCACAAACACAGCTTAGATTTATCATTAAGAGCAGGTTATCGTCCAAGATGTTAAAACATTGCAGTATATTTAACCAACTGAGTTATTTCTATCTTTACACGTGTTCTTCTATCCTGGGGGTCTCTTTGGTGGTCGTAGACCCCAGTGTTACAGCTGGCACGCTCCAGTTGGCAGGGCACTGGGGCTGGTGAGCTTCCAGTTCTTGTTACACAATGGGCATCGTGCAGTTCCCTAGGCCAGTGGTTTTTTGAATAAGCATTGTGTGAGCTCACCAGGTCACAGACAATTCATCACCTGGTATCAATGCCGTTGCCAGTATTTCCACGGCTCCTGGCAAAGTGGATACCTTCTACTACATTTTCTGTCCTTGGGAAGGTTCACCTTTAGCAGCTTTCAGGCAGTGAATGCTTCTAGGTGGAGAGGGATGCACCTGCCAGGTAGTGCAAGCTGTATTCCCACCCACCTGGAAGCATTCCCAGCTGGAAGCTTGACATTAAAATGTCACTCCTAAGTCCTACAGCAGAGCTGGAAGGAAGCTGGCCCGCAGAAAAGTAAGTTGCTAATACACCTGCTCCAGATGAGAGCATCAAGATTTAAATAGGCACCACATTTGCATAATACCCTGGAGATAAGCAGCACTACAGCAAAGCCTTGCAATACATGAAGGATTTATTTTGTGTCTTACCCATTTCTGTATTCCAGAAGAGGCCATTCATCATTGTGCCAATACTTCAGAGATTTCACTGAAAGCTCCAACGGCTCTAGATTATCAAGGAATTATATATTTTTCCCCACTGAATAATCATTCCCAGAAGCCTGAGAGGAAAAATAAAAATCGCATTTTCATCATGTAGGCTAATGACACTGCAAGAGATGACATTCACTTTTAATGACTACCCAAAGACACTGAAACCTCTCTTTTTGACCAGCTGAATGGATTTGTTCATTACTGCTTCATTTCCATCTAGATACACACTAAACACCTTACAGACAGGTCTTCCTCAATGCCCTGGCTGCACAGGACTTCCACAAAAAGAAAAAATTCCCAGAGTTATTCCACTATCACTGTAATGAGAGATTCGTCCCAATTCAGGAATATGGAATGGATATTCCTGTTCTTACAGCCTCTACACTCAGCCTCCTATGCATGGGTCCTACCCCCTCTGCCACTCCAGGGACCCCACACCCACAGCACGGTAAACCCAGGCTAATCCTTGCCTGAACACAGGGAAAACTCACCACTGCCTTCCTTGGCACTTGAGCTGGCCAACAAGGAACATGTCCAGCAGCTGGAAGCTGGGCAGTAGAAATGCATTTAATCCAAGAGTGCCCATTTTGTTCACCAGTACAGCATCAGAGGAATCTGGGAAAGCCAACAAAAGCTCAAAACTTGTGGACAGGTGGGATATTTGGAGAGGTAGAAGCTTGTATTGCAGAGGTTTGAGGGCTTAACTTACTTAAGCTCCTCTTGAGACTGCCAGGCTCAGATATATGGTGATGAGGCTATAAAACTTTCCTGTTGAGACTAATGTATTGATCAATCCAGAAGCTACGTGAAATTTGTCCCATCTGGAGAGAATTCTGTATCAGATATCTTGCAGTCAGTAGTCTGTGATAGCCTTTAAACCTCCAGCCTCTACTTTGATATACATGTGGTTTAACTCAATCTGTTTCCCTTAAATGGAAAAGTGAACACATCTGGCAGTGATGTTTAGACTGGAAAAACCTTTTGATAAGGGGAAAGATGTTACTGTATATCAAAAAAGCCCTGTACCATCACTGCTGGAATCAGTGGAACTTCTTGCTGTGTTATTCCTTTGTTCTCAATCTTCTGCTGCTTCTGCAAAAAAACCCTTGGAAAAATACTACAGATAGCACCCTTATGCTTTAAATGGATGCAGTCACAGACAAAAAAGTGTGCACAAATGTCAATACTATGATCACTCTTACTTGCAATGCCTGTGAACACTCAAAAAATACCTTCAAAGACCAGTAAATAAATATACACAGTCACTCAAAGGAGGAAGCCAGTGCAGGAAGTGGAACTACTTCAGGAGCTTCCTTGCCCTTCTGCTTTAAGCCTGAGTGCCAAAATCAGCTTGTTAACACGGATCTTCTGACCTCTCTGTGAGACCACGGGCCTGTCTCTGCCACCCAGAACAGTGACTTCTGAGCCCAGTGACCTTCGCCACCCAGGCCCAGCACAACAGGCATGAAGATTCGTGCTGCAAGACCTCATGAGACAGCTTGTAGCACAAGCCAAATCCTTATCAAGCACCAAGGAATCCCAAGGAAAGATATACGGTCTGAGTGCTCACAGCTATGGGAACGATTTCCTGTGGTGGGCATCAAAGAACCCAGTCCCAAAACTATTCACAAATCTGAGTCAAAACCAGGGAGTCGTTACTTCCATCTCTCGAAACAGCAATCCGTGAACAGCAGCATTTTGCATGGGCACCTTCCAGGTGGGATCTGCCTGTTTTTGTCACGAGCTGAGATGTCTCTGAAAACACACAGAGATGGAACAAAGGGGCCCAGACCAGTGCAGCACACAGTCAGGCACAGGACAGATCCCAGCTCTGCAATCCGCCCCATCCCACAACCCAAGCTGGATGACTTCATCCCTTCTCACTGCACAGATCCCCTCTGGGCTGGTTAGCAGGACAGATGTGCACTGGTTTACAGCAGGAAGACTCTTTGGTAGAGCAACAGTGAGAAGTATAATCATTTTTTAAATGAAAACTGATCCAAACCTGACGGGGATGCCAACAGAGACTAAGAATCCCAGAGGAGAGGGTTTGCTTGGGAGACTTGTGGAATTTCCTGCTTCTGGACCAATCAGAAATAGTACAAGAACATAACAATATATTCTGATGACAGTGCACCATGTCACTCATCATTTTGGCCTGAAAATTGGAATTAGAGATGAAATAATGGGAAGAAGAAACTTTTTTTCACACTTGCAAGGTTTCCTCAAAGACTCTTCAGGGAGATAGGAGCGTTGTTCTTCCATCTGTATTCCCTCACCCATCCCATCTTTATAGACGCTCACCTGGCAAATTACATCTGTTTCTGGAACATGTTCTCAGGAATTTGAGTAAAGGATATTGTAGTTATAAATGAGAACATCCACACTGCCTGGCAGACAGTGCATTCACTGCGTTCAAAGAATTAATCAACACATCTCGGAGAGCCTCAGGAAAAAAAAAAAGGAAATTCAAGGGGTCATTGATCCCTGTGGATTCGGTATTTCACACTGTTAAATTTTCCGGTCACCTCGTAATCTTTCATACATCAAGGCCATCAATAGCCCTGAGAGATAAGGAAGAACTGTTATCCCACTCTTGTGATGGGGGAACCAAGAGATGTAGAACACGGGCTCAAGGCAAAGCAAGATCTTGACTGTTGGCTTTATAAACTCTTGGTGGATACCTTCACACTGGGCAAGGCTTCCTCTGAGTTTTGTTGAAACCTAATGAGCCCTAAATCTGCCACTGCCTCAGTTTCTGAGCTGGGAGAGGTGTTTTGTGCTGACTAAGCTGCCATTCCCCACCCATTCAACCCTTCAAGCTGCAGTTTCCAACTCTGACAGCGCAATGGTTCCTACTGCTCTACAATCCAAGCAAAGATTCACGTCTGGAGTGTCTGCATTGCATAATCTCATAACAAAAGTAAGACTCACAGCCTCCAAGACCCCGTGGCATTGCTGAATCACCCATAAGAAAGAAATTTTTTATGCCTAGGGTGGTGAAACACTGCTAGGAAAGAGGTTGCCCAGAGAAGCTGTGGCTGCCCAGTCCCTGGAAACATCCCCGGCCAGGATGGACAGGGCTTGGAGTAACCTGGGATAGTGGAAGGTGTCCCTGCCATGGCAGGGGCTTGGACTGTGTGATCTCTAAGTCCCTGCCAACCCAAACTAATCTGTGATTCTCTGATCTAACTCCACGGCTGGAAAAAGGGATGATGTCCATAGCAAAGGTAGCTAAGAAATGGCTGAGGGCAGCCAACACCATTCAGACAGCCCACTCCTTGCCTGGGCCTGAGAGGCCCTCAGGAAAGCAAAAGGCTGGGAATGGGCTCCAGGCCAGATGGATTGTCCTGGCAGGCCAGATGCTGCTCGTGAGCCAGACACTGGGCAGCCCAGAGCTTGAGAATATTAAACAGCAAAATCTCATCACTGTTTATGGCCCAGTCCAGGTTCACACGCAAGCCCCATATCCCAATCTTCTGACCCAAATGTAGGCAGCAGGTTTTCAAAATCTGGACTCAAGCCCAGAATAGAATTTTCAAGCTTTAGCCACCTTTTTTCACTGGTGCTTTTGCATTTCTGATGTCAATATCACTTTAGGTAATAATATGTTTCAAGTCAATTCACTGTCTGGCCTTCATACACATACAAAGTCTGACAGGCAAATAAAGAAAAGAAACATATATTTGATAGATTTAAAAGCTGTTTCCATTTGGATTTCCTTTAATAGAAACATTCTGTTGATCTTTGGTTTTGTGGAAGCTGAGGGTGCTGGATTTTTTTAATAGAAAGTAATTCAGGGGCCAAATTTACCTTAATGGGGTCCTGTCAATCCTTTCAAATACCACCTTGGAAAACTGCAATTAAAAAAGTATTTCAAAACAACAGAACAGACACTTAGTGGAAAGGGTAGATTGTAGAAATAGCCTCCTTTTTGCAAATTTTGCATGATAGAAACACGCATTTAAAATACAGATGCAAGTAAAAGAAAACCAAGAATCTTCATAGGCAGAGGTCATATGGGTCCTGAATAACCCAGAAGTAGTTGCCATTCAGGACTTGAGAAGAGCACTACCTGCCTGGACTAGAGGTTCAAACCCAGGAAGACACAGTGACCAAAACAACATAGGAAACCTGATGGGCAAGTACAGAAATATTTACAGGTGCATTTTTGCTTACGCAATTCAACCTGTCAAAGTCTTCAGTAACAGAGTAACACACCCAACATGTCAGCATCACTACAGCAAAAGCCTCTCTGACAAAACAAAAAGGTCCCTAAGGACTAGAATACCAATTCTAATGTCCAAGGGATTATAAAACATCTGATGGAGGAATGAGTTTACAGATAGCGAAAATTGCTGGGTTTATTACAATTCTTACAGAAAAACTTCATTTTGATAGATCTGTGTTAGCACAAGTATCTGGCACAGAGCATGAGGCCAGTGAAGTTGTTTCTATTGCCCTTGCCCTCCCCTGGGAATGGTCCAGCAGAAGCTTTGCTGCTCCAGAAGGCAGCAGAGCCAAAATCCTGAGCAGAGATCTGCCACAGAGAAACGCCCAAGGAGGTCTCCTGGTACTCAGCTGAAGGCAACACCCACTTCCATCCTTCATGTGAGCTACACATCAAACACACACATAAATTAGCAGCAAGAGGGTTTCCAGGAGCCAGAGTCCAGCAAATTAGTTCAAGTAAAGAGACTAGCAGAGGGCTCCCAAACCTGCCTTGAGTTCTGCGCTATTCTTTGATTATACTGACATCTAAAGGTCACCAAATTAACTGTTAAACTTCCTGGCACATTCTTCCCGCTTCTGTTTCCCTTATCTGATGTCATCTTTAAAAAAATCAATGAACACTTGCTACATTGTTAAGAAAAATGGAAAACTGGTGATACATTACAGATCTTTCACTGGTTTGGTTTTTACGTAAAAAGAAAAAAAACCAACAGAAGTCTAAGTCTGTTGGTACAAATATATCTGAAGGATCAAGAAGGTAATACACTATTTATCATACAGCAGAACTGCAGACTCGATCCGTGATTTACTTCTGCATTACCCCATTGGCTTCTAAGAAGGAATTCCAGGTATTCAGCAATACAAGGAAGAATGAATCTGGCCCATATATCATAAATTTCAACAGTAAATCTTGCTCTTATAACAATTCCATGCAAGACGGGACAGAGCTTTTTTTTGCACAAGCCGAAATCCCATTTTGTGCCCTGGAACAGCCTGGCATCTCTCTTGATGCCCTATTCAGTGTCACCAGCCTGCAGGGCAATAAATGGGGAGCCAAAGAGCAGTTGTCTAAAGCAGCCATCCCACAGGCAGGGATCAGTCAAGTTCTATGCACATTGTCACCTGGTGTCACACAGGGAACGCAGAGGGCTGAGCGGGACCAACCCAGTGCCCACAATGGGTAAAAGTAACTCCACAGCCAACTGGAGTCACAGCAATTTGTGCTGGTGGGGTCAGGAATCAGCTCTCCAGGGAGGGGGATAAGGGGATAAAGTCAGATCCCCGTCTTGGTCAGCCCAGTGTCCTCTCACATGCAACAACCTGGAAAAGGCAGGCAAAACCCCAAGGACCCTTCGAAAGGAAAGGCAGGTCTCAAAAGGGTTAAACAGAGGGCAACTAACTTACTCACATATAATGTCTCTGAAGGGGGGCACATCCAAATGAAACAAGTTGTTCGCTCGGCCTTAACCCCCCACGGCTCCTCTGAAGGACAACAACCCCCTGAGTTTCCTTTCTGCAGCCAAAACAGAGCCAAGAGCTCAAAGCTGTGCAGTCCAGAAGACCCAGACTCTGCCCCCAAGTGCTTTGAACATGTATAGGTAATATTATTAATAATAATAATAATAATAGTCCTACACACATAGACACAAAGCAGCCATCAGCTTCTCAGAGCCAGCCCCTTGAGGGGATGAGCACCCTGCACTCAAGGGTAAACAGCAGCTCCTGAGCCCCCTAAACCAGGCTGCCATCAGCAGACTAGCACTGAATTAGACACTAATCAGATTAGGATAAATTGCTTTAATCTGACATTCAGGAGTGAAAAGCCCCCACACCTCCTCTACGGGGGCAGAGCCCAGGGCTTTGAGCACCCCTGACTGCTGCAGCTTCACAGCCAAACCATGAAGTATTTGCCTTATTCCAGCCAGCAGTTTTATCGTCTTAATCATGGATTAAACAACTGTATTTGCAGGCTCAGGGAAGAAAGGGATTGGGTTTAAACAGGCAGAACAAGGGATGCTGCTCGATCTCACAGGCAAAACAGCATGGCTGGGGAAAATGTCCCCTGAATGAAGATGGCAGAAAGTGGAGGGGTCTGAGGCAGCCAGGCTGAGCAGGGGTGAGGATGCCCCCAGCCTGGGAGTGGACAGGGGGAAGCAGGGTGAGCAGCACTCATGGTGGGACCTGGGAGATGCCCAGCAACACCCATTGGGAAGAGCAGACACCAGAGCCTGCACACCCAAGCAGAGACGCCCAAAAGAGTGCACATCTTGCTGCAGGGCTGCCTGAACAGCTGCCTCTGCACCCCTGAGCTTTGCTGCACACACATGCAGTGTTTGAGAGCAAGAGCAGCAAAGCCTGGAGTTTGGTGCTTATTAAAGCCTGAAAACACACACACACACAAAGTCCTCCTCGTTTCCTCCCTGCAGACACATCTTTTCACTCCCCCATCACCTGCTTGCAGCACAGAGCCATGAGCCCAGCAGCTCTGGGACCTCTCTCCCACCATCAAACCCTGCTGCAATCGGTCCAGAGGCTGTTTGAGAGGGCTGCCAACAGAAAGCAGCGGACTTGCAAACACAGCGACATAAACCTTGCTTCCTTAGGGGATGGAGCAAAAAGAGCAGCCAAAGATGAAAGCAGAGAGCACTGCTGCTTTGTCCTCTGCTACAATCAGGCACAGCATCAGCCCGGCAACAATGCCAGAAAATTAAAGCCTCAGTGCTGTCAAAGTGCAGTTGGGTGTTGTAACTCCACAGGTACATCATCATCAATGCTCAGAGCAGAGATGCTGACACGGGACAGATTCCTGCTGCTCCCCCAAATCACCACAGAAACAGCCAAACAAACACGGGACGAGCAAAACCAACACATGCTTTTCATTTATAAATGCTCATCCTGCTGTATCCTCCATAGCACACAGAGGCCCAGCCCTGAAGCAGATCTATCGCTGGTAACGAGGCAAAACATTTAGTGAGGATCTCTGGGATTTTTGCCCAAGTAACACCTACAGGACTGGGCTTCAGCTGGTTTGGTTTCCCTCACAGATTGATGTCATTGCCTTGCTTAAACAAGGGCTTGAGTTGCCTTCCTTGCCATGACCTCCCCCTGCAGAATTAGGAGGTTTATTTGTTCTAAGATAAAGTGTGGTGACACATTAAGGATGCCCTCATTCCTCCTCTTAGATCAGCTTGACATCTGTTTTCAAAATGTTATGAAACACTCTCGGAACCTGCTGCGGAGTTGAATATTACGGTATTTCACCACGACACGGTTCAGGCGAACTCTCACCTCCAAGTGAAAGTTTGAGTGTCAAAAGTGAAAACAAACCACTTCAAGCCTTTCACTGGGACAGACCTTTCGGTGACACTGGATGTAGGGAAATAACTGCAGATGGTATTGTTGTGGGGGAAATATCACCTGCCACGAAATCTCACCCCGAGCGAACGTTCAGTTGTCGTAAGATCATATCATTGTGCTGTTTCTGGTAACACATCCAGGCTGGAGCAAGGTCATTCCACAGGAAGCCCTCACATAACAACAGGGTTTTGTTCATTGTGGTTAATGGTACTGGAATGGGGTGTGGGATTAAAAAAAAATAAAAGCATATCCAAACGTTTTTGCTACAGATAAAGGAGGTTTCAGGGAGAGGGAGTGCTTCTGCCATATCCACTCAGATGAAGAAATTTCAGGTTTACAACGGAGAAACAAAAGCAGCAAAAACATGATGTTCAGTGAAAATGAGAGAGGGGGTTTTTAATAAAAAAAAATGTAAGAGCGTGGCATATTAATCCCGAAAAAAGGAGAATGCTTGCCATCTTAGTGATGTTTTCTGACACATAACAACCCAACAGTTTTGGTGTTCCTTGCAAAAATCTATTTCTCAAAGCCCCTGGGTGATGCGAGATTTCCACCTGTTCTGTGGAAAGGAACCTGGAAAGTCTGTTTCAGCCATGTAGAGGTGTTGCAACAGAAGAATGATGCCAGCAGAGACACAGACACACACTGGAGAGCATAAAGAGGATGGGGATGTCTTGGTGAGGGTCTGGAGAGAGAGCACAGAAAACTCATGGTCCACAGTGAAAAGCTGAGGATACGATGAGGCTCATCCATGATCAAAGCTGCTGCAAGCAAGCTCCACTTTGGACTGAGTCTGCTCAGGTCCTCACCTCCATAACCACTAAGCCATCCTTCAAATTCTTTCTTTTCATTAATTTTTTTTAACCACCTAACTAATAATGCCCCGCCCCCAAAAAGAAAATCCTAAAAAAATATTTTACAACCTGCTAACAGCCGAAGAAACAGCCCAAAACCACGTGTCCACAAAAGCAGATGACTGTGCTTTTAATTAAGATTCACAATTTCTTTTATTCAAGGTGGTGCACTGTAATGAATTCATTCACCCACAGGAGTCAGCTTACCCTGTGCTGCCTCCATCATCCAGCCTCTCTTGGGATAAAAACAACTCCATTCACACCTCAGTGCCTTCCACCTCACCCCATCCCACAGCCAGGAGGGTGAAGCCCTGCATGGCCTTGCACGAGCAAAGTGACACCAGAAAACATTTTTGTGACTTCAGCATCATCCCTAAATTTGAGTCTCTGGGAAACCTTGCTCGGCACAGAAGTGTGAGAAATACCAAACTGCCCCCAAAGGAGCTTAATGTGGGATTACAATTCCTCCAACAGTCCCCCATCTGCATCTCTGAAATGAGCAGGCACTCAGGGCACATCCCCCGGGCCAGCAGCACACATGAAAACAATGGAAAAACTGAAAAAGTGCCCCTCCCTCTCAGTTACCCTCACTGGGGAGCCATTAAATGCCTCCTGCTATTGCTTTCTTTAATTTGTGGATGATTTTAAGGGCCACAGAAGGAGATGGAGGGACAAAGGCACCTCCTCAACACCACATCATCCCTGCTCTGGCATCTCCAGACACACACCCTGCCTCTCCCAAGCCTCGTGGGGTCCTTTCATGGCTCTGGGAGATAAAATCCCTTCAGATGAGCCCAGAAGCAGAGACAAACAACTGCTGACATAGTACAGATGCTAAACAAGAAAACGGAGAGCAAAAGGGTTAACGGGCTTGGACACACTCTTAAACTGAGCGTGGTCTCAGGACCTCTGAACACTGTCTGCAAATTCAACCTATCAGTTACTGAGAGCAGGGGCTCCTCAGCCCCTCTGAGTCCTCTCCAGGACTAAAACAATATGATTAAGTTGATGCACATTGACCTCTGGAGTCACGTGTCACTACCTTTATAGGGATGGGTATCTCTGCCTTAATGTAGTGCTCTTGCAGCCATATGGTCTGATGATACACAGCAAGGAACAGCTCTGCAGGAGGGTTTGCAGGCATTAAAAGCTGGTCTGTGTTTCCCAGCTATGTCAGGGGACAGATAAACCATTACCTGTGCCTCCAGCCTGAGCTTGGCCCAGCCAGTCAGTCAGAAGGTAGCCTGACTTCTCCTCCATCTACTCCCTGTAGTGGCTGGAAAGCATCTTTGTGTGAAGTGGCATTCATACTGAAGGAAAGGGTTTTAAATAAAAGAATAACACTAGACCCTTCTAAATTTAGCCAAAACCCCAAAGAGAGTCTGAGAGTGAAGTGTCCAGATAAGCTTTGGAAAACCAGCACTTACAGGAGCATATTTCACAGATGTTATCCTGATTAGGAGTGAGAGCTTCTAGTTTAAACACGCGAGTAACAGCCTGACTTAAAACTCCCTACATAAGGCTGTAATGGACCCTAAACCTCCCCTGAGCTCAGGTGAGAGTGTGATCTGTAGTACCCAACAGATCTGAGCTGTGTTTCCATATCACAGCAACAGTCTGGTGGTAATGCACTGCTCCATCTGCAGTATTGACCATGGTCAAATGTTGGAAGGCAGCTAAAAGAGTTCCTGAAATGCCTCCTTATCTACCATCAGCCTGGAAACCTCTCAGTTTCCAACCAGAGAGAAAGACAACTGCCAGCCCCAAGACTATGGGCAAATCCTGAGAGAAAGAGCTGCTTGTGGGACATGGGAGCCTGTGTCAGCACAGCAAAGGTGGTGAGCCCTCTTCCTCAGGACAGCCAGCACCACGGCATCAAGATTATAGTGCACTTTTTCACAACAAACATGCTTAGACAGAGAGGAGGAGAAAGGAAAAAAACCTCTGTGCCTGAGCCTACTGCAGGTGTGATTTGTGCCTTGGACACCAAGCAACAGGCACACGGGTTCGCAGTTTGGGTAGCCAAGGCAAACAAGACACAGCAAGGCCCAATTTTGGATCCCTCAAGATCCATAAAGTGGCCTCTGGGAGCTGTGGGGGGCACATTATTCCTAATTGTGTCTTGTTTGACTTGGCTCTTTAAGCAGCAAAGCTTTTGCTGTCTTGGCCAGAGTCCTCAGTCTCACACCTTGGTGGGGCTTACCTCTTTTCTTGGGTTGGTAAGTTAAAGAAATTCCTTGTCTTGACACGCGTTAAATGTTTTTGATCAAAACACACTAATTTTTATAAGAAATAGTTAGGATGACATGCTGAGAACCTCTCTAGTGCATAGAGAGATTTCTTCACACAGAGGACAGGATCCTCCTTTTCATACTCCAGTTTCACTGTTTGCCATCATCTTTGTCTGGATTTTCCCCTCCTAACCAGCACCAAACAGAGACTTATGCCCAGCAGAGGTGATGAGCATCCCTCTGCACACACAGGTATAAATCCCAAAAGCCTCATTCCTCACTGATACACAAAGTGAGCTAAGGAGAGCCTTTCTGAGGAAGAAGCACCAAAACCTCCCATTTATGCTAGGCCAGCGACTTCCTTGACCTACAAGAAATGAACAGCTGGTATTTTTCACACAGGAATAGCATTGCACCAAACACACTCTGGAATGGCAGGACCAGAGCCTACTCTATTGATTCCAAGAGGGTAACTCGCCTCTATTGTAGTCATTTGCCATCAACCACGTCAACAAGCCCAGGGATGCTGCAGCCTCTGGACCAGGCAGCCTCCACAGCAGCCTGGAAGCTCTGTGAAAGTACGTGAAGGCACTGGGTATCTTCCAGACCAGTCTTTCCTTGTGTTTTCCCTCCACATTCCTTATTTTGGCCCAGTGGGGAGCACAAGTGTGTTTGTTCAAACTGAATGGATCCAAGTTTGAAAAATGGAGGATGGGGCGTGATATTGCCAAGCTCCCAAAGTTTGAGGGATTTGTTTGTCTAGTGCAGAGATTAAGAAATCTGAGGTAGAAAAGACAAAACATTTCAGTCCTTTCTCCTGCAGACTTAACGAAAGCAAGATGATATTCAAAGAGAAGTTCACTTCATGGCAAGCCCCAGGCTGGGCAGCACGGCTCCTGCTGGCCCACTCGGCTCTGCTGACTGCAGGAAGGGCTCAGGTGGCACTGCCCTGCCCTGCTGGGCTGGCTGCAAAGCCCAAAAGCAGCCAGGGCCTAGAGGGATGTCTTAACATCACTCCTCCTCTATGTTTTAGTCTCTTACAAGGTCAAGGAGATATAATGGTCTTGATGTCCACTGCTCTCGTTCTCCCAACCCCTCAGTGGCTCTGTGATCTTATTCCCACTCTCACCTGCAGGTTACCCAACCAAATTCCATCCTCTTACCCAGGAGAGCTCCTTCAGCCGTCCCTCGGCTCCTTCTGCAAGGGCCAACCCTCCCAGACTTCTTCAAGTCACCTTTGCTGTTGTACCTATAACACCTGCCTGCTTTAGAAGACAGGAGTTGGGGGTAAATGCTCCCTTTCATTCCTACAGCAAAAGAAACCATCCCCTACTTGGTCAGTGGTGTGCTGCATGCAGAGGCAGTGCAAAAATACACTGGTTTTCCCTGAAATAGGAAATAAACTAACCACAAAACCCATCAGTTCCTTAATGCAGTGCAGGTTCCTCTCTGATCTGCTCAAAACTTTCTCAGCCCTGCCAACTCCCAAGCATCTTCCTCTGGTGTGTATGTCTTGGATTGTCTTTTCACAGGGGAGTTCACTGTTTTCTTCTAGTTTGCACCTCCTTTCCTTATTTCTGTTCTGTATTTCCCACACTTTCTGAGCAGTCAATACACTGAATACAAGAAATGGAAACTGGATAAATCAACATCACACCTTGTCCAGTCACCTCCCGTTATAACCACATCCAGATGCTACACTTAGAAGTTGCAAGAAATTCCACTGGGGAAGGTTATAAAATTTAAAGCATATCTATTCCATTCCTCCATTATCAAGTTGCAATATTTCCCCTTTTAGCATCAAATACATTTATAATTTGCAACACACACAGCCCTCATCCCAAAACAGCAGGGAAAATGCAGAGCTGGGCATTTCCAGTACCTGCAGACCAGACCACACCTTACACAAAGCCAAGGCCAAACCACAAGGAAACCTGTGGCATGAGAGAACACAAAATCTTGTCCATGTAAAATAACCCTGTTCCTAATCTTTTACAGCATCCAGACTTCTCTAGACCTGCTTCCACTGGGATTTTTTTCCTTCTTTGAAAGCTTGCAGGCAGAACTACACCAGGATTCCCAGATCACCACGTCCCATGATATTAGTGCTTCCTGATAGCTGCTGGTGAGAGCCTGCATACGGAACTTCTGATTATATCAGTGTCTTGAAGGCATCTGTGATTGATTCACACAGACAGTTCCTTCACTTCTGTCACTGACAGCCAGTGAGACTCGAATTCACAGCAAAAATTCCTGATCTTAATCCATAAATTCATCACCTTGCACTTACATGTCAAACCACTTCTATTGCTCCTTCTCTCCAATCCTCCTCCCTCTGTTGATGCTTCCCCACAGTCCATCATCAGCAACAGCTTCACTAATGGAAATATTTAATAAAATCAGCCATAAAACCCACTTCACAAG
This sequence comes from Falcunculus frontatus, assembly GCA_013398115.1. Lineage (NCBI taxonomy): Eukaryota > Metazoa > Chordata > Aves > Passeriformes > Falcunculus > Falcunculus frontatus. The sequence continues at coordinate 236,251 of VZRV01007523.1, forward strand.
ACTCCACCTCACAACATATCTAGTCCTGACAACTCCTATCAGCAAAATCCATCACATGTCCCTTAAGCAGCTCCCTTCAGACTAACTTTTAAAATCTTGCTTTAATCCTTTTTTTCTCTGACTAAATGAATGATTTCCATGTGGCACAACAACAAATACTTGGACAACCACAAATAAGATCCCTGGCCTTTTCTAGATAAAGATAGTGTCATTTACAGAGGTGCCCCATTTGACCAGTCTGATGCTCCTAAAGTGAACCTGGATGCCATCCCACTTTCCAATCCCCTATGTCTTTAACAATCTTTTCTCCAATATTCATTGCAAAGATTTTCCTTCTATTCAGGTCAAACCCAAAGGCCTACAGTTATTCACTACCACTAAGTCTTTTGTTACAGTCACTATAAAAACACAATTAAAGCTGGATTATGCTATGCTTATGCAGAACAGTTTGTTAATCCACAATGGTCCTGTGGAAGCCACATTTGGAGCTGGTGCAAGTAAGAAAACTGGAATTGTGCCCAGAGGAGATTAATACAAGAGCACCTCACTAATTCACACTGAAGGCGAGGAAACCACACTGAATATTTCCGACCAAAAGGAGCAAGAGAAGCACAAATAAATGCGTCACAAAATGCTCTCCTTTTCAGTTTCAAGCAGCAATCTCTGAGTGAACATCATGGGGCATTGCAATGAGAGGAGCACGCTATATATAGCTAATGAAATCTTGCTAACATTAGACATGGCTACAGCATCTGTTACTAAATCTTTGCTGAGGGGTGTACACAGACCAGCAGTTTCTAGAGAGCTTATAAGAAAAGCAATGTACTGAAATGAAGCTTTGTCAGCTTCTATTGTACATAAATACAGCATTCAATTGAGGCTTGATACTTACTGCTGTGTCATCTCCACAGGCAATTATCATCAGTGCCTGAGGTGAGCCTCAGGTGATGCTAAACACCAGAGCACCAGCGATTTCACTGACTGTCCTTATTACTCTTCAGAAAATTTTCAGTCAACACAAAGGAAATTATGCCCAAGGTACAGCTGCGAGGCTCAGACCTGCTCTCATGAACTCAATCTGCACCCACAGGACGGCCTGCTTGAGGAAATTTTCACCTTAAAAAACTCTTCAACATCCTCCACATGCTGAGCATCGATTCCAGAGACCCATCCTGCAGGGATCTGCAGGGCCATCTACAAGTCCCACACTTGCCCCATGGGCTCGCTGCTCCTGACCAACAGCAAAGCTGCAGGTGCAGCAGAACTTTACACAAGAGAAGCAAGAAATTCAAAGCCACAGGTAGGTCGTGAATCCACTCAGGCACGAGGACAGCAGTGGTGTTCACTTAACTGTAGGGAGCCCACAGCAAAATATCTAGTCCCTGACAATACCTCCTGGATACCCATCTTTCCTTATCGTGGTGTTAAGCAATAACAGTCAATAACTCCCTGGCATCTCGGAGAGTATTCATCTGCACCTTGCTTTCCAGTGAGTTATAAAATTTCTGCCTCACAGGACCCCGGCCATTTTTTGTGCCAGTTCTCCCTTCAATTTCACACTTAATTAAGTCCCCAGATCAAGTCTCAGGATGGATTGCTCACTAGACCAGCAGCCAGAATTGATGTCATGTCTAACTGATGGGGCCTGAAGACAAAAAAAAGAGAGAGCAGGAGTGATAACAAGAGAGAGAGAGGGAGAACAGGGAAAGCTGCTTTTATTTCAGGGTTAAAAGCCTAATCTTCTACTAAAATGCTGTCACATGAGAGGGAAAGAGTCTCTTATCCATGTGATACTGCTGACCCAGGCTTGGTTTAGAAGCTGTAATATCATTCCACGAGAAAATTGTGTCGGCAAGTAAGTACTCTTCAGAGACAACTAAAAGGAAACAGAACTCAGAGAGAAGACAGCATGGGATGGAAAAGGGGGCTGAGCAGTGCTCCTCTGTGGAGGAGACACGCTGAACCTCTGATGAGGAACAGTGTATAACCAGAGAGCACTAATGGGAAAGCCTGCAAGGGCTCGGTGTGATGAGGTGCTCAAAAGCTTGGGTGTTTCCTCTGAACTTTCTCCAAACTCCCCAATTTAGGCCGAAAACCTCATGAGCTAAACCTTTCTCAGGAGATTTCTGGAAGTTCCTGCTCTTTTTGGAAACATCACAAGAGGGCTTAGTTTTATTGCTGCAGTTTGGCATCACAGTTTCCAGCATGGCCAAACCCAGGAAGGCCGAAGGCAATGAAGAAGCAGAGCTGACATTTTCTGAGTGCTGTGAAAGACTGAATCCGGGCCACAAGTCCAAGAGTTTCAGGTCAGTTTTATTCTGGGCACACATGAGCAGTTTTTCGTGATAAGCAGGCTACATCCTCTCTTAAGGGCAATTCAGACAAACAATAAGGCATTTTCCAATGTATCCCAAAGACCCTGGTAGGCTGTAGATGGATAAGGAAACAAGACAGGACTGTAGGAGTTCCCAAAGTTCTTTGCTGGTCCTATACAGTATTGTACCTATGCACTGCTGTCTGGAATGATAGAAAATCAGGGCATTGATCATATTCAAGCTTACTGAACAAATTACTACAACAACTTACTGAAGAAGTTCCTCCACAAATAACTCACAACCCCTTTCTCCCATTCATTTATCGGCTCAACTCCCCACAAACACACTAGATAACCCAGATGTGATAACACATGCTAGGTATTACAAACACTACCCACCATCCATCACATCACCTGCTTTTTCTTCACATTTTCTTCATCTCTTGAAATGTCACAAGAGTGAATTTAGAGTTCTTTGGCATAAATGTTTGGCTGATTGGAGCACATTCCTGGCCTCAAAGTAAGGCTACAGACGCTGGTACTCACCACCTGTCCAGAAAAGTGAAAAAGTCTTATTCATTAAAAGTAATTAGGTGGATTTCAGCTGGCCACTTGCCCCAGAGCTATGAAGGGGCTTTCCGTTTGGTATTTCTGAATTAACAAGCAGAGAAAGAGAGGACAGATTAGAAACAGTTAATGATAAATGTGGCCCTTCAAACAGGTTTTGCTACCAAGCTTCAGCAGAGGCATCTTTACTATCGGGTCCCATTTTTAGCCACACAGAGAGGTGGTATCTCAGCATCCATGAAAGGTTAAGCCATGACCTTATCAACGTGCCCACCATGAGATACACCTTCCATCCTGTGAAGACCAGAAATCTACAAGTGCCAGGGCTGAGCAGATTTCCAATACAGGAATGCTGTGAAGTGTTAACAGCAAAGTACCTAAATTCCAAACCCCAAAAAATCACAGTATCTGGGGGGGGGTTGGAAAAAGCCATGAAAACTCGTTCATCATTACTTCAGGAGTTACAGGTTCGTTTTCTTGGTTTTGAAGCAAATACAGTGACAAAGAACATTTAATGCCTCGAGCATGTTTATCAGAATCCACTTGTTCAATGCAAATTCTTTTGATTCCAGGGAACCTCATTCCACTCTTCCCTAAACCCAAGTGAAAGATGGAATGGACTGAAGTGGCCAGAATGGTGTGGGTGGTCAGGGTTATCCAGATCTGCCCCCAACTGTAGAAGATGAATATTTCTTGCAGTTCCCTTATGAAGACAGCTGGTCCCATACGAATTCCCAGCACAGATTACACCTGGGTAATGATTCCAGCCCCAAGAAAACCCCCTCACACCCAATATCCAGGAGGAGTTCTCCAACCCCAACAACACGAGCTGAAGAGCACAACATGAACTGCACACAGACCCTGAGTTAACCCCACAGAATTTTGACTGAAAATAAACCCAGGCAATAACTCACCACCAGGTCACTGCAACTCTTTGCAGGAGGCTTGAGCATGGCCTCACATCACCACACTGCTGGGGACACATGGACATCAATTAGTGCCACACAGGCCAGATCCCCTGCAGCTACAGCAAGAATTTGTTGCTGCCTGAGATTTCCCTACAATATCCTGCACTTTAATCGCACTCACACACACAGGAAGCCGTGTGCTTATTATTTTATTTGCTTGCCCGTTTCTAGAGGAAGGGGGAAGCGTCTCTGCAAGCCATCGCCTTTATCCTGACGTTTGGATTTTGTGAAAGCAATTTTGGATTGAGCCTCAAACAATGACTCTCTCCATTCTGCTTGTTCTTTTGCCTCCTTGGACACACTGGCAAATTTGCTCCAAGCTAAGGCAGGAGTTTTTAGCAGGGTGTGAAGGGAGCAGTCAGTGCAGTGAGACAGCTGGAGATGGAGAGCAGGCGGCGTGTCACAGTTTCTAATTGTTCCTGCTGTCAGAAAACAAACTCTGTACAGTAGCTTGTATTATTTCCTGCACAAAATCCTAATCACAGCCTGCATGGGATCCATCCACTGGCGAAGCAAAGACTTTATAAAACTTGATGTTAGATTGAAAGTAAGCATCCGCAAGATTCTGTCTTGTCCCACCTGCCTGCATGGAAAGCTTTCACTCAGCCACTCCGCCCTTTGTTCCTCCCAGGGATTCACACCTCATACCAACCTGCCTTCAGAAAAGGAGCATTTTTAAGATCCCAAACGCACTTTTTGTCTGATTTTAGGCTGGGGTTTTTTTCTGCTGACCAGAAGGTAAGAGCAGCTACTTCACGCTCTAATTTGTACCTCACATTTCAACACAAATTGCTGCAAGGACACCCACCTACATCCCTGGGTACCTCTCTCCCCCTCTCTCCTTACAAACCTAAATTTAAGAACGTTAATAAGTCTTTTCACATTTTCTGGAAAACTTGGACCCAATGCAGGAACCTGAACACTGCAGTGACAAGAGTGCCCCAGCTGTGGGAGAGATGGGCTTTAATCCTCTCTGGTGCAGACGAGGATAGAACAGACCTCCCCAAACTCCACAGACACATGGGAAAAAGGAAATGTGCCTCGACAGGCAGCACTGGAGGCAGAAATCTCTGCTGAACCTAAACCTGAGCAGATTACAGGGGTCACATTGGGTATATTATTCCAGTTGGTATTTTGAGAACTGAAAAACCAAGAAGAGCAAAGTATACCCACAAGAATCAACCACAGCCGTAAATCCAAGCATTTGAATTTATAACCAGGTTTTTTTTGTGTTCATATATCAAGCAGGGAGAAGTAAAATCTTTGAAGATTTTCAGAGAAAATGTTATTATGAGTTTAAAAAAAATACAGAGCAAATTTTCATGGCTAGAGCTGAACTTTTTAGAATAGACTGAATGTGAATGAAGGGAGCAACTTTACAGTTCTCATGATTTTACTCTGCCAGTCATTTCACAGAAGGGGAACATAGAAGGTGAATTCTGAGCCCTGAGGAATGAAGAACCATGGAATGATTAGAAGGAGCACTCTCCTTAGGACAAACTGGGAAACAGGAATGTCCTCCAGTGTCACAGCTGACGCAGGATGTGACTGAAAGGCAAATGGACGTGCACACCTTCTCTCTCTCTCCAAACATTTGACACATCTATATTTGTCACAGTCTTTAAGTATTTGGCCATCACCTCCCAGGGGAGAGGGCAGTGCCACACCCTGCTGGAATTACAGAAGTGGACTGAGGTCCCGAAAGCTCCGGGGGCTTGGGAGACTCCTTCCCTGGGCCGGTGATCCCATGAGATCCCACAGTGTGAGACCCACAGGGAGATGCTTATCCCTGAATTTCTGGTGAGGTACTGCCTGTTCTCCACCAAGAGCCTCCTTCCCTGCTGATGGCAATAAAGCTAACAAGGAAATTGATTCCATATTTCGAAATATATTCACTTTGGTCAGGCTTTCTCTCCAGCAAGAAAAGACAACATCCTGAGGTTTGCTCCAACACCTTGAGAGAAGTGATTCAATTCCCTGTATTTTCATGCCAATAGACTTTTTTGCTTCAAAAATGTTAATCTATTTAAAAGGTCACTTTTATTTTAAAAAATTCTCCATTAAAGGTTTCAGAATGCCTTTGGCAGTTGATTACATCATGTTTCCTCTGACACCTGAGTCACAAAATGCTCAGAGCAGTATTTCCAAGGCTTCCTTTTATTTTGTGTTCCCGTGAATTCTGCTCCCACCATGATCAATAGGATTATTGCCACAGGATTGAACAGGAGAAGGGCTGGCAAATGCTGAACACATTTGAAGGCCCTAACCTCAAAGTCAACATTTTCCAGTCAAGAAAACAGCACTTTGGTTATCAATGAATACGTCAAATAAGAGTCCCATTATGAAGAGAGCAGGCTGGTAAATGAGCCCAAAAGAAAAAAAAAGTATTAATACCATAATGTGACATGATCCCTGCAGCCTGTGTCTGCTCACTGTTGATGGATTTGAGGTGGCTTAAGGTGCCAGTTGAGTGAATCAAGAATTAAAGCAGGATCACTGAATATCTCCAGAAGAAGGATGAAAAGGATGCCATAAGGCTGTCTCACCATCCTGCCTGTACCCCAGAACAGGACCAGTTCTGCCCCTGTCTTTCCTGCTACATGTTTCCCAAGCAGCTGTTAAACAATTTCACTTGTTCCATGCTTCTCCCAAACTCCTCCAGAGCTCTGCTACCTCTGTGGCTGGACACTCCTCTCCTATCACCTACCAGTTACAGCCCCTCCTGCGATGCAGACCTGGGGCAACACAACCCAGGAGTTCTCCTAATCCTCTTTCCAACAGCTTTTGCACTCACAAAGTCTGTTTCTCCTGTCTCCTCTGTCTTCTCACTCTGATTTAAAAACACCAGAAGTTCTCTTTTATAGGTTCACACTTCCCCAGGTCTGTAAGTACCCACCTGCAGACTCTTCTGGAGGATCAGCCTTTCCCAAATCCTTGACTCAACCCCTTGCTCCAAAAACACTCCAGTGTTCAAAGCCAAGAAACTCCTTATTTCCCCTGATTTTAAGAGTAAAGCCCAACCTCTCAGCTCAAATCTCAGCACAATCCTTCTCACAGGAACCTCATAACTTTCTCCTTCAGTTCTGATTACAACCAGGACATCTACTCTTTGACCTATTTCAAAGAAGGGCCTGTTTAGAGCAGCACCTGCAGTTTCACAATTTTGTGGACATTTCTGATGCAATTTGGACGCGATTCCATACAACTTTTGGCCAGCACAAAATCAGCCAGGCCTGGAAGCACATCCTGGCAGCAGGATCAGTGTTCCTGCAGCTTAAAGCCCAGTGCTGTATGTGCTGTTACTTAAGTGGAAGACTCTTTCAGAGCAGTATTAAGGTTTAGGACTTATAACTGAAGTGCTCTAATCCTTCCCAGTAGAGGCCAATGGTGCATGTAAGATTATTAAGCTTGAGATACATTAAATCCTAAACATTTCCAAGTTGCGAGCAGAAATAGATCACAATCAAAGCCTGCAATTCAAAGATGCTTAAGAGAATGAGCTCAAACCCAGGCTCTGATTTCAGTAGAACTCTTCTCCACACGTCGTGAGTGCCAGATCTGGATGAAGATATTAAAAAGCAGTTTCAGTCCTTATCTTTAGCCCATCTGAAGATCAAAGAGAATTGGAAACAAAAGCGTTCCAAGGCATTGAAGTGATACATTGGTAATGAGTTTCTCCTATTATTCCACACACTTGGGATTTTTTTTGGGGGGGAAGGAAGGCAATTTTGTCAGCCTGTTAAGAAGTGAGGATGGCAACACATTTTAACACATTTCATTCCTAATTTTCTTCCCTCTTCTCCTATTTTTCCTCAATAAAACCACTGAAGAGATCCATGAAATTACAGAAGATGCAAATCCTTTATCCACAGTTTGCAGTTGTAGGCATGCAAGACCCTTAATATGTAAATAAATTGGGCTGGGCTTTTTTTTTCCTCACCAAATCAGCATTGGTCAGCAGATAAACACCAACAATGCAGCCTGTGTGATGGCCCAAATAATGCATTTGTGTAATCAGGAATCTTCTTGAAGCATCGCTTCAAGTCTAACTCTGATGGGGAGTGAGAGAGAAGGGACTGCTTCATGGATCAGTGACATGACTGAGAATGAAATTCAGCTCCAAATCAGCTGCCATTTTAAAATCACGTCCCTTGATCATGAATTAGTGTCAAGGCAGACGATGACGGATGAAGTAAGGAACGAAGGAGTGAAAGAGAGCAGAGAGGGAGAGAAAGAAGCACGGAGAATCTCCAGAGGCGTATGAGAATCACACCGGTGAAGAGACTGTGCACACAAACCATCTCCTTCTCAAAGTCGGCATTTTGCCAAAAAATAAAAAAGACCGTGATCCCTAGAAATGTTCCTGTCTGCTGGCTCCTAGAGATAAGGAAGTGATATTTCACAGTCTGACACTAATCATATTTGGGCATACTAAGTAAGGACAGTCCAGGGGCTTTCTTTGCAGCATGCATATTCCAAGTTCAAAGCAAAAACTCGTTACTGTGCCTAAAAAATCCTCTTAACTCAGAAACACGAGAAAAAAAGGGAAGAGAAAAAAGAAAGTGAGGGAGGTGCTTGGAGTGGGGGNGGGGGGGAGGAGAAGTGTCCTTATCTTTGTATTGTTGTCCCTACCCAGCCCCATCAGTGGTGTCTGCTGCAATATTTTATCATGGGGGGGAAGATGCTCCCCTCTTCTCCCCCCAGTCCATGAAAATGTGACAGGAGGTTTACTAATGCAATATTTCGTGGCTGTGATTTACACATCCCAGTCATCACTCCATCTAAAGGCAGAACAGGCACTATGGAGCCAGTTCCTGGGGTGAAACCAGTGGAATTATCCCCACTGGAGACCCTGCTTGCTCCCACAGCAGCAAATTGCTCGCCTGGCTCAGCTGCTCCCTCTGAGCAGAGGTCACTGTCTGCCTCTCTGCTCTGGGCTCCTCATTCCAGGCTCCTCCCCACCAAAAAACAACAAAAATCCTTCACTAAAGCTTAAAACAGGTGGCTCCTTTACAGAAGCCAGGAGCTGGACACAGGCTGGGATGGAGAGCCAGGAGAAAACACGTCCCAGTGTGGAGCAGCACTCTGCACATCCCATGATCAACCAGCCCTCAGCTTCCTTCTCAGGCTGCTCCCCTCCACTCCAGCTGTGGCTCACGGGGTAGGAGGGCTACAAAGACAAAACACCTCTGGCATCTCCAGGTAGCAGAGGAGGCTTTCTCCAGTGTAGCCTTCTGTAAAGCCACAGTCCTTACCAAACCCCTCACTTTGTGCTGTGTCTCCACGAGACCCCACCTGCAGGGCTTGGCAATGGATGGGCCAGGGCAGACTAAAGAGATGGTTTCAGCAAACAGTTCATTAAAAAAGTGAATCAGTTTGGAGAAGAGCCAAGGAAGGTCACTATGTTGAATCTCAGCATTACCCAGAATGAATGTTTCAACTCCCCTTTTGCCAAACTGTATTTTTAGCTGGAGTCTAACCTACTTTTAATGAAGAGGATGAAATAACCCCCATATGAACTTCAATTTGTTCCACAATTGACAATTCCCACACATTTAATTTTTTATTCTGCCCTGCAAGCCAAAATAAAACCCAGACTGCTGCTCACAGCATGAGGTGGAGCTATCACAAGACAGTGGCTTGCCAGCAGTATTTCTCATTCCTCCCAAGATCTTCTGAACACCTCAGACTAAGTCCTGCAGACTGCTCCAATTGTGAAATGTCTCTGGTCAACTTGGAATTGTTCAAAGAACCTCTTTGTTTCACTGAGACTAACCAGCTACAATTGACCATTTCAGGAGCAGCATCCTTGGTCTGGAATTCTCAAACAGGGGATTATTAAAGAGAAGAAAACTGATAAGGATTGAAGCTGAGCAAAAACCCCACTGGTCCTTGGGGAGCCACACAGGGAAGCAGCAAGAGGGGGAGGTGGATTAATTTTTTTTATTTCAATAACTATCTTGGAAGCGTTCACATGACACCACCTACTGCAGTGTCTGGATAGAAGAACCAGAATTTGTTTCCACATGCTAAACCTCATGGGGGTTTCACCTGAACCACCACCTAAGAGCTGGCTCTGCTCACCAGGGCAGACTTCTCCCTCAGCCTCCGCCCCGCTCCTAAATGGAAACTGACTCGGACACGAGCAAACATACATCAGGATTTAATGTATTCCCTGGTCACATCTAGGCTGATCCAGCAACACAACACCCTCCCTGGAGCCCACACTGCTCATTCCCATAAATCTGGGTGTGGAGGAAAGCACTCTGAAAGGTACAACCTAAATATTTTTTCCCAGTGGGAAACACACCCCTCCCTCCAGGCTTATTAAATTGTGCCATGCCACTCACATGCTGATCACTCTCATTCCAAAGGCCAGCATTTCTCACATCAGCTCCCCCCATTCCAAAGACCTCAGGAGCTGGAAATGTTCAAGTCAGGGATGAATGTGATTTTGTGTGTTTGCTTCACAGAGAAAAAGCCCTGTGCCTCATCATGCTAAAATAAAATCACCACCTAGAGTCCTATTCCTGTACAGAGCTGCCCTCAGCTATCTGCTGACCAGTCCAAAGGCTGAGGGGACAACAGGGAGCATTACTAAACCCAGTGGGGAACTCCTTACAGAAGACACCACCAATTTCACGTGGCCACATTCTAGAGGGCCACCAGTGGCCCCTCAAAAAACACTACTGCAGTTTCTTTCTGTTTAAAAAGCCTGAGATTCACTTCCTAGCAGGGTAAGCCTGGACACAGCTATTCCTGAACCCTGGAGCTCCATCAGCAGCCGGCCCTGGGCTGTTCCCTGTTCCTCGTCTCCTCCCATCCATGCAGCAAACACTGCAGTGAACGTGCCATGCCCCACAGCAAGCTGAGAGCTCCTTCCCAGCTCCCTTATAATGCTGATCATCAGCTAGAAAATCAGTTTTACTGGAACCCAGCCTTCTAGCCACACAGAATGCAAGGAATGAGATTAAGAGGGATTACGTGTTCCTTGCAAGCAGTGAGGTTTGATAGCTCAGACAGGCATTGCCTTGACGTGTCCTGCACTTTGTTTGAACAGTTATTGCCCCCCCAGCGCTTTGGGAGTAAAGGTTTGTAGGGATAAGCCATATGCCATGCAATTAGGATTCCATTTCTGCTCATTGTTCATGCAATTTGGGATGGTCTTTTGGAAGTCTGCAGGTTGCTGGCATTTTTCTGTATCTTCTGGCAAGGCTGGATGTTTGGTAGTAAACATCCCAGAGGGAGAAGCAAAGCCTTAGATCTGAGTAGAACGAACACAAACTTCCCTCCAATTGAAGCAGGGAAACTTTTAGAATTAGGCTAACCACTACTGTAATGGAGTTCCTTACAAAGGCTGTTCACAAGGTCCAGATGGTCTCAAGAATGGGACACAGGCTTTTTGTTCAGACTCTCTTGTCATTTTTGGGTTGAGTGTTCACCTGTATTGCAACAGGATCCATGTGGTTAATAAATATAACCAGTTGTACCAAATAAAATGCCTGTATTTTATGGGATGTCAGAGGAACAGGTCTTTTTCAGGAGGCTGTTCCAGTGACTCTTACTTGAGCAGAGACTTCAGGAATCCACAGCCAGTATCCCCTGACACAGCACCAAGGCATCTGCATGACTGGCTGCTCCACACCAGTGAAAAATTCCTGATTCACAAACACACAAGCCTTGAGTGGACCTGATCCCAACACTGCTCCTCAGCTAATCTTCATCTTAATCCAGAAGTTTAGCTGGAACAAACACCTCTGCTCTCCATCCAGCCTGGGGACACGCCATTATCCCACCTTACTGCTGGAAACACCTCTCACATCCTGGAGATACAGGGCCACAATGTACATTCTGGGATCCAAAAGGAGAAACGCTACTTTTAAAAGGGATATTTGCGGTGGCAGAACCAGCAGCCCTGGAATCATCGCCTCTTCAAACACAGCAGAATATCTGTGCATCACGAGCATCCCACATCCCACCTTCTCAAGTTATCCCCACCACACTGAGGGATCCAATCCAGCCAGAGCTTCCCTTTCTCCCCTTCAGCAGCCAGATTCTGGAAAGCTACAATCCTTGCAATGGATGGATTGACACAATCAGAAGTAATTTAATTCATGATCAATCTGCAGCTAATGACTGCAGGTTCCCTCCAACTCTCGGTCCCCTTCCAATTTTTCTCTGGTAAATCGCTACAGTTTGCAGTTGGAGCTCTTCACAGTAGATTAGCTAACATTATGTTTTTATTAAAGCCGAAGTTAATATCCTTATTCTCTGAAGGAGACCACTGGGGTTGTTGGAATTATTTTTTCCCCTTCAGTTTTTTACTAAGAGCCTTCTCTGCTGAGTTAAAAACAGAGCCTGCAGACCCCCAGCTGAAAGCTTAAGGGAGCCCCAAACAGTTACCTCTTAAATGATTATTTACATTGGAATATAAAAATCACTCTGTTGGATCAGAGCAGGGGCTTGTCTACCCAGGATCCTGTCTCTGATGGTGGCCAGCTGCTCTAGAGCAGGGATGCTCATAAATTTTATGTCAAAGCTTTACTGATAGATACCTTTACTTTTAATACATAACATTTTTCACACACACACACACACACACACAAAAAGGCAGCCTACTGCCTACAGAAATTGTGATTTCACAACAACAACTACAACAAGCCCCAATGACAGAGCTCTCTAACATGAATGATTCTGTAATTTGGACATAAAGTTTACCATTTTCTCATCAAAGATAATTGCCTTTCAGTGAAGAGTCAAAATCTTCTGGGAAAAAAGATGTTATATGAAATTATGTTTGTATTTATCAGTCTTTTCCATTAAAATAGCCCCAGTTTATAAAATAATCCAAATTTTCTTTTAAAAATACCTTCAGCTCTGATCTAAAGAAATCCTTGTGAACTGTCAGACAGAAAGTTATGGTACAAGTCCCTCCATGGAAGTTTGTCCTATATCCCACAAAGCCAATGGCTACAAGGCACCAAAGAATGATGTTTTCTGTGTATTATTGATCTTTCCTAAACTGACTCAAAGATGCCACAGGACCCAAATGGCCAAGGAACAGGAGATGGGGATACCTGACAGATAGACAGACAAGAAGGGGTTAACACCCTTCTCCTGGATGGACTCTGAATGTTCATTAATGCTTTTCCTTGGCCCTGGCAAGCAGGGGGTGGTGCCAGGACCATCTTTTTGTCCTGGGAGACCACACAAGGAAAAGTATCCATGAACATTCAGAGTCCAGCCAGGATAAGCAGCAATTAGCAACACACCTAGGAAAAGAAAAAGGATTCCCTGGGAGCAAAGAGAGCAGAGCCATTAGCATCTGGAGAGATTTAGGAGACAGCTCTAAATCCCTTGGGAATCGTGTATTCAAGTTCATCTCTTCAATCAGAAGGGATAGAAATTGTCTTTAAAAAAACCAATTAATGCTGAACTGTCAAATAAGCATGAGATGAGGCTTGAAGAGAAAGTCTGATTTCTCTGGACTCTCTGTGAAAGGCAGAGAAGCTGCCACAGCACACCAGAATACTTGTGAGTGTGCCTCCTGCAGAAGCACGGGTGTGCAGGGACCAGGGTTTGCCAAAAGGTGATGGAAAATCCCTCACTGAGATGGGCTCTGACAGAGAAAAGAGCTTTTTCAACTCTTGAGTTCATTTTTTCAGAAATTCTTTCAGTTTAATGAAAACAACTGGGGGGAATGGATAAGTTCTACAAATTCTTAAATGTTTGTGGGGTTTTTTCCCTCTGGTATTGACTCTGTGAGATGCTGGAACCTGAAATATATTTGTTCCCCAGCTAAAACTGCAGAAATCACAGTTTCACAGAATTTACACAGAAAAGTGTACGGTGACAGGCTCAGGTCTCGGGTTCCTTCCCACCTCCACAATCACAGCCAGAATCCAGAATCCCAGAGAAGCTGTGGCTGCCCCTGGATCCCTGGGAATGTCCAAGGCCAGGTTGGACAGGGCTTGGAGCACCCTGGGACAGTGGAAGTGACCCTGCCCATGGCAGGGGGTGGAACAAGATGAGCTTTAAGAACCCTCCCAACCCAACCCATTCCATTATTCTATGGCTCTGCTTTGCAGACCAGGCTGACCACAGCTCCTGGACTTGCTCTCTCCATCTGCAGCCAGAATCCCAGTGCTGTGGTCCCAGGATGCAGGAGGACCACCAGGAAGTGGGGATTCCTGCCGTTGTGTTGCCATCTCTGAGCCCACAGAGGATGTGACCCACAGCACTTCCCAAACCCAAGATCTGCCTCTCTCCCAACTGACTCCTGTGCACTGTGGTTTTTAATTAACCTTGGAACAGCAAAGGGTCTTCTTTTCTTCCTTTTTGCCAAACACAGCCATATTTTACAGGGATGGTGACAAGCTAATTAACTTAATTCTTATGACACCTCTCCAAGATGAGGCTAGGGTTGGCTAGCTCTGCAATGCAGCGCTGGGCTAATTAAAAAATAATTACTACTTCACCAAGGACAAGAACAAGAAGTTAATTAAAAGAATGAGGTGTAGCCTTAATGAAACTCATCAGATTGTATTCATTCAGATGTCCCACAGCCAAATCCCCCCCATTAGAATATAAATCCACGCCGCCTCCTTCTTCACCAGTGTTTGCAAATAGGCTCCTCTCTCCCTCTCCTCCCTTGCACCCTTCCCTGGCAGAAACAATATGAATTATTTCAGGAGCACAAGAATAAACTCGGGTTGAGATGACACATACCCTCAAGGGCTGAGGGACAAGGTATGGATTTCCAAATTGTGTCTGGGGTTATTAGCACTACCTCAAAAACCATGTGCTGCACGGGGACTAGACCATGCATTCCCAAAAATGGTAATGTGGGAGCCCTCCACTGCCACAGCCAGGCAGAGCGTGCCTTCCAGACACCACCTTCAAACACTGGGAGAAGGAAGCAGAAAGCACTTCCTTGGGAAAAATGAGCTTTTACCTGAGTAAAATTGACCCATGGTCCTAATTCAGACCTCTCTGCAAGAAGTGTGTGCCAGTCTGACCTGTGCAAGTTTAGCAGACCATCCTCTCAGTGCTTGTGACTGGCATTTCAGCAGGATGCATCTCCATCTATTTTTGATGCTTGGATCAAAAGGGCTCCTGAAACTGCAACTGTCAAAGAAGGTTTTTATAAAAGACTTGTAAAATCCCTGGTCAGTGTCCTTACCCGGACTGGGGCTGGGTTATCAGGGTGATGCTGTTCAGAAAGCTGCTGTACTGATGACTTGTATTGTTTTTTGCAGTGATTATCAACAGGCCAATTAGAGACTCTGCATTTACTGACATATAAAGGTTGTTATTTTAAGTAGGCTGGACCGCACCTTAGTGAAGCTGGAATTACCACCTTGTAGGGCCATCAAGGCCTTAAGTGGCACCTCTCAGTCATGGAATTAGAAATTTAAAATGGCAAGAAGAAAACCAGTGGTGCTCTTG
Source organism: Falcunculus frontatus (assembly GCA_013398115.1). Classification (NCBI taxonomy): domain Eukaryota; kingdom Metazoa; phylum Chordata; class Aves; order Passeriformes; genus Falcunculus; species Falcunculus frontatus. The sequence goes on from VZRV01007523.1 coordinate 251,548, forward strand.
CCAAGGAAATCTTTCACACCCCGTGCTTCAGTGGTGTTTAACATCTCCTGAAAGGCCTCCCCTGGATTTGTACGACCTTCTAAATCAATTCTGAGATCCTCAAGGCTATCCAGGCTGTCTTTCCTCTAAGACATCCATTCTTTATTCCCCCATAGCAATTTTTGCCCATCAGTCAGCAGCTTGAATGCCTGCTGCCTTTTACATCCAGCTTTCTTTTGACCACCAGCATCCTGAAGTCCTTGCTGTGACGTGTCCTGCCATGAGCTCTTCATGTTGAACAAGTGTCTCAAAACACAACGACGCACTTCATACTTAATTATTATAGCTCCCTGGAACGCCTGTGTGAAACACTTTAAAGTTGTACCAAAGCATGAATGGTTTAAATTCTTGTGGAAGTCAAGCACTGTCACCTTGAAGGGGGTTCTGGGAAGTGAAAAGACAGGAGCAGAAGAATTTTCTCCATGGTCCAAGTGGGTTTTGCCTCAGAGCATCAGATGTTTTCAACTGCACTGTGCAAAGGGAGAGAAATTCTAAAGCAACAGCGTGCAACCAACAGTCCCATGACATGGGCACCTCATGGTCCTTAACCTTCAGAAAAGAAGGAGGCTCTCAGCTGAGATTATTTTTAAAAATTTGTTGGGAAGTTAGGCATTTAAATTTTCTTCTGCAACCCGCAGTAACACAAGTACTTTCTTACCAATTTAAATGAAAATGTGGTTGTAACTAATTAAAGGTGGATTATACATTTTGCTTGACAGGAAGACTTAGCTTTGTGCAAAACCATAGATTTGCCAGTTATGTGACATTGCCAAATTTCCTGCCCTTGTCTGGAGCCTTCTCTGACTTTTTCAGTATTTTCCATCAAGAAAGTTGTTTTCCCAGAGCACCAGCCGCATGTTCTTCCCCTCCTCCCACTACATTTTTGCTCCTTGTTCATGCAGACTTACACAGTTTATTTATGTGCATGGTTTTCTTTTGTACAAGTCTTATAGAAAATAAAGACGAAGCACTAGAAATTATTGGATATTTTTTCCTCTCTCTCTCTCTTTTTTCTTTTCTAGCATGCCTTTGCACTTTTCACGTGTTTCCTCTCTCATTCTTCCTCCTCCCTTGTGATCTTCCTAAATCCCTTAATCCAGGGTAAAGGAAACGTAGTTCAATGGAGCCCTCTCTTGGCCTCGTGTGGTAACTTAGCTCTGCAAAACTCAGACTTTTTAATGAATGAATTCAAGATCAGCTGCATAACTTGAATTTGCTGGGGACCACAGCTCCGGTTGGTATTGCTAACGTTGCTGCTGTTGCTGTGGCTGTTATTTAAGGAGATGTTTGTTGGCTCTGTTTCGTGTGTGTGTGTCTGGAAGCTGCAGCCTGGGCGCTGTGCAGAGAGATGGACACAGACCAGCTCAAATCCAAGAAACAAATGGCTGCAAAACTCTGGGAATGTCCCCTTAAAAAGACAACGAAATTTAAATATCTATCCTAACCATCTTTACTGCAAGTGAAGTGGAGGAAAGGGTGCTCTGGGGACAAATAAATCCGCAAAACTGAGAAGACAGCTGAAAAATAAAGATAAGATTATTCATGTCCCTACCTCCATCTTTAGCTCAAAACTTTGAGTAATCTACGGCTGATGTCATCACTTTGTTACTACAAAATGTGAGGGAAAGGCTGTGGATGTGTCTACCTAGACCTGAGGAAAGCCTTTGACACCGTTTCCCACAGCATTCCTGGAGAACCTGGCTGCTCATGGGGTGGGTGGGTGCTCTTCACTGGGTAAAAACCGGCTGGCCAAGCCCAAAGAGTGGTGGTGAGTGGACTTAAATCCAGTTGGTGGCTGATTTTAAGAATCCGTGGTCTTCAAGGTCCATGCAAAGACCAGAGAGACATCAGATGTAACTTCTTGCTGAAGTCTCTGAATAGGGGATGAGCAGTCTCACTAATTTACATCATCACAAAAGGGAATCTACTCAGATGCACCAGATATTATCCCATCAGTGCTCAGCCTAGGCTTTCTGGACCTCCACTGGAATTATGCTCTGTGGCAATCCTCCTTCTTTCTTACCCATCCAGAGCTTTCCTTGAAGGACAAAATTTCATATTCAAGCCACCTGCCTTTCACACAAATGCTCTCTGCTTCTTACCACCTCTGCATGCCCCAACAAATTGCTCCTCTCACATTTCTCTGTCCTCCCTGGAAAGGAGCATAGCTATGAAAGCAGCAGTTTTGCAGCCTCACACATGCAGGTGTCTGGACACACATCCACACAGTCTGTTAGACACATCCCTGGGAGGGTTCAAGGAGCTCTGAGCAACCTGGTCTAGCAACCCTGTCCATGGCAGGGGGGTTGGAGCTGGGTGATTTTTAAGGTCCCTTCCAACTCAGATCATTCCATAATTATGTGTAGCATGTGAACACGTGCTCAGGGGCACACTCGTGTGTGTGCACATGCCTATGCCAAGAGGAAGATCTACATAACACCTTCACACTGTGCCAGGCTGCTCCAAAGGAGGTCAGCTAAGCCCACCCTCTTTTTCACATGTCCCTCTGAAACGGCTTTTTGCTAGAGAAAACACCAATCTTTATCAATGCTGTTCATTTTTGGGCACTTGCTGATCGTTTCTGTCTGCTTGAAAGAGCTTTCACTTCAACAGCTCCAGAAACCAGGGAAGATGAAACAAGTTTCCCCAAGGTCATCCAGCCAGTATCCTCCCAGCTGCTGGGCTGCTGAAACCCAGTTTAGGATGCTGTCAAAGAGCTCAGGCCCACAGGGGCCCTAGACTTTTTGAAAGGTTTATCCTCAGATCTTTCCCCATTTCAGGCTGTTCCAACCCAGCAGATTTACTGGCTTTGGCAGATCTACCAGAGTTAAATCAGTACAAGCAGAGGCGAAATTATTTGCACCCCTGTGCCACAGCAGGCCCACGGGAGGCTGAGCACCTGCAGCATGAGCAGTGTGGCCCCATGGATAGAGGATTAGGATGTGGGGAGTCTCTTCCCCACCCTAAAGACTCCCTCTTGGTCTCGTGATCCTCTGCAAAGCACCTCTCTGTGCCCCTACCAAGCCCTTGTGAAATAGAGCCGACAGCATTTAATTTCTGAGATCTCCAAAGAAAATCTGCCCTAAAGTATCACTACCAGTGCAAGGCAAACACCAGCTTTGCCCTTCTGTTGCCTTTGGTGGGAAGTTAAGAACTGTTCAAGCCTACAAATTACAGAGCCCAAGTGAAGTCACAGCTTCAGCTGAGGAATAAAAAGCTCGGGTGCACACTTCAGTACAGTTCAAGAAATGAATATTTTGTTGCACTCCTTCAAACAGGATGAGGATGATGAAATGAGAAGTCAGCCAAACCACCTTGGGAAAGCCCAGTGGTGATTATGTGAGGGTGGGAAGGTTGCACATCTCAGTCTGCTTCAGTACTGGGTGGGAAAATTCCCAATTAAACCCAAAATACAGTACCTGTAATCATCAGGGGAGAGAAAAAATAGCCAGGAATGCAAGTAGAGGAAATTGATTCTTGTTGCAATCAAGTGTCTTCCTTTCTCAACTTCCCTGCTCAAATATGAGTTACAGTTTTTAATTCAAGCTCACTGCAGCTTATAAAATCTCTCAGCTCTCATGGCTGGGTTTGGACTGCCCCATTTGAATTGAGGACACCAGCAAGAAAATTCAGCTCATGGAAGGAAAAGAAAAGATCAAATCTTTCATCCTAAAAAGGAGCATCAAAGCAATTCCACATCAGAAGACCAGAGCCCGAGCACCAGCTGTGAGATAAAGAGACTTCTATCCCATTTTACTCCATGGCAGCACTAAGGGAAAGCTGCTGTTGCTTTGGGCAAGGCTGTTGTGTCTCTGCTCTCCCTACGAGCAAGGAGCAGTGGGGTGGCTCTGCTCCCAGCAGAACAAGTCCTCTGTAGAGCCACTGCCCATCTGTGCAGTCTGTCAGGCCCCAGATGGACCAGCTGTCCACTCTGTGCTGCCTGGCCAATGGTATTTAATTCTGGAAAGGGTGCAGAAAGGCCTGTGCTATACACTCCTTCCTAATCCTCATCAAGCAGTGGTTCCTTTCTATTCTGAAGAACAAGGGTTTGTGGCATCTGTAACTGCTGGAGCTGGGAATATTTTCATTATCCACCCAGATGTGAAAACTACTGAAGCATGACTCAGCTGTGCAACCACCTGGGCACCAGGCAGGGTCAGGGTACACAGAGCTTTAAGGGGTTAATCCCAATGCAATCCCAAGGATAAATACAAGGCCTTCAGGCAAGGGAGTCATACAAAATAATATTATAAATAAAAACAATAACTCTCAAAAAGCTGTTGCCAAAGAGGTCAAGCCTGGCTAAGGGAACCCCTTGGCATTCTTCCACAGCAAGGGACATTAAAGGACACCATTGGATTTATACAGAGTAGATGGGGCACTCAGAGATGCCATGACCTGGAGCCACAGCCATGCCCCTGGATGTCATCCCCAGTTATTCTCACAGCCCCCTTCTCCCCAGCATGCTTCAGATCTTCCAACCCTCTCTGGCTCTCCCCTGCTTTACATCTCCCTGGTTCCTGCTGCTCCTCCACCAGCCTTCCAAATTCCTTCTCCCCAAACCCCTTCTCGTTTTCTCCAGGGTCCCTACACCCCAAAGGTTTCCTTGCAGGTTCTCAATGAATGCCAAGCCTTTTCTAAAGTGAAGGTTTTTAAGCAACCAGAGGAGCCAATTTACAAGTCCTCACATCCTTCAGTTGTCATTTATGTCCCTCCCCAGCTGCTCCAGCAAACAGCCCTTGTTGGTTGTGTTTTATTTTGGTGGCACTCATTTAGCAGCCACATTCAGCATTTCTCCACAAAATTGCACTCATTTAATTTCCCTCGTGAATCTGTTGACTGTTTGCAGGAGTTCAAAACAGCAGCACTTCTCTGTAGTTCGTAAGCACTTCAGAACATCTGCTGGGCACTGTGGGGAGAGCTGCATCTGAACCACAGGCCCTTAACTCTTCTGCAGAGTTCAGCTCGTACAAAGAATTCACTTTTTGTTGAAATCTGCCCTGAGGAGAGAGACTGGAGAGAAGGAGCAGGATTCACCGTTGCCAAAATGCCTGACGTGTTAACTGCCAGCCAAAGTTAATCCAGAATCAAGCAGAGCTCGTTATATTCCTGACACAATCCCCTGATGTGTTCCCTCTGTCTGGGCCACAGGACAGCCCCAGCCCCTCGTGACGCAGCTGGGCCCAGACCCAGCTCGGGTTTCCAAGCCCCACTGAAATATTTGCATGATCCTGGGTTTTTATTATTTTAGCTCAGGCTGCACAGACTGTACAGTCAGCAGTACACATCCCATTTTCAAACCCTGTTCAGCAGCACCTGAAACTGGTTCTTGATCAAAACACAACCCAAGCCCAGGTCTCATTTTTACACTGCCTTTGCCAGCAGACAGTCAATAAGCTCCCCTTCAAAAGCCTTTTAATCCTTCTACAATTCTAAGCTGAACCCAAGATTTCTTCACTTAAAAAGTGAAATAAGTGCAAAACTCACCTTAGCTGAACAAGGATGTGCCTACCCCAAAAGTGTTCAGGCACCCAGCCTGAGCGAGCCTGGCAGTGCTGTCACAGAAATTGCTCTGTCAATACATACATGCAGGATAAATACTTAGAGAAAAGGTATTTTATTAATTTGTCTGAACAGTTATTGTCTTCAGGCCAACAAACTGAGCTTTGCAAGGACACATTATATATACACTTTCATACTGTAACTGAAAAGAATAAATTCAGTACTTTATTTCCACAGCTGCTTTTAAAATATATATTTAGTTAGTGAAATGGGGATAAACATCTACAGATATGTTGTCTAGAGAGGGACAAAAATAGGTCAGCACACCACAAGAGTCTGCTAAATGACAACTGTGCCCCATGAAAGCAAATGGGATCATAAAGGAGATCTGCTCTAATACAGATACAGAAGGGAATGGTGTCTCTGCTGAAAGGAAAGGGAGGAGTAAGGGATAATTCATTTAGCCTCAATCCATCCAAGGCATTTACAGACACACACCATTTGACAAGCTACCATCCAGAGCTCTTAATCCAAGAGCTGGCTGACCAGAAAATTCCTCCAGCTCTGATGGCCCAGCCACACACCCCAAAGGGGCTCAGAGCTCCAAGGGCAGAGCTGGGGCTCTGCAATGAACAGCCCCATCCAAAAACCCTTGAACGAGGCATCAAAGCCAAGGCACACAACAGCACTAATTGCTTGTGAAAATCTAAGCTTCAGTGCCTGCAAACATTTAAGCTCATGAATAATGGAGTCCTCCTGTTGACTTCGTGGTTGGCCTTGCCTGGCTGTGCTGGGAAGTTGCTGCACGTGCTTGGGATGGGGGAGTGCTGTTAATAATGATAATATTGGGATCTCACACGGCCTGGGGCACATGGGAGCTGGGTAATTATATAGGGAGGTGAGTCAGGAGAAAATAACAACCTCCCTCCTTCACAAAGAGCAAATTTCAGCCTGACAAATACAGAGCACTGGAAAGCAGCTGAAGTAAACAAGTCCTGAAAGAATTCTGTGTATCAGAAAAAAATGCAGGCACTGTGGGCAGCTATGGAAAAAACATAAATCACTGCCCAGTGGTCAAAAGAGGCAAACTAAAGGTAAATGCTGTGAAATCCAAGTGGGAGCAGCACTAAAACATAAGATGCACTCTGTGTACACCCTGCCCTGTCTGCACTATTTCAGCCTGGATAGGAAGGGAACAGGCAGATTCACATTCAACTCCCAGCCAAGAGCAGGAATGATTTTAGTTCTGGTGAGGTAATCACATAGAGGGATGGCAAAAATCATGATCTTTTCATTCCAATTCCTACAATTATGAAACAGCTGAAAGGCAGCACACAGAATAATGCATGGCAAAGGTGAATTCCATTTCCTCAGTGCACAAAAATGGATCTTTCAGATGAACTGAGCCATGACACATCTACAAGAGCAGCTCTGAAACCAAACTCACCAACTATCTCCTATCAGGGATTTAAAAATAAAATACCAGGGAAAATGCCTTTAGGAAATCCTCTCCTGAGCAGGGCAGATGGACCAGACACAAGAAGGGCATTTCCCACTCTTCAAAACCTTCATGAGAAAGAGCTGTCGTGTGACCATTTTCACTGCACTAATAAATTGGAGACAAGTTCCCAGCTGCTCGAAGCTATCAGATATGCCCCAAACTTTAGAAGACAGTTGTTGTGTGAGAAACAACGCAAAAAGTTAAAGCCCTCCCAGTAAGATGAAATTTTCTGGAGGTGAGTGGGTCCCTCCAGAGCCAAGACCTCTGCAGGATGCTGTGACAGCAGTGCCACCCTCATGGGCAGAAAAAGGCCACTGGGATTCCTCCTGCTTTATTGAGGCACTTGTGTTCAGACAACGTGAAGGTTTTCTCTAACCAAATCAATAACAAGCCTTGATTTGTCTCAGAATGGGGTGAATTACCTCCTGGAGGCTGCTGTGTCTCTCTCCACTGAAAAACAAGCCTGCAGGACCAGGCAGCAATTCCTACCTGACTAAGATCAGGTGTATTGAAGTCCTTCCTAAATGCTGAAAGTTATCAAAATTAAGTGTTCTCTGCAGACACATTACTGCAAACATTCCTCCACTAACAACTCTTTTTGGTCCTTTCTCTGGCTCTGGCCACCACGAGCAGCAAAGCGCCAGACTCTGTGGAAATCAGATTTGACTAAGCATGGGAATTCTTGTGTACCAATAAGTTATCCTTTGATTCGTGGCGTATTTCAGATTGAAGTTCCAAAGAGCTACAAGAGGAGAGGCAATTCTCCATTTCAGTCCTGAGGGCTGCGCTGATTTATTATTTCTGGCAGCACACAGTGCATTGTTTGGTTGAGATTGGCTGTTAAAATCCATACCTATGAAATGTAATATTCCTCTGGAAATGTCCCATTCTGGTTCTTTTTTTAGATGGTATTTTTATTGAGAGGAAGGGACAGGAATGAGCCTAGTAATGATGTTCTAAACCATTTCAGCCGGTAAAGTCAGGTAGACTAATATTTTATTTCCATTTGGCCTCTTACTTCTTTAACCAAAACTGAGATGAGACCCTTGTGAGAATTCTGGCAGAATAATTAAGGATGTGGCTGTCTATCTTCCTAAGAAAATAAAGGCAAAAATACAAAAAGGCTGGAGAATGGCTCCCTCCTCACTCTCTTCTCACACTGGCATTGCTCAATAGCTGAATAAGAGACAACATGAGCTCCAGTAACACAAGTGAGCCAGACAGGGGCTCCTAACCACAGACCCCTCCAGTGGACAGATAACCCAGAGCCCTCTCTCCACTGGCTCAGGAGACACCATGGCAGGTTGCACAGGCACAGGGCCAGTAAAAAGTGACTGCAGAGGTTGACAGAATAGCGTAAAAGAAGAGTTTTCCCAAGCTCTGTTGCATACCCCCATCCCAACTGATCACCTGTAAATCACACTCGTTGTCAAGTTATTAATAACTCCTTGATTTAATTCACAGAGGCCAGACCTGCAGCTCGTGCTAATCGGTGTCACTTTACCACAGCTTGCCACTTGTGAGATCCAAGCCCCGCTGCTCGCCAACAGCAACCACTGCCTGGGAAATCAAGGTAGGCCTTTGCAGTACGGGTAAAATGCAATTTTTAGGAATCGTTTCTCCTTGGGAGGATTTACCCTTTGCTTCCACAACAAGAGAGACCAGAGGCCTCCATGCTCTCGTTGTGATGGAGCAATCACAGGGGGAAAGGAGCTAAGGATAATACCTGGAAGTGTCCAAGGCCAGGTTGGACAGGGCTTGGAGCAACCTGGGATATTGGAAGGGGTCCCTGCCCATGGCAGGAGGTGGGAATGAGATGGGCTTTAAGATCCCTTCAACCCAAACCATTTTGAGATTCCATGACAAGCAGACATCATGCTCTACACCTGAGCTTGCTTTTTCCTCATCCAACGTCACAGCCTCTACCAAAGCATCGGCAGAGAGCAGAGATTTGCATCTCCTGCAAACAGCGCTGAGAACAGCTCCCCCATGCCCTGGGCTGTGGGAAGCTCAGGAGCCCTGGCGCTGCCACCAAGCCTCATCCAGCACAAGTGTGATCTTCTGCAGACACCTGGTGCCCAAAGCCAGGGACAGGCAGCTCCAGTCCCTCCCTGTGCCAGGCCAGGCCAGCCCCTCACCCCCTGGCAGCCACCAGCACCCATCATGCTGGCACACCACTGAATTTGCTGTGTTTCAGGTTTGCAGGATCAAACTGAATACTTGCTTCAGGCTACTCACAGCACCATTCATGCAAAATGCGATTAAAAAATCACAACTCCACCAAAGTTAACTTTGCTTTTGATTTTTGCAGGGGCTGGGAATGCACCTTTTCCTTGTCGCTCTTAAAGGATTCTCCGGGTGTAAACACTTAATGGAAATGTTCCTGGAAACACATAACCATAAAAAAAAGTGTGATCCCAGCAACATTTGCATGAGACAATAGTCCGTAGCTTTGCCTCATCCAAATCCAGATGTTTCTGGTGAGAAAGAAATAGATGACCTGAGAATTAAACCCAGGCCCCTTGGCTCCCCTCCAGATGCTCTACCAGCTGCTCACACCAAATCCCCTCCGGTCAATTACTTTACTTGATGCTTCTAATCAACAATATTATATATGCGATGCTATAAACTTTTGTATTTAATATTAGCTCATAACTCAGCATCCAAAACCAGATGTTTTTGGTGAGAAAGAAATTGATGACTTATCAGAGGACTGAACCCAGGCCCCCTGGCTCCCTTCCAGACAGTCTACCAGCTGAGCTGCAAGGCAAACAGTCACCTCCTGCTCCCCCTACCCCGCTGCCTTTCATGGAAGGAAAAGGATTTCACATCTCCCAGTGCAGGGATATGATGTTTGAAATTGATGTTTGTGAAAGAGATTTTAATAAACGTTTTTAAAAGTGTAATGCAGGCTTGCTTTGAGTCAGGAGAACACACTGCTTCCCAGAGGAAGGCTTTGCAGACAGGCTCCTTTCCTTCCTAACAGGAGCCCTCGTTGAGGGCTCACGTACAACTGCCTGCAGAAGCAGCATAATAGATGACTAATTTAAATCAGAACATCTCCAGCTTCTGCATGCCCTGCTGAAGATGATTGTGAGACACTCCCTACAAGGCTACATTCAGGACAGCTCACTGGGTCAGAGGATTCCGCAAAATATGCACATTAAAGGAGCGAGAACAGGTTCCTGCAGGGCTGAAGGGTGGAACACGGGCATCTCTGATTTATGGAAATTTAATGTGCTCCAACCACGCAAAGCAGTGGAGAAGTGCTTTACTTCAAACCTATATCGATGTATTGAGCAATTCCTCCTGTGTTTGAAGCTGAGCACACACTTCAGTGCTGCCCTGTGCAAGGCCAGGCTTTGGTAATCCAGAGCAGAGCCCAGTAACTGCTCTGCTCTTGCTTAACTACTCAAGGTACTAAATCACAGCATCAAGTATTTATTAAAGGCAAGAGCATCAGTTTTATAACTATGAATTCACAGGGTTTTGCTCTCAAATTATAGCTGTATAAGACATGATGAAAACCAACTTCCATGAAAGCCCCAAAGCCCACAGACCTAAGAGCTTTGTTTAGGATTAGAGACAACATCCATTACAGATCTACAAATTGTAAGGAACAACTGTGAAAATATTATTGCAACTGAAATGAATCTGAAAGCAAAACCAGCACGCTATGAAAATGTATTAGAGACTGTTTTCCAAAGAGGCAATTCCAGCTTCCCAAACCAATGAAGACAGTGTACCTTTTCCAAGGAAAAACTACTTTTTGAGAAAAGAAAATATGGCTGCAAACATACAGAGAGCTGACAGGGGTGTTCAGAGAGTTCAATCCTCTTGTTGGTTCATTTGACTAGACCTTAAGATCAAGGTCTCACCTTAAGTTAATTTAATTATAACAGTGTTGTGGTTTTGCAAACTTCAGTAAGATTCAGTATTCACTTGTAGGGCAACTTAGCCTGCCCACCCAATGAAATTAGGCAAAAGCTTGGATAGACCCTCCAACTACTGGAAAAACAAACTTCATCCTCTGTGAAAGAGATTTCTAAATTTGTCTCTGCCCTACTCTGAGGACTCAGCATTATCTTGCCAACATTTCCAGTATAATCAAAGCAGCTGAAATCAAAGCTCAAATAAAATCTTCTGATTAAACTGCAGCGACATAAAAAACTTTCCATTCGAGGACTAATATCTGAAACAGTGTAATCTCACTGAGTCATCCTTTACCAAAAATTTCACGTGTCTCTGGTCAAATTAGCTTCAAGCTGTTTGGGAGGATAAATTGTACCAAGGCTGGTCAGCACAAAGAGAAGACAAAGAGAACCTGCATGGAAAGGAGAAAAAAAGATGAAAAAAACCCTAGGTTGAGCGAGCTTAAAGGGTCAGGTGAGTAGAGACAGACACAGGGGCAGGACCAGCAGGTCAGGGAGAAGTCCAGGGAATCCACATGCCTGGAATCAACACACTCAGGCAGCACCTGGGGCTCACCAGACTGTGCACAGCACAGAGTGCTGAGAGCTGCAGAACATCAGCAACATTTCACTCTCAGGAGCTGGTACAAACCGTGCTGGGCTTGACCCCAGTGACAGACCAGGACTCACAGCATCTCCCTGGCTGCTGTGCATTCGGCAGGATGGGCCCCACAAAAGGGCTCTGTCCAAATAACTAAACTTAAACCCCATAACCAGAACATTATTGATATATTTACAGACACCAATAGAGTAGTGCCTGATGCACTGCTGAGGGCATTAAGCTCAGCACTGTGGGCAGAGAGGCAGAACACAGCAGATGATGAGGCACTGAGCTGCAGCCTGAAGGCACAGGTTGCCAGGACCCAACACAGCACAAAACACGTGGCCTGTAAAAACACAACTCATTCATCTGCTCTCCTGCAGAAGAAGCAGCATTCCAAAGCTGTCAGTGTCTCAGCTCTCCTCACATCTCACCAGTGTTAGTTGTCAGCAGATCTCACTGCCACAGGATGAGTTTTCAGCCAGTAGCCCTCAGCTGAGCCCTGCAGTGCCTTAGCTTTCTCTGGCACCTTTTGATCCCCAGTGCAGCTGTTTCAAAGCATTGATGTGACTGATTCTGACCGACTCAGCCCTCAGCAATACCAAAAATTACAGCACCATTTCAGAGTTTCCAACCTTTCCTTTTAACAGATTAATGAAGACATATACATATAAATAAATGTGCTTAAAAGGAGAATTACCTCAGTGGGAGATCACAGAGTGCATCCATCCTGGCTGAATAACTACTGCAAAGGAGAGGAGGCTTTAGATACTTGGCCCTAATTTGATGGTCTGAGTGTTGCAACATCCATCACCTGTGGGAACTGGGACCTACAGAGCTGCAAGGAGCCCTTTGGGAGCCCTGAAACACCCAAGGGTATCTCCACGAAGAGCAATCTCCATTTACAAACTGGTGGATTGTAAATACTGTTTTCCACTGGGTGCTCCTGTAAGTCTCCTTCAGCTGGCACAGCAATGCACCACCCCCTGGCATTACCTCTCCTCTTCAGCCACATGCCAACAGGCTGAGGGTGAGAGCCTGCCTCCTGTGACAGCCCAGAGATGTGCAAACCAACGTGACCAGTGAGCATCCAGACTGTGCTGCTGGTTCCTGAGTCCAGAAAAAAAAATCCCAAGACCAAAAGGCAAGAAATACTGCTCTGTCTTAAAATCAGACTTCAAGTTGAGTGGAGGAAGGGCTGATGAAGTGCAAAGCAGAAACAAGCACAGTAATCAACAGGCTGGGAGAGAATGGTGTTTCCTATTTCCTTGCTGGGTGACTGCATTTCCAACACCAGCTCAGGCTGCCTTTAATCAACCCTGATTGCACTGAGTCATAATTTGCAAGTTGTCAGTACCAGCATGAATTCAGAGAAAACCAGCACTGTCCCCTCAGTTCTTTCTCAAGCTTGTGTTGATTCCCAGATCATCCAGGGCTTCAGAGAGCAAATTCCAGGTCTTGAACCAGATCTGACAACAAAATGAAAATGTCTGGTTGTAAAAACTGAATGTTTCCAAGGGTTTGGGTTTGGTTTCTTTTTTGCATAATTAACTGATAAACAATATTTTAGAGCACTGAACCATGCTCTGAAGCACTTCCCTTAAAGCCTCCTCTCCTCCTCCCAGTCTGTTGTCTGGAGATACGACACGGACACCAAGTGACTAAATCTGCCTGTCGCTTCATATATTTTTTTAATCATAAACAGGATACTGTCCAGGAAAGAGCAGCTGGAATCACAGCTGCAAAGCTCTCACTAATGTGACACCACACAATCACACTTGACAGCAGAAGAGTTCTCTGGAGGAGGAAATCACTCCAGGAGATGGCCTGTGCTTGAGCAGGACTCCACCAGCCTTCTGGCACTGGAAGATTTCTGTGTTTGTCAAGCTTTTGTTAACAAAATAGAAGATCTTCTACCCAGACAAGTACACTGAAATGACAAAAAATTAGAAAAAAACCCCAAAAAACACATAATACCTACAGATATAAAGCTGAAAGGCAAACAGCAAGTCCAGAAAAAACAAATTTGCTGTTAGTCTGCACTTTCTGGGGCATGGTCCTGGCTGGAATAGCCCTAATTCTGGGGTGCTACATGCTGCAGGGGGCAGTGGAGGAGGAAGGGGGGTGAGCTGCATCCTCCCCAAAGCAGAGGCTGGCTGTGGTTACCTGTGCTCCTGCCTTGATGGGGGACAGGCAGCATTTTAAGGAGAGGATGCCTGAGGACCCCTCCCAGCCTAACAGCTCTAACAGGAGCTGTAAAAATGCAGAAAACTGCAAAACATGAACCCGGGGACACAGTGGGGGCCCGGGCAGTCACATGGAGTTTATGGTGTTCCATGGGCAGGGAGAGGGACTTCTGGAGCAGCTGGAGGTCAGTCAGTGTGGGACACCCCACAGCTTGGGGACATGACAAGTGGTACCTGCTGGGTTGTAGAGGGTCCCAGTGTCCCTGAACACGAGGTGGACAGAGCCAGAACATGTGACAAGGAGACACAGCAGCACTAAACTGGTGCCTGGAGCCTCTGTCACTGAGACAGGCAGCAGCTCCCCCACGGAATCCCCACCCCAGAGCAGGGGGAGCTTTCTCCTACATCAGGGCCCTTTGGAGAAGGGAAACCCAGGGGGTTCCCTATGGAGGGAGGGCAGACAGGAACTACACACGTTTTGTGGTGGTAGGATGAGGTTTACCCCTCTGTGTCTGGTTCCTTTAAGCATTTTTGAGGATGAGGATGCTCGTGGGATGGACTGTCTGAAAAAGGCTGTGGTTCTCTCCCTGCTATATGAGCCCAGGTTGCTGCAAAAGCACCTGGAATTTTACTGGGACACTGGCAGGACCTGGAGGTGAGGTTGCAATCAGCTCATTCACCCAATCCCCAGTCACAGCCACACTGCAGCTTCATAGCTGACAACCAGAACAGAAGGCAGATTAATTACAACAAGATAGGAGGGATAGACTCCAACTCACTGTTCCCCAAACCAAAAGAGCAAACACTGCTAAGATTTACTGGCTTTGCTTATCAGGAGAACAAGGGAAAACGAGGTAAAAGTTTATACATGTGGGAATAAAACCCTCCTCAGGCAGCTTGTCCTGAGGGCTGTGTGGAGCACAGGAATGGAGAGGGCAGTACAAGCCTCACTTTGTCCCTGTTGTTTCAAACTACTCTGGCTAGCACAGCTCCTATGAGACTGTGTCCTTTCTCTGCTAACTCAGTGAGTTATAGCTTCATTTTCAAGTTACTCCACACCCCGACAGGGATGATGTTGTCTTTCTCAGCAAAGATTTGTGCGCAGAAAGCATCTGTAGGCAGCGAGACAAGACAACTTCTTTGCCATGAATGCTCCTTTCAGCCTGGGCTGAGCAGCTGAACTACAGACAGAAAGCTTGGAGCAAAGCAGGAGTGGATGGAGGAGCAGAAGGAAGAACACTGTGATGCCTCCTCCAGCCACCTAGAAACAGAGACTAGACAAGAGTAAGGGAATAAAGACAGGTATTTATTTGAAGGGCCTTCAAGGTACACCCTGGGGGAGCCAGAGGCTGCTTCCAAAAATTGG
>VZRV01007525.1:0-52500 GCA_013398115.1 Falcunculus frontatus
CGGGCAGCCCCGGCGGGGCGGGCGGGCGGGCTCGCCGCCGCGGCGGTGCGTGCCGCTAGATCCGCCCTAACATCTGTCCGTCTCACCATTGGCGCATCCATCAGTGTCACCCTGGCTGCACATTGCAGCGACAACGCATCAGACACTACACAGACCGGGATTCGGTACAAATAACCGACATACTAAACAACCGGGGAGGAGGGGACCAGCCGCAGCATAAGTATTTACAAATGTTAGACAGCCTCGGGAAGCGGGACTCGGCTGCGGTTAATAGCTCGTTCATTCTCTCTCCCTCCTCCTCCTTTAAGTAGGAAATAGAAAACCTAAATAATTCACGCCCCCCAACCCCCTGAAGGATGCTGCCGGCCGGGGGCAGGGGCAAGGACAGGGGCCGGGGCGGCTCAGCCCGGCTGCGCTCCCGGCTCCGCGGGGCGATGGCTGCGGCAGGACCGCATCGAGCGCGGAGCCGGCGAGAGGCGAACCCCGGGCTTAGGTGCTGCTGGCCGAGCGGGCCCGCGCTGCGCAACATGGAGGATTCCTCCCAGCTCTGGAGCGGGAGAGGCTGAAACAAACTTTGGGGTGCTCGGCCGGGAGCCTCGGCAGCCGAGAGGCCCGGGAGCCCTGGCCGGCTCTGTTCCTGCTCGCCGCATGGAGTGAGGGGAAGGTCACTGCCACCAGGCGCTGGTAAAGCGCCCTGAAAACTACAGCAAAATTAAAATGACACGGCGCGTGTAGTCACTGCAGTCCTGTGAAGGCTGTTCTGAAGTGTGCGAGAACCCTCTCAAAAGCCAGGGACGATCCCGATCCTCCTCAGCTGCTGGCTGCGGGGCATCCCGAGGAACGCGCTGCAGCGACCAATCCCGAATTTTGGGGCGGTTGCAAGTCGCAAGAACTTTGTTCCTTCCACTTCCCTGTCTCTAAATCTGCTCATCTTTCACTGCCTTTGTGTCACCCGTAGCCCGCCCGGGGGATGGATATCAGCCCCTGCCCGCTGCCGGCCTCGGGCCGGGTGCCCGGCGGGATGCCAGCCCCTCGGCCCCGGCGCGGCTCCGCGGGTGCGCAGCCTCCTCCCGCGGGTGCGCTCGGTTGCAGGCGTGCGTGGATTTGTGCGTGTGGGGGCATTTGTGTTTGAACAGGTTCCCAGGCAGAGCTCTGCCTCCCGCAGCACTGCCTGCGTGGAGGATGCTGGCAGGTGGCAGCTCAGCAGCTGAGCGGTGTCACCAACACAAACACGCGAGACAGTCCCCGGCCCCGCTGCGTGGGGAGCTTTGTGTAACCACCAGCGCTTACCTGGCTCTGCAAAGGGCGGCCCACACGCGCCGGCGGCGGAGGGTGATGGGCTGGTTCCAGTGCGCCGAACTGGGACTGGGAGGGAATTAAATAAGTGAAACTTTCCGTAAACAGTAAGTGGAGAAACTTTCTCAGTTCACTTAGGAGTAATAATTCTCGTGTGTGTGAGAGAGAGGAAGGCAGCAGATATTCGTGCACACAGACACACGCACTACACTTACACATTCACAACTCTCACAGCCAAAACGCTCAGGGAGTTGTGGAATAATTTGGTTGTTAACTATATAAATTTTTTTAAGGAAGAAAAAAGAAAATCTATTGAGCTTTCTATCAGACAATTTACAGAGGGAAGTGCAGATGCCTTCATATGCGTCGGCGTCTTTGGGGGTCACAGTCTATTCCAGAGAGCCAGAACACGTAATTTTATGAAGAGTAACATTTCCAAACATAACACATCAAAATCGATGGCTGTACAGACTCCATCCGCAAAGACTCAGCACACGAGGCTCAGCCTTAAGCTCGCTCTTCCCGGCAGTTTTAAAACACAAAAAGGTACCAATTTAAAACAAGGTACCAATTATTTATAAGTCACGCAATTAGATAACCATCACTCCTGAACTTTCCACCAGCTAGGAATGCTTTGTCTTTCCCAACTGGACACTGCTTACTGCCCTTCTTTGGTGTATATTTTCACTGCTCGTACCATTCCTCTGCACCAAAACGCCTCCAATTGCCCGAGACACCTCTTTCGTCCCCCGGCCCGAGTGGAGACAGCGGCTGAGCCGATAAAGGACCATTGGAATTAACTTCTGGTTATGGGAACGGCCAGGGACGATCAGTGAGGAAGTTTGGCAAACTTGGAACAGCTGCTTCTTAGAAGCCAGGGTGTTTTAGCCGAGCTTTAACCTTGTTCTCTCCCGAGCAGCGTGTTGATGTTTCGCCACTTGCTCACTGCAAACAAGGCAGGGAGCGGCGTGCGCCGAGGTGCCCGTGTGGCTGCTCTCACTCGCTGTTCGCACCGGTTCACTGCTCTCCGGGGGTCAGTCCCGGGGACCGAACGGCCCCGGCACGGGCCCCGGCCGCTCTCCTCTCGCCCAAGCTCCGGCCCAGCTCTACCGACGCCTCCCCTTCGAGCGGGACAGAGGAGCCGACGGGGACCTGACGGTCCTCGCCAGCCGAGTGCCCCCGGACCCGCGGGAAGGGCCGGGCACCGGCGAGCCGGGGCCTTTGGAGCCGCGGGCTGCAGGGCAGCGCTGCCCGCGGGCCGGGAGCGGCTGGTGGGGGCGGNGTGCGGGGCTGGGGGGGGTCTCACCGGGCCCGGGCAGCCCTCGCCGGCACGGGCGGCCCGCGGGAGCCCCATGGAGGCGCCGGCCGGCCCCGGACCCGGAGAACGCGAAGGTCCTTGGCCGGTACCGCCAGGCACCCCCTGCCCGCGCTGCCCTCTGTGCCAGGGCACAGCCTTCCCTCCTTCCCCGCTCCTCGGCGGCACCCATCGAAATGCGGGAAGTACTTCGGTTTGTCCCGGCGAAGAACAAAGAAGCAGCAGCTTTCATTAAGGCTGGACCAGATGAATACGGATCTGATAAGTTTGTTTAAAAACCCCACTGCCCAAGCCCGAAAACGATACTGCTCTTCTGTAAAACACAAAGTGTTGTCAATAACCATTATAGCAGCGATAATGATCTGAGAAAAGAACAAAGACATTTCGTAATATCTACATAACTTTATTAGAGCAAATTTATTTTAAAATGCCTGTGAATTCCCAAACCTCCTGAATACAAATGAATAAAAGTTTTTCTTCTGGCTAAAATCTTTGCTTGAATGTAAATTGTTTGGGTAAGTGAATTTACACAGCAGCAAAGTTTGTTTGTCTTAGTCCAGTAGCTTTGCTTTAACGAACCAGATGTTTCGTCTGTAAATTGTCCAGAGGACTTATACAGTTCTGACATGTAATAAGCCCCAGAAAATCAGAACTGGAATAGCTGTGTCCCTGCGATTAGGACCAGGCATTTCGGGAAGAGCACGGGGAAAATAGGAAAGAGTAAGCACGCTCAGTGTCGTCATATTTGGAAACCTCATTTTAAACTGTAAGTAATCTTGTCCGAATCGATTCGCTTCTCCCTGGAGTTGACAGCAATTCCCCACTCAACCCCAGATATCAGAAATCCATCCCCCCAAGAAAAACCCCAAGCACAGTGGGGAGTAGTGGGGGCGGTAGACTTCGGCCGAGGAAGCCTCAGGGTGCGCTGAGGGACCGAGCGGGCCGGCCCGGTCCGGGGTCCGCCGCGGTCGCCCCGGAGCGAGCCCCGCAGCGGGGGATGCCCGGCGGGCGGTGGCGGTGCCCGGCCCCGCAGCGGGCGCTCCCTCCGTCCCCCGGCAGCGCCGGGTGCAGCGCCGGCTCCGCTCCCGCGGGGCCCCGCGGAGATCGGAGAGCACCGCCCGCCCACCCCTGCCGGAGCCAACAAGTTCCCAGTCACACTCGGGCACCGAGAGCCCGGCCGCGGCTCTGCGGGATGATGCCGCTGCCGCTGCCCGGAAAGCCGGGCCCCGGCACGTCCCCGCGGTCAGTGGCGTCGGCTCTGCCTTCCCTCTCGGACGGAGAAGGGATGAGGCCATCGAGCTGTCCCGGCTCCCGCTCGCCCCAGTCGGATCTCCCCCGGGCTGAGCCCCGCTCGGCCCGACCAGCGCCCGCCCCGGTACTCGCAGCGCTCCCAGGGGCTGCGCCCTTTGGAGATGATGCTGATTTAAAATAAGATCTCTCGGCGCGATTCAGTCCCGCTCAGCCATCACTTTTTCCCCTCCCTTGAAAGGACTTGGGGTCCCTGAAGAAACAACCGGCCGCTGCTTTGAAGGAAATAAGCGATACCATTCAGGGCTACTGTAGCGTAATGCATTCACTGGGGCATCAGGAAAACCTTTTAAGAAAAATAGTTACAGATCCTGGAACTCCACCACGTGTGACAACAAAGGCTGTTGTCTCAGAAGAAGGGCTTTAGCAAATTTTACCTACACAAAGTTTTACTGGCTGCAGGCTTTGGGAACGCCTTTGTGGAGCCTGGCAGTGATCCTCAGGGCTGACTAATTTGAAAGGCATTTGGAGGATCCCGGAGAAGTGGAAGGGATTCCCCGCTTACTTCTCGCATCACCTGAAAGCTCCCATCGCACAGCTGACACGGCTGCTACTCTACTGACCGCCTGTGACTCAACTCAATGAAGATTTTGTTGTGCTCCGATACACTTAAAAAAAAAAAAAAGGGAAAAAAATACTTGAAGTGGGAAGTTGATAAAACTTCAGTCCGATTAAAATCCTTTTTTTTTTTTTCACAGAAATTTCCTTCCCTGGGGGTTTTTCAGTGTTTGCACATAGCACTTTCACATGGAAGTTTAGCTGCAAGAAGCTGCCCATCTGCCAGTAGCTCACCTTGACCCAGCGGCGGGCCCGCTCCGGGACCCGCTGAGCGCCAGGAGCGGGGAAACCCTACAGCAGCCCCCTCCCGTCCCCAAAGTGCGGGCGGAGCTCGGTATCCCGGGGGGACGCTCAGCGGGCCGGGGACAACGAGCGGCTCCCGGCGGCGCGACCGCAGCCCCGGGCCGCCTCCTCCTCCTCCTCCCCCGCGCTCTGACCCCGCAGCGGGGCCGTGCGGACCGCCAGGACACAGACACACAGACAGCCCCAGCGAGGCCGTCGGGCCGTAAATCCCGAAGCCCCGCGTGCCCGGCGGCTGCTCGGGGGGCTGCAGTGAATTCCCCGCGCACAGAGAGCTCGGAGGATGCGGACCGTGTGCGGAGCCGAACAGAGTGTGCGGCGCCTGGCATCCCCCCACCCTCAGCCCTTCACCGAGAAAAATTCATAGAAATAACTGCGATCCGCTGTGCGGGCGCACCAAGCAGGCCCCGAGCCCGGGCGGGCGCAGCCGCCCCGCTGCTGTCCCGCAGCCCGGGGCGGTCCCGGGCGCTTGTCCCCTCCCAGGCGGCCCTTGGCGAGCACCGGCCGCGGCCCTACCGTGTGCGGGGGCAGCGCGGGGCCGGAGCCGCAGCGCTTTGCTCCCCAGCTGGGCACTGGGATTTGCACCGCCCGGGTCAGGTGAGACGTGGAAACTAAGAAAATCTGACACCACCATTGATTCCCTCTCTTTGTTCTCCTCTGTACACAATGGAGAGAAAGGAATGTGACTTTAAAATTGCAATTAACCAGCTTTCTGTCACTGGGTATTTATTCCTATCAAATCTTTCTTCTTCGAAAAAGCACTTCTAATTGTAAAAAAAAAGAGACGATTTAAAATGCCTTATATCCTTCTGTAATAAGAGTTGCTAAAATTATGACTGGATATGCCTAAAATATCATCTCATAGTTTCCCACTGATTTTGGTCAGGTCCTGAAAGAATGGCATTTTTTTCTAATGTTTTAAAAGTATTAACTTCCTTTCAAACATTCTTTAACCTTTAATGTTTTGTAACTTGATGAAAAGGTCACTTTGTTCGGAGTGGATGCATCTGCTCCATAATTGTTCTAATATCAGGCAGAGCTCCATCCTAACACTACATTCTTTTATGAGGATTTTTTTTCCTTAATATACTATTGTTAAGGTTACCATGAGTAATTGTTCTAAAAGCAAAGAGCTCCAGACCAAAGGATGCTCACACTTTATTTAATTTCACCGGCTTCAGACGTTTAGGGCTGTATTCAGCAGATGACATTAGCTGAGCTCTGAGAAGAATAACCTGAACCATTTCACCTCTTCCCACTTGTGGGGGCCTGAGGTAGAACAGGAACAGAATAAATATCTGGATTTATAGACTGAGCCACATAACAAAATAGCACAAAATACTGATTAATACTACTTTGGACCGGCAGCAAGTCTGATCCAAGCATCTCAAAGTACTTCACAAAGGACTGTGTCAGACAGCTGAGACACGGGTGGGGTAAGACCTAACAGCAGAGTGGAGATCCAGAGACCACTGGACATCAGTGCCTCAAGACTCAGCCTCGAAAAGTGATAGGGTGGTAGAAACACTGTTCATCTAATCACATTTTAGACTCCTTGCTGGGAAGGAAACAGAAGCTTTTCAGCACGTGTAAATCAATATTTATCATTAGCAGCAATAATATTTCGAATCTGCAGATTTAACCAGTTTTGGTATAGAGAACCTCTGCTTATTCCTGTGTAAAAGATTAGAAGATGAATGTGTTCATTGCCACCCACAGGCTGAGAATGCCCATCTGAGGGGCAGCTTGTGGCCCCAGCTCTGTGGCCAAACCTCACTCACAGCACTGTACCTGCCTTGCAAGAGCAGTGGTGATACCTGGCTGCACAGTGGAGATTGGAGCCAGAACCTTAAATTGATGCAATTAATCCCTCTAAAATACAACGGGATTTTCTAATTCTTACACAATTCAAACATCCAGAGAATATGTTTAATTGAAACTTGGCTATACTTTTTTTTTTTTAAGATTTTCTAAAAAAACCCAAAGAAATGGGCTAATTATATTGCTTAATATTCTAATATGCACTCTTTTTTTTTAATAACACACTTTTCTAGCCAGGCCAGTCCCTTGAGGACCAGTTCCTCATTTATAAGGAGGTCCCCAATGGGAGTTAGAAAGAGGCTATTTTATAAGAAGAGAATATATTCTGAAAGAGGAGCCATACAAAGATAACCCCACATCACATATATCAGTATGGAGGCTGGAATATGTATTCCAACGATGCAAATCTTCCCTTGCAATAATTTGCTCATTAGTGTTAACGAAAGCCCAGATACTGATGTCTCTGTATTTGTTCTTCTATTTTTCATCACGCTAATGCTTTTAACTAAAATTATTTTTTAAAATTTGCTTTATTTAATGAATTTAAAGGTCAATCCTCTTCCTTTCCATATGCAAATCCTATTAATAGTAGAGGTTTGATATTAATGGGAGTTAATAGAGTAGATACCCCCTTCACACAAGAAACCCCACAAGAGAACAAAATAATATCAAGATAATTTCAGTAAATGTATTGCTTCTTTCTCCCCTTTGTGTAACCAAATGTCAGGACAACAGTACCTTGGAAATAAGAGTGATGGCCAGAGGAGGGATGAGATGTGAAAGGACCTCCCCAGCTTCCAAAAGCAGAGCTGCAGCCCATTGCCTCCTCCTCCTCACCAGCCTCTCACACCTGCAGGAGCCAGGCAGGACACAAGGTACCAACACCAAAAAACCCTCCCCCATCCTCCAAAAGAGGGAACAGGCAACTTCTCCTCCCTTCAGAGGCCAACAGCCTCCACCTGTGAGACCACAGTGGCCACTCAGAGACAAACAGGAGCAGCTGTAGTTGATGAGGGAGTAAGTGAAGCTATTGCCTCTCCCACCCTGTTTAGCCAGTTTTGGAGTTTAACTGTCTGGTCACTGTCTTTCTAGCTATAGTTAGTGTTGTGGGACTCAGTGAGGTTTAGATAGTATTTTTTTTTTAGCTGCTGGTGTTGAAATAATAGTTGGGGAAAGAGGAATAAACTCATTGCTTTCATCTGCAGTCCCTGTAGGAAAATGCTCCCAGTGCTAATGAGTGAGGAACAACCCTGTCTAGCCTAACTTTTGCAATAAAACTATCTGCACTGTTTTTCAAGCAGGTGAATCCAGACACCAAACAGCAAAGCATCATTAGTCCAGAGCAGATTCTTCCTCGTTAAGAAATAAAGAATACTTGGTGCAGCCCCTGGCCTGGCCAGCCCAAGCATGGCTCCTGCAGATCAGCCTCTGTTTAATTAGGGCAGGCTGAAGTAATGTGATTGAAAGATGTGGAGGAAGGGATGAGTCAGGGACCACAGAGTGGTGTTAATTTCCCTCTTATCAAAGGGCATTAACCCACTCCCTCTGAACACCAGGGAATCTTGCAAGGAAGCCCATTGTCACTGAGGCCTCCTTCCTAGTTGTCACTCCTGAGCTGGAAAAGTTTTCCCAGTACCATTTCTCGATCTGCACCTAGTGACAATAGTGTACTACAGTGCTCAACAATATCCTCTCTCAAAACTCATAGGACCTCAGTTTTTTCAGGGAAACCAATTTTTGTTTCCTTAAATTAAATTTGTTTTTCCCACTGCTTATACCAAAGGGGTTTTTTTTTTTTTAATCCCTGAACCTGGAAGCTGGTTTTAGACTTTGAAAAAGGTTGTGTGTAACAACTATAAACAGTCCCTGGGAGCTGAGGGCAGAGCCCTGCAATGCTCTTGGTCCATCCAGCCTCTGAGCTGCAGAGAGACAGTGATAGCAAGGACCAGAGTCCTGTGGCCCTAAACCACACACAGCTGCTGCTTCCGTAGCAGGATATGTTGAACAAATAATTTTTGCTCTTCTTGGTTCTTGGGGTATTGGAAAGTCCTCTGAAAGAGGGACTGTGGGCAGTGACAGCCCTTGTGACACACACACACAGCCTCCATCTCTCAGAGATAGTGTTTCCGGCTCTTTGCAGACTAAAGCAGATAGTGTCGTGTCGTAGTGGGGCTTACATTAAGGTCACCTTTGCTTTCAGGGCCTGGATGTGGCCATAGATTTGCCAAGGGAAGGGCCGGAGGGTAGGGAGCACACTGAGATAAAAGGCATCACGTTTCTGAGGAAGCCAGGGCCTGTTCACAAGCCTGAGGTTTGGATTTTAGCTGAGACATGCTCACAACTCCCCTTGGCTCCTCGGCAAATAGGAGAGACCAGAACTGGGTCTCATGTTTGAAGTGCATGATAAAATAAGACTTACACTGCTTATGTTCGGGGAGGTGAATGCTGATTGCTACAAACATTCTGTTTCCAGCCAAACAGCAAAATTCTGTAATTGTCCAGGTAAGTCACCGGCTGGAAGAGTTTGCATTTTTACAAAACATTAGGTATAAATTACTTCCACAAACGGGAGCCTGGACTCAACAGAACAACGCAGTTGTCTGTTACAGCAAATCTGGCGTTCCCAGATTCAAATCTGCTACAGGCATTCTGGATTTTAATTAATATATTGTTTCATATGTATGAGTATTTCATGGTGGTTTTTTTTGTTGTTTTCACACACTGCATTTTTAGCTTAAACAAAGTGTGTTCTCTGCATTGTTCTCAAAGCAACTGAATAAATATCACCGAGTCTATAGATCTGGCCTCCTTTCCAGTGGGCAGCACAGCAGTCATGCTTCACAGGAAAGGGATAACATCCTCCAGTGCAGCTGATAAGAGAAACAATTTACAAAGCAAGAGATCCGTTATGCAGTGAAAGCTTTATTACCATGACTTGATGTTACATCTACAACACATAAGGGTTAATCATTGCAGCAGTTTGCAGCTGGTTTGTGCTCCCAGGGGAGCCATAGCAATAGACTCCTGTGTAAGACAAGGTCAGCCTGGCTCTCCTGGGGTCAGCAGGCCACGTGATAACACAACTCCGAAACTTCGGCTCCGAGCAGACACAGGTGCCAAACCCATTTTGGGGTCTGTTGTAGAGCGCTTCTTGTGGTTTTTGTTCTCCTCAATAAAAACACATACACAGCTCAGTGGTACATAATTGGATGGTGAGTTCTCGGAGCTACCCGTCAGTGAGAGTTTTCTGTGGCAGCACTGGGTTCAGGAGTTTGCTGGGTACGTGTAACATTTCACAGGAGACTTATTCTTAGTGGACTGAGGAAACAGAGCGGTCAGTGCTGAGTTTCAGGGCCAAATACTGCATAATTCCTTCAGTCTCACAGTATGAAATGCTCACACAAGTAAAGTGGGCAGAACTGGGCTGTAACATTCTATTAATATTTATCTTCTACTGCTACAAGGCACAACAATAATCAAATAAGAAAAAGTTTAATCCTCAAATGCAGCTTTAATCTTCAAATTGGTTAGCTTATCAGAGGGGTAATATTTATTTTCAAAGACAGGCTGCTTGGAATGATCAGCTGAAATAGAAACCTATAAGTGAAAGGATGTAAGTTTATTGGGCAGTGTTGTCTATATTTATAGTTTCTGCTCAACCCATATTTCTGTTTTTATATGCATGTGTCAAAAATTAATATATGGCAAACTTCACCAACAGTTTTAAGAGATCCTAAAATATAATAAAATCAATAAATGATGTTCTGGCATAAATGTTTCTGTAGCTGAGGGTGGTCAGGTTCAAAGGGCAACATCTGACCATTTCTCTTTCCCACCCTGCTGTGGAATAAGACCCTCCCCTCAACTTCAAATCACTGGGGAGAGGGTAATTTAAGCTATACTTGATGTACCCTATACATCACTGTCTTCAGGACTAGGTTTAAAATTAAACTTTGATGTACAAAGTTAAACAAAAATGAGATAAAAATTGGCAGGGGTTGAAGAGGGTCAAAGTAGTCAAAACACAAGGTAGACTATTGCTTCTTTTGATTTATGTTATTCTGTGCACTAAAAAAAATAAAATTATACCTCTTGTGGAGACTTTTTTTATTGAGAATAACGCATTTCTAATTTGTTTTCTATAGACTTATGGGCATTTGCTCTGGGAGTTGGAAGCATTTATTTATTTATTTATTTATTTTAGCAGGGGCAGAATATCCCCAACTGTTGGCAGAATATTTTAATTATCATTAGATGCAACCTTTGTCACTCAACAGCAAGGGAAGGAGAAGAGTATTTCACCTTCCATTAGTGGTTATCTTACAATGCACACATCTTGTGTTTCTCTACAGTTTTGATTTCAGGCACCTTTTCTAAGCTAGAGTTATGTTTGGTAGCAGAAAGAAAGAGCTCAGTGAGTGTTTCCTTTCGCATGTTTTACATGCACATAATGCAGCTACCCTCTAGAATTTCAGTACAGGAAAGATGCCAAACAGCAGATTCTTTTGAAACCAATTCAAGAAAATCCTTGCAGGAAGTAAATTTTTTATGATGTAGTCAACTTTTCCACATATTGCCATTTACATGGTTATTGTGTGGACTGCAGGCAAAATCATTTGGAATTGTAGTCTGTGTTTTCTATAATATGATAATGAAATCAGCTACTATCCACTAGAATCAAATGAATTTCTCTATGGTACTCCAGTGGGAAGAATAAAAGGGTTTTACTGGCTAAACTGTCAGTCTAATGGGAAAATCAAATTAAAATCAGAACCTTGGATTGCTAGCAAATAAAAAATGCTTATTTTAAACATAATGGTGGACATATACAGGTCTTGAAATCTTTTAAAATCTGATCAAGCAAGCTTTTTCCGAAGGTTTTTAATTTTCATACATGCAAGTCCTACTTCATGACTTCATATGGATTACAGCTGGTTAGTGTGGGCATGTTCTTAGACTGTACAAGGGCATGAGACAGCAAAAGCCTCAAAACCCTGAAAATGTCTGAGCTTGATTACAAATCTAACAGAAGAAAAACTTATGCTGTCCAAACAACTATAACAAATTTTTTTCTAACGCTGTTTCACTAGTATTG
This sequence comes from Falcunculus frontatus, assembly GCA_013398115.1. NCBI lineage: Eukaryota > Metazoa > Chordata > Aves > Passeriformes > Falcunculus > Falcunculus frontatus. Next base: position 11,694 of record VZRV01007525.1, read on the forward strand.
ACAATGATGATTCTTTGTTGTTAATCTAGTGAGGATCTGTTTGCCATTTAACATTCAGATTTTAGTCATACCCCCAGAAGTCTAAGTGATGCCTTGTGGAAAATGCATTTTGTATGTGTGATGGTACAGGACTGACCTGCATATATGCCATTAGTATACATAATTTGGCAAGAATTTATGTACTAATTGAATAAATGCAATTCTTCACAAACACCTGTCTGGAAAGCCAAAGTGCAGCAGCATACAAACAGCAGGTTGTTTTAACAGATACAGCCAGCAAAGCAAAGATCAAATGTTAGAATGAGTCTGCTATTTGTAATCTCCTGTGCCAAGCCCTCTAACAGCCAGGCAATATTTTTTGTACCTCTGATTAAGACTTTTTCAAAGATCTGGATTTTTTAAAAAAAAAACCAACAACAAACCTTTTGGGGTCACATAGAAAACCACTCATGCATTCTGTAACTATAGCAAATGGCATGTAGCAAAGAGCAGAGCAGAGACTTAGTTGGTTAGAAAATTATAATCCAAAATTTTCCTACATCCATTACACTTTGGGAATCAGGAAAACTATGAATTGAGGAGACGATCACAAAGGTCACAAGGAATTGCTGCAGTATTCACAAAATATGTAAATGCTGTGAGAGCTGTAGGATCTTACAACGAAGGTTCAGAAAGAACACAGGAGACACTCTGAGGCTGAGAGCTGCTCAGAAGTTAGGTAAAGAACAAAAAGATATGAGAAATCCAAAAAGCAAGAGACTGTCAGCTGTTAGAAATATCAGTAACCCATTAAAATCAGGTGCTTAGCATGAGTGAAATATGTTCCTGATGTATCCATTAGGTGCTGTACCCTAGGAGAGGGACATGATTCATTCCTTCTTGCACTGAGCATTTGACTGGGGATAACCAATCAGTTTATGGATGTTACACTGAGTGTGTTACTCTACACAATCCTCCAGGACTTAGCCCTGTCAAGGGTGTCTGAGGGTGCCTGCTCAGGAAAGGCCTGATTCAGAGCTCATCAAACTCGAATTTCCACTGGCTGGGTTCTGGATCAGGCCTTTTCCATCCACCTGTCTGGAGGGAGACTTTCCATCCCGGTGCAGCTGTGAGATGCAACTTTCCAAAGTGTCTTAATTGTCCATTTTTAGTGCATTGCATTCTTCTAGAGTGAAATTTACCCATTGACATGTACAGATTCTCTGTCCTGCTTATTAATGACATTTCTGCAGTCCCTGTTTTTACCAAGGAAAGCAATCAGACCTTAACTTCCCTCTTTGTGTGCTTGGATTTGCATTATTTTGCTCAGGCACTTGCAAAGGTACCATGCTCTGAGCAACGATAAAGAACTGAGTCTATAATTTAATAACCCTCCTCTGACTAATTAGTATTCATTCAATGAATGAAGGGTTTTTAGAGGTCCAGTCAAAGGCCTGAGCACCGTTTAAGTCCAGCTTATTCCTTAAGGCACCTCTGAACTGAATTGGGCCCCATTTTATAAAATTACAATAGAAAGACTGCCATGTCAAGTGTACTGATGCTGGGAGCCCCAACCTCGCAGGACCTCACACGGATAAGTAATCATCACTTATGCTAATGGCACATTTGACTCCGTGGGATGACACATGAGGATGGACTACTTACTTGACTAAGATTAGTAAGAACAGGCATGTTACACAGAACAAATGACTTCTAAATATCCAGCTGCAGCGAAGTGCTGACTCCCATCAGTGGGTGTTGTGAGGGTGACTGAAGGGCAGGATATGATCTCTAGAAACCTCGTTGAATGCTATTATTGAATTGGTGGCAATTTTGCAGATTTCTAACCCATAATAAACCTCAGCTTTGCCTCCTCAGTGACACGCTTCTCTCCACCGCTTTCCTGCTCTGCTTTCCTTTTCTTTTGCCATAATCCAACAATCCCTTAAAATTATTTTATTTTAACTCTTTCTTCTTTAATGTTTTAAAATTAATTTTTCAGGTTTGAAAGGAATCTAAGTAACAGCCACAAACCACAAGCTCTGCTATTAAGCTGAGCAGACTAGTTGGTAGCATCTCTCCACTGCCCTGCCAAGGTTCCTCCCCTCTGCTCTGCTGGGATCAGTGCAGTCTCTATGCTCATTTAGTCTTTGGCTTCTCCCTTCCAAGCTGACAATAAGGGCATCGTACAGGGTATACCATTCCAGGGATTTTTTCTGATAAAATGCCCAGCTCTTAGGCCTCTGTTTAACACAATTTTGTTCCATACAGGTCACAGAAACAATCAGATTTTGGCCCGTTTGATCTATAATGCCTTTGAACCAGCACTCCAGGAACAGAAAAATCCTTATGTCTAACCTGACTTTGTTACGTGCAATTATTTTTGATTTCGTCATGGTCCAGGCTTTTTTTCCCCCTATTTTGTTTCCACTAATTTAAAAAGTATTTGTTGCCTTCCCTGTTTTTATTATCCTGACCAGAATTTTTTAAATTCTTCTTTTTTTAAATCACTGACTCAAGAAGCTTATTCTGAGAGTAATGTGGTAGTGACCACTGATGACTGGCTTCTAGGGATTTTATGAAGCCAAGGTTAATTTGTTCCCGAGAGCTGGAAAAACCATGAATGGAGAAACATATTTCTGGTACATGCATAATAACTGATATAAATATTGTATCCAACACCAAAATCCCAAACATATAACCTGCTTACCAAGGGACCCTTAAATCTGGTTTTGTTTCACTATAATGTAGAGTTCTGTATAAAAGCCACAAAGACCATAAGTATTATATCATTAGTAGTATTCTTAAGTGAGTATTTTCCTGTTTCTTGGGGGCTTGTAGCTCAGCTGTAATGATTGTTCCATGTGTGTGTATGTACCTGGGTGTTTTGCCAATCACAGAAGTGAAACAAAAATGCCCTAATTTCTACAACTTTGCTTTCATTGTACTGTAAAGCACTAAAAGCAGAAACAGTTTCCTGAAGAACTCCTCCATAGCAGGCCCTTGAACAAGATGACTGTTTCTAATAAGCAACAGCTGTCGTTGTGGTTTTACTAGTCAAATGATTCATGTCTTTTGCTCAGAAATGATAAGTGGAACAAATGTTTACTTAGATATGTAACAGAGGAACAATTGAAAAATAGTAGACTGTCAAATAGAAATATTTTCCTGTTATCTGATCCTTGACAATTAGTCTGAACCGGTATTTAGTCAGAAGGCAGTGTTGTAGTGGTACAGTTGGAATGGTGAAGAGTTTGGCTCACGGGGCTCTGCACTCCGAGCTCAGCAGCCTGGTGTGCCAATGTCTGCAGCAGCTCAGCACATCTGAGGGGGGCACAAGCACCTGTGTACAAACTGCTGCACCCCTCACCCCCCTTTTCCTGGCAGGCTCCCCTCCTATATTTAGTCATCTCTGAAAGGGAGATGGTGAACTTACATTTCCTCTCCTTTTTTCTGTCTTCAGAGAACACCAAAGTGCTGCTCTGCTGCTTGGTCTTGCGTGAATATCCTCAGCTGGCTACAGCTTCCCTGGGATCTTGCAGGGTCTTCTGAGAGCAGCAGAGGGAAAGTATTCTAATGCAGGAGATTCCAGACTCTGTTCAAGGACAAAAAGATTGCATTACCCTTCGGATGTCGGGAAGGAGAGTCTAACAGAGCCTTGATGTATCTCTGCTGAGCTTGGAAGCTGCTGCAGTCAGAGAGATTTGACACCCCTGTGGCATTGCAGGGCTCGAGGTAAATTTTTTTTAAGTGCTAGAGGAAGCAGTGGCAAGCTAACTCTTATGAGCCTAAGAAGGCAGCATCAAAAAATGGTGTCATCTGCCTTTGAAGGGAGGTCTGGGAGACAAAGAAGGATGGAGAAGGCCAAAGGAGCCTTGGGATGCTCAATGTGCAAATGAAACCAGTGTACAGCTATAACTTATTTGAACTTGAATGGATGTTTGCCAGTATAATAAGGTTTAAATCCACCTTATTTTGCATAGTTTCTGGACTTTGTTGCTTTTTCAGAACTCTCTCTTCACTATCGCTGTCTGACACTGCTCTGTATTGTACAGAAAGATTGTCAGAGCTTCACTTTCCCATCTGTAAAACGGGGGTAATATTTCCTTTCTCCCAGCCTTTATTCAGCTTACAAGGCTCCTGGGACCAGAATTCTTTTATTGAGTGTTTCTGTATTGTCTCATACAACAAGACCCTGATCTCAGTTGAAGTCTGTAAGTATCACAGAAATATAAATAGATAGTAATAAAGAGATGATTTTGACACAAAAATGGAATTTTGTATTCTGGAGAGTGAAATAAAATATGTACTAAAGTCTACTAAAGTGTAACCATGACATCGAATGATAAAATTCTTCTGGCAACAAAGAGTTGACACAAATTTGTGAGATTAAACTGAACCAACTCAACGGAGGCTTGTTCTGGTGGTTTATTCATATAAAGTATATGAAAAAAGTAAGTGAGATGATCAAATTACCCTCACAGCATGGATTTTGACATGGATGTAGACTAACTGAGTCACCGGAGGACTGAGCAGGTGCGTGGTTCTAATTATACCCTCAGTCTTGTGAGGAAGGAGCAAACTTCCCGGTTGCTTCCCTGGTGGAGATAAGGTGTTATCAGCCATCAGCAAATGAGAGGGGAGAACAAGGACAAGGCACCTGATGGGAGAAAGAGGAGGAAAGGAGGAGGCAAAGAGAGCAGATTCATAATGCTACTCATCTTTTAAAAATGTACACACGCATCGACTCGGAGCCATTTGGATGCCACTTCTCGTACTCATTTCTGGTGTCTCTGAGTAACCCTTCCTTATGGCGAGGCACACAAAATTCATTTATAACATTTTCTCTTTTCTGGGCTCGGAGTAAGATATCTGGCTAAATATAATGATTAATTTGTTTATTAATTAATCAACAGGCACACTAGGAGTTACAATCCAAACTGTCCCCACACACAGGTTTTTATCATCATGTACTGTATCCCTAGGGAAATACACATCTTTTTTTCAGGAGTGTAAATGGACATTTCTATAAATTGCGACTACTTGGGTGCATGTAATATGCAATATTATTCATCTTTGTATTCCAGGTGAATCCAGACTAGACTAACAGCCTCTAGGGGAGTCTGCTTCATATAATTATCAGTATTCAAAGAATGATTGTAGATGTTGTAGCTTAACAGCAGGTGAATGGTCCTTATCTGAATATTAAATAAAGTGCAACTGGATTTCTGGGTTATCTCTGGCTAAATGTTTGCAAAGTCATTAGTGAAAGCATGCAGCTATAATCCCCACCACTCTTCTTACAAAGGATTTCCACTTTTGTTTCTAATTCCTTTACAGGATGAATTGTTCATCTCCCCTTCCTATACACACAATCTTGTCCCTTGGTTGGACTACCAGAAACATCAAGGAAGCTGCCTTGTAAGTAGTACCTACACTTTTTTTTTTTTTTTTTAAATCCTAAACAACAAAAGAAACGAAGAGAAGAGTGACAAAGAGAGTGATTTATTATTTCCTCTAAGGACTATCAGAGCTCTGAGCATTGGAAAAAAGCTCTGTAGTAAATTGCTCCTTTGTCCTCCCAAGTTCTGGGAACTTTAGCTCTATATTCAGTTTCCTTATTGCATGATCTAAGAGGAGCTTTATGTATTTATTTAGTAAAACCCTTTCCTTGTTGTTCTAAAAAGGGGGATTTAATATACTTGAAAACTGTTCTAGTAGTTTGATAGTGGTTGTTATGTGAATATAGTAGATAACAGTTATGAGAAAATTATTAGAACAAAGAAAAAGAACAACCCCCTCCTGCTGAGCAGAAGGGAGAGACCAGATTCAGCATAGGAAAATTAAAGGAAGAGGCATTACCGTGGGACTGTACAACACAAGGGTTTTGAGGCACAACTCCTGTTTCAGTCCCTGGATGTGAAGAGCACAATGGTGCCACATTCTGAAGAAGAATTTTCAAGACAGACATATTCTACACCAATTAGCTGGGCCAGGACATCACCCACATCCTTTGCCAGGCACCACAAAAGCTTTGCACCCACCTCATCCTGGGCCATCGGTGGCAATGTTCTCCAACCCCTCCAGAATGGAGCCATCACTACAGTAAGCTATATACTATTTATTTGTACCAGGACTCCCATTTATTTTGAGCTGTAACACGTGCTGAGTTTTCAGCACTGGCATAGCCAGCCCTCTTGAGTTTCCAAGCATTATACCTCTAGCTGCTGCTGTATCAGGCTTCTGCAGGCTCAGGCAGATGTTTCGACACCCATCTGCAAGGCTTTCTGCTCATCTTTGCAGAAATGCAGGGTAGAAATATTTTTTTCATAAAGTGAGGAAGGAAGAACACTGAGCACAGTTTTGTGATTGGCTCTGAGCAGTCTCAGGGATGAGGAAATACAAGGGACTCTGCTTCTCCATGCCAAAGTTCTGTTTCCTTCCGTAACAACAAATGGGAAGAGCCTTTTCTAGCACATGAGCACTTCTGTGTATTTTTACTTACGATTAAGTAAGAATGTAAAGTTAATGACTTTTGGAAGTGCTCTGATTCACACTCTTCCATCAAGAGATGGGTATTCTGAAGCTCTCTAACTTTGTGAGCTTTATTCCTTGGGACATCTTCAGTGAATGTTGCTGTGGACGTATTCTGGGCTTTAAACCTATGCTACCTCTGCCAGCAACTGAGGAAACAGAGCCTGCATGTGTGAAGTTTTTTCAGTCCCATATTCCTAACTATATTCATATGGAGTGAACTGCACAATAATTAAAGTATCAGCTCTGCTTCTCCTGTTTTCATAGTGTTAGAAAGAAAAAAAAAAAAAAAAAGAGGAAACTAAGCAAGGAGTGGTTTTTGATTGTGTTTTTAGTGGAGATGATATTTTAAAGGGAAGGGCTCTGCACATTTAGGCAGAACCTTTAGGTACCATTTTGGAGCTCCCTCCTCTAGGAACAGAAGTACTTTATTTTGACTGGAACAAACTACAGAAGTTAACAACTGATTTCTATTTGGAATTTTTGTAAGTATTAAAAAACCAAAACTCCCAACTAACAACATGCCCACATCACGCCTGTCCCTCCCCAAAGGCAGTTAAAAGGTTCAGCCAAAACTCTTCTACACAGTTCAGAACCCAAATTTTCATTCTTACTCAAGTGCCAGTCACCTGCAGTCGCTGGGATTAGTTCTGATTTAACCTTAAAACCACCCATTTGCTCATTACACTTTTTAGCAATACCTGATGTCATGTTATTTGCATTTGCTTTTATTCTTATAACCTCCTGAAGCGCTTAAACACCTACTTATTTAAAAGTAACCCTTTAAGAAGCCATTTGCACCTAGAAGTCAACGTCCCAATCCGAATCCATCTGAACCTGGTGGAAATTCTGACACTTATTTCAATGGTGAAATCATAATTTGGTCCAAGTGTACAATAAATAGGAAGATGATTTGCTTAGGGAGTGATGAGGGTTGGCTTTGTCCCTGTCATCAGCCACATGCTGGCTGATTTAAGAATGAAACTTGGATCTGCTCTCAGAGGCAATCAATCACTAGACTGGATGCCCTTGTTCAGGCAGGCTAAGCAATGGGACAAACACAGGGATGTAACGGAGAGCAAAAAAATACTGAGTTTTATAGAACCTGGGAATCTCTCATGTTTCTGTATCATGTCCTGAAAAAACTTAAAGAAGTTGGTTTATCCAGCATATGGCTTTTCTGTAGCTGATTGACTGAGGCTGGACCTTGTGGTCTTTATTCATAACTTCCAGCACTTTCAGGGCCAATATTTGCATGCAGCAGGGCTGCACAGAACAGCCAGAATACATGCTGGCTGTAATCTGAGGGTGACAGAGATGCTTCCCATCACAGATACAGACTCTTCACCATTGCCTCAGCAGGTCCTGCCAGGTCTCCTGAGCAGATCTGTGATTTGGCAGAGTTTTTAAACACGTACAGACAAAAACACCCCCAGCAATGCAGGCCTAGTTTCAAGCACTGTTGTAAATACCGTCACACGTATTTTGCAATTGCACAATATTTACACTAAGAATGTGGTTGTTTCCAAGTCTACAGCACACAGTCATCTGTCAGAGTCTGCTGGGAGCAGCTGGTGAAGGTAGAACCTGTGCCCCGGGCTCCCCTGGAGCAGAGGTGCCCACGGGCAGCGCCCTGGTGCTGCCCTGCCTCTCTGCCCTCTGGCTGTGGTGGAGGCTGGGCCAGGGGTGCAGTGAGGCTGGAATGACACATTCTGGGCTTACACCCACGAGGCAGCCCCACAGAGCCACAGTCAGTCCCTACAAACTGCAGCAACTTCCATGAGACGGGGTGAGCCCTGACCCAAAGCCCTGGGTCTGGTATCGAGTGTGAGCCCAGATGCTCAGAGCCCTCACCCTTGCAGGAAAGGCAGAGGGAGGCACACAGCAGGTAAATCACTGCTAGCCATAGAAACATTCCTATACAGGAGAGGGTGCAAGCTATGCAAATATCTACTCTATAAATCTGGTATGTGGCTTTGAAGAAAAACAAAAAAGCCACTTAAAAATTTGTTCCAAATTTGGTCACAGTATAGTTTTGTTAGTTCAAAGAAATGAAGCTAACTTTATTGTTATTTGTGTTTGGATCAAAGAAAACTATGAAAATAAACATTAGACAGAATGATAATCAACACTGGAAAAGAAATGTTTACTAAAGATTTTCTTCTGTGTTCTCTTACCAGCATTAATAATATTTTCTTTTTCTAAAGTTTTCTTGCTTCCTTCAAAGAGATTGATTTCAGTAGAAAGAACAAACATATGCAAATAAACTGAATGATGTTATACCCCCTGCCCCTATCCCCCCAAACTGCATCAGATAATTCCATATTGTTAGTCTGCATTACATTTTTATCAGTTTTTTGTCTTAATCAGATATGAAGCTCTTGCAGTACATCTCTAGAACTGGGCTGTGACCCTGATGTGACTCTACAGCACAGAAGCAGCCCTAACCCTGCTGTAATCTAATAGTTCAAATTTAACGGATTTGTTTTTTCAGTGGAAATAATGGCTTCCTGTCACAAAACAGAGACACAGATTACATGTCTGATAAATGGCTTTGGCATGATTTTTTCATGTAACACACAATGAACGGTGTCTTTCATAAGATTCATGGTTTAAGGATTTGGTGAAAGCATGAATAAGTTCATTACTATGCCTTTTCTTAAAAAACCCCGCCCTACATTTCTGCTAGTGCTTTAAAAACAAATATTACTGTGCTTAGAAAGAGATCACCTCTGATTTCCAGTGTTAATTTAGCCTCAAAACACTATACTGAAATTATTGCCACTGAGTGCTGATGTATATTTTTTTCGTGGCATATAATTATAATTGATAACCCAAAATGGAAATGGGATCATTTTGATTTTATAAGCTACCACCCATACAGATACTGAAAATTTCCACATTATAGCTATAATTGGTTTTTGTCATGCCATAATCCCCTAAACATTATCAACTAATTAATAGCTGAACAATACATAAGGAGATATGCAGTTCTATGGATAGAATTAGATATTTTGAAGGAGTTTATTATCTGCAGTTTGGTTTTGAAGGCACAGTTCAGAACTGCTTCTGCTGCCTTCATTGGTTATCTTATCTCCAGGCCACCCAACCACCAGCCTTACCCTGTGAGCTGCTAACTCCCAGCACTTACAATGAGGTAATCATCACCTTGTAGTGGAGTGGTGTGAATGCTGGTCAGATGGCCTGTATTTTATTAACAGAAATAGGGTCACAAGTCAAATACATGCTCGGGGTCAGTGAGCAAATACAAAAGATGATTAGAGGAACAAAAAAATGTGACTGGAAGGGTAAAATCCCACTGGGGGTTAATCGAGCAGAAATGTATCAAAGAATGTAAACTACTCTTCCTTTTGTTATTCATCATATGGGATGCAGTTCCCGTGTCCCACTGATTCCAGTCAGATATGGCATCATCTCCAGAGTGCTGTCCTTTAATGAGCTCTTTGGACAGAGGGACTGCCAATAATACTCCTACCTCTGCTATTACTACTGCCACTACTCTTAAAACATTAACAAAAATGAGAATTAAAACTACTTAGCATAAATATACAGATCACAAAGACTTGCTTCACATAATATTGCACTATCCAATGACTGCCTACAAAACTAGGAGAAAAACAGCATTCAGAGTCACTTCTCCAGGAATCTCTTCTGCCTCCAACATGAAAAGACTGGACCAAGAATTGTCTCCACCAATATACTGATTTAGCTCCAGCTTGAAATGTAAACGAATTAATAAAAGTATTTCTGAAGAGGTGGTATTGCATTGGCATAGTTTTAGTTTTTCTAAGAAAATGGTCTTTTTGGGTGATCTAATAACAAAAAAGGAGCCAGCAGCCTGATCAGCACAGTAAGTACTGGACTTGGTAGGGCCCAAAAGGCAGCAGTCAAGAAAAATCATAGGGTACTTACCAAGCAGCAGCTGATTTTCTCTTCTGATACATGTTCATCGCTCTTTCTGTGACAAGAAGCAGAAATTCTGCCTTATTTGAACTACACACATTTGTCTAATTCTTTAAAATCCCAGCAGTAGAAAGATTCCCTTTTCATCAATTTCCATTTATTATGCTTGTAGCTACATATTGTAATACGAATTCTTTTATCCATGTATACTGCACATCTATAGATTTTATGTTTTCACACATCACATGAAAAGCATATTTCAAAACTATTGCATTATCATGTGCCAGAGGAATATTGCTGTGGGAATGCAGACACATTATCAAAAGTACAGTATAAAACAGGGAAGTGAGAATCAGGAAGGAAGGAATTCTTAGTTCTATGACTATGTGCCTCTGACTTAACATGCAATGTTCGTGAAGTCTCTTAATCTTATTTTGTCATACTTTATACTTAAAATAAGCAATATGTCCTTCTGCAAGGCTGAAATAAATGTTAACTGGTTCAATCATGTCCTTTGAGAGCAAAATTGGAATTTCTGTCATCAACACCAAGATGAGCCAAATCAGGCTCAGAGACTGTAAATCTTTACATGCCAAAGAATAACACTACATAGATGAAAATTTCATGGCCAGACACAAACTGTGGTAGATGACTGAAGGATTAATGTGAAATAAAATACAGTAAATTTAAGTTTTCCTTGAACTGAAATAGAAGGATTCCTTCATTACCTTCCCAGCTATCTATAGATGCTTTTCCATACAATTTATTTTCACATATTACATCCCTCCTTCTGGAATATATCATCCTGCATCTTTTAGCAAAAGATACATCTTTTAGCAAAGTCTGTATCTGACTTATATATTGTCCCTTAAGTTTAATTTTGTGCTTAAGTGTTCTGCAGGATTGAACCTTCTTGGGGCCACATGCAGGATTTTTCTCCTCCTGGGACGATGGGAACTGTGGCAGTGTGTGCACACCGTGCCAGACCTGAGATAAGCTGCCAAGTGTGGACACCCACAGACGGATTTTCTTTACAGAACTATCTTAAAAATGGAAATGTCTGTCTCCTCCAGCTATACTGGCAGACACTGTTTACCCAAAGATCCAGATACACAAGACCTTGTTATCAACTGCAGCTTTTACACAACTTACAAGTAAGTTAGTGGGTTGGAAATCACACATTTTAGAAATATTTTCTGAAGGATGTGATCATATTTGCTGCCCTTGAAAGTGTTTAATGTTGCATGTTCATTACATATCTTCGTGTTACTTAATTTAAAAGGTTTTCAAAAAATACAAATTGCCACAGAGTAGATTTATAGATGCTTAGAAAATAATAAGATGTATTTAATACGCAAAAAAGAAAAATTCATATAGCTACACAGACATGCAATTAATAGATTTCTAAAAAGCCACTAGCAAAAAGTCTTTCCAAGGTTTACATTTCAGTCCTTTGAGTCCTTTCTATGGAATACCATCCACTAAAACACAACATTCTGAAGTCTTTCTAACTTAATGTAGAAGTACTACTGAGAAGAGTTAGCTTTTTAATAACGTGGTCAAAATATTTTAAGAAATTTCACTTCACAAATTATAACTAATCAATTTGCACCTGTGTTATGTGGAGGAGACCCACAATCCACTTTGGACAGCAGTGCTGAGATGTACTGAGGTTTGCATAATGCCAGCAAGCTCTATTAGTACTTAAAGGCTTGTGAATAAGAATTTTACTGCAGTCACAACATATACATTGGGCTCTTCTAGTAAATTGATCACTCAAATAAAAAGAAAGGAATGTTTTTGATCTGCAAAAGAAGATGAGCAAAAAGTAAGCCTGCTCATCTTAACTCTGCATTAGGGAAAAAAATCAACTTTGATCTATCATATTGCAGAGCTGCTTGTATTTCAATGGCAATTTATCAATTTTTAATAGTCAAAGCTCCCAAGTAGTAAAAGCTTCTCAGACTTCCTAATCTGATACCCATCATTTAAAATGTTTATTCTTCATGGTTTACTGTTCAGAAGCAAGAAAGCAACATAATTTCTTAAGGATTCTTTCTTTTATACAAATTGATGAAATGGAGTCCAACACTACTAATTTTGTTCTTCCTCGTGCTGGTGTAAAAGAAGTGCAAAATCCCACCTTAATATATCTGGACCTTTCTTAGCTAATCTAACAGACAGCACGGTGTATCAGCAACGGGACTGAGCTAAGGTCAGGCTGCAGCAGCAGCATCCCCAGCCCTTCAGGGAACGCTTCCCCCTGCAGGGATGGAGCAGGGTCGGTGCCAGCCCCCACCCCGCTGGCAGTGCCCGCCCCAGCCCAGCCCGGGGGGCTCCCAGCCTGCAGGGAGCAATTAGGAAGCTCTGGCTGTGCCCCAGCCACCACGACTGCTGCAATTTGCCTTTATGGGGACAGAACAGGTCCCTCTGCTTCCTCCCCCAAAGCCAGGAAGGTGGGTGAATCTTTCCCAAGGTGGGAGATCCAGCTGCACGGTAAGTCCCAGATTTGCTGGGTAACGTGTGCCCTGTGTTCCTAAGACAATGGAGACGTGAGGATGATTAGCACCCTGTGGGCCTATCACACAAGTTAATCTAAAATAAGCTCAAGACTTTCTTGTTGTAAAAAGGTTACCTTGGCAAGCCCAAAGCACAAGGAGAAGCATTTAAGACTGCAGATCTAAACTTGCATGTTGTTATTGCTAGACATGAAAGCCTAAGGTCAGAATTCAGAATTCAACCACTCCAACTCAAAAATACATCAATGTATTTGCTAAATGGAAACCCCACTCACGTCACATCTTATCATAATGCCACAAAATGCAGAAAAGTACAAATCAGTTTTAAGGCAAAATACATGACAGCAAAATATCAGTACACAAAAACTACATTAAATATCAGTCTTCATTTGTCCCTACCACTTCAACTTACCTCTCAGTTCCAAACTCCTCGCTGCAGTGCACAGCTTGAGATAGTCTAAGATCCATTTTAGAGTGGACTGAAATATAAATGACAGTTCACACTACACATGAACATAGACAACTGTATAAAATATTTAAATAAAGACAGAAAAGAACAGAGGAAACCAACAGAGCCTTTGGCAGACCCAGCCTTTGGGAATTTAGCAGCTTGAGATTCATTGCAAATTTCATCTTTAATGTTATTTTTAGTTCAATATTTTGTAGCACTCAGAAGTAAATCTTTGTGTGCTGTCTCTCCTCCTGCTTGTGCTGCTTCCTTTTCTGATCTTTTCTTTTAAAGAAACCTAATATATTTTCAATACAATTGATTTGTGACGTTTTATGATATTTGTTAAAGTTATCCTGTTTCTTCATACAATTCAGTGAAAACCATTACGCTGTTGTTTCTTTTAAAGTGCTGAATATTGCTTGCCATAACTGAACAAAGTGAGACCCCCCAACAGTCTTTGTTCCATCATGCCTTGTGCTGCATTAAATTCTCTGACAATAATTTTGATTCTTGGGTTAGAGTCAAACTCTTTTTTTTAACCACTCACCACTACTCCAAATACTGCCACACATGGTGCATTTCCAGAGCAGTTTTGATTTTTACCCTGGAATCTGTCCTTTGTCTCTCTCCTCAGCAATCTGACTGGAATGATACACAAAACACAGGGCTGGGACGGTGCAGAGAGGATGCTGAACAACTACCAGCTGTAAGAAAATGGAAACTGGTATGTTCAAACCCTAGTCCACCCCACTGTAGATTGCTGTCTGTCCATGCCCAGGTGTCTTGTACAAAGCCTACTCCTATTTTTAATTGATTTTCCAAGCCTTTCCCCTTCATGCTGTTGCAGAAAACTCAGTGATCATATTCTCTCATAACTACGCTAATGATTTAATAGTTGGGCCACAGAAAATGGCCTTAAAATGGGCTATTCCACATCTGTGGAACTGAAACGAGCACCATGATGTGACACGAGATGGGAGCCACACAGGACATATAAAATAAGACTAAGGCTACTTATATGTGTAGTGTGAACACCGTAAAACTACTTTTGCTTTAATTAATTTTAATTTCATCAGGCTGCAGTTGGAGTTGGGAATTTTTCCCTTTATTTCATGGAAGGATTCACAAGAGGAAAAGGAGGATCTTGCCTGATTACAAGGCTTTGATATTGAAATAGACTTTTTATTTCAAAAACCTGATTTCTAGCATATAGAGACATTTTAACAGTTCCCATAAATGCAAGGATTAGGAGCCTCTATTAAATGACCAGGCATCAGTCTTAAAACAAACAAAAGAAGTATTTTATCCTCACAGTGTATAATGAAATTACAGAACTCATGGCCACAGAATGGTGTGGAGGTCAAAAGTGTAAATGGACCATAAAAGGGATTACATGAAATCATGCAAACGAAATCCATCACTAGCTACTAAACATGATGATCAAGATCCAGCCTCCAAATCAAAATGTCTCTGACACTCATCCTCAGAGGGCAGGAGCACACAGGGGAAGAAGGATTGCTCTGTATGAGAGATATATCAGAGTTCATACACTTTTTCCCCAGACATTTGCTCCTCTCACTCTCAGAGGGAAAATACTGGATATTTTGTCTGACTCAGGGTGGCAGCTACTGCATGTGTTCTAAAGTCTTCAAAAATCTGGACTCATTTTATTTGACACTGTATGTTTTAGAAATGTTTCCATTTTAAATTCAAGATAATTAGGGGGAAAAGCCAGTAAAGAGTCAAACAGAGGGCAAAAAGAAACAAAAGTACCCAGAAAAGATTGAGTTCAGAACATTTTTCATGAAAGTCATATTTTTCCATGGAGTCGCGAGTTAGGGTCTCATTTTGCACTACAGAAAAATATTTCCATCCAGTGGTTGCAAGAAATGAAGTCCCCAATACAGAAACCTATGCAGTGCCCACCTTCCAAAGTTGCTGAGAGGCAGAAGCAACCTGAGAGAACCATCCTGTAAATCTGAAATAAGTCCCTGTGGCCTCTGCAGCTCTGGAATCACTGCTCGCCATTGCTTTCACTGCACTGAATCATTGGGGCCTCTCCCTTTCTGTGTGAGTCAGGTTATGAAAACTGAGCCTTCTCTGGCCTGTAGGATTCATAAACACCTGCCCCATTAGCCCACTTTCACTATTTGTCTAATGACAACCACAAGTAATGACTTGACTCAAGTCATGTCAATATTCTGCCAAAAACTACCATTTTGCCCTCTTAGCCACCTCCTCCCACCCACCCATAGGTTATGGAACTGTGGGATGGTTGCCAAAGAAATGCAATAAAAAGTAGGAAATGACATATACAAATAAAATTCACTTACCTAAAAGCCCTGTTCATCAGATCTCTTTGCGCTGCCTCCTCCCCCACCATCCACTCCTTTACTTCCAGCACTTGTTTCTCCTCAGTCTAAATTTCCTCTTCCTTTGCTGGCTTTTTTCTTCACATATTCTACTTTCTGTACTATTTTTTTCTTCTCTTTTAATGTCATATTTTATTTTTCTTTGAAAAAAAACAAGAAAGAATAAATGTATGCTTTCATAATTTTCCCTTGCTTTAGAGCCAGTAAAGCATTATGGTGTCACTTTACCATTTTTGCTCCCTCTTCCCAGTTTTTCTGCCACCACTTCTGTTGTTGTTTTGTCCTTTTTTTCTGCCCTCCCTCCAAAGCCATCAGTCCCTCCTTGCAAGTGCTCCTTCCTCGGTGACTTCATGTCCTGCTTGGAGCTCCTGTTATGTCCTAGTGCAGTCTGAAATGATCCAGATTTCCAGGTGAATTTGTTGGGGTTCTGAAGTTTTGATGGTGGAGAAAGGTCATCCTAAACACGTGAGGCAACGCTGAGCACTTGTGATGGAAAGTTTCTGGGTGCACAGCTGTGGCTTTTGGGAGAAGCAGGGGTGTGAACTGGGGTGGAACAGAGTCCTATTCCAGTGGTCAGGGGGAAATATCCCCCCTTGCTTAACTCTGTCTGAGCCACTTGTTTCACTCTTATTTTCTTGGCTTTCAAATGTTCTAAATCATTTCCTGAGAATCCATTCCTGAAATCTGGAATCTTTGTCCTCGTGGATGGCCCTCCTGCCAAGAGTACACAATATTAGGAGTAGCACTCTGTTTTAGCTTGTGGTTGCTCACATTTTCCTGGTACTTAAAACCCCTCTGAAGACCAACTGTGGATCCCAGCAGGATTTTGCTGCTCTGATTTGGGCTGCACTTGCTGCAGGAGAGCCTGGCCCATGCTGAGCTGTGGCCTCTGGAAGCTTTGCCGGGTCATGTCTAAACATACAGTGACCACAAACTGGTGTTCTTCAAGGTTTAGACTGGCTACAAACCACTGAACAATTTTAATTCATTCCTGTGCCCCTTCATTCCTGTTAGGTGTAAGTACATTTAAGACTTTAGGGAAAAACATTATTTCGGGTTTGTAAGATAAGATGGTAAAAACATGGAAGCAGCACCAGCTTCAGTATATATTTTCTATGGTAAGTATTGAGAGAATGGGGAATTAGGTCTAAAGTAACAAGCAGAGAATGGGAAAGAGCCTGACTAGCTGAGAATTTCATGCTGTAAACATTATTCTAGAAATAATCTTTTTGTGTTCCTGTTCTTTACCTTTTTAACAGCACAATTACCCATGACAATATCAATTGAACAAGACATTAAAAAAAGCCCACACAAGCCACCTTAATGAAATACCATACACAGCTCAAGCAACAGAAAAAATTCCCATTTTGGGGGCTTCTCTCCATTTATATTAATGATCAGTTTTTCTGTGGAAGAATTGCACAATATGGGTTTTTCCTGCTTGTTCATAATAGGTCATTCATTAAAGAAAATACTGGGAAATTATTTTCTGTGTCGGTGGATACAGGATGCCATCTGGGAACTGAAAAAATGAACAGAAATCAGACCAAAAAAAAAAAAAAAAAGAAAAAAAAGATTAAAACCATGAAATTAGATGCACTTATGGAAACCAGACAAATACTTTCACAATCTCAGCCCCATCAGATAGGCTGCAGTAATTGGCACTTTGTCCATTTACTCATGGGAGCGGCCGGAGGTTCCTCGGCAGGCCCTGGCTCGGTGGTTCAGTGTCACATCTCCCCCGGGGCTTGTCCCTCTCTCCCTCTCAGCCCCGGGCTCCCCAGCGCCTCACGGATGCTCTTTGCTATTTCCTCCTGCAGCTTCTCCCAGCTGTCTGCTCACTGGCACTTCTCCATTCCTCTCCTTTCTGCTCCCAGTGTTCTGCTCCCTTTATTCCAAGGTGCTCTCTGACCAGCCCTGTAACACAAGGCCACTGGGATGTATCCGTGGTTCTCCTCCCCCGGTCCAAAACCAACAGGTAGATCAGAAAACCTCTTAAAATGCGAAATTGGCTCCAGTTCCAGGGTAATCAAAAATTCAGTGTCCATCATTTTGGGGTAAGGTGGATGTCTTAAGTTAGAAGGGGGATGCCTGCATCAGCTGATAAGGAAATCACAACAATATAGTGAGAAATATATTAAGATGAATATGGCCATATGCCAATTTTTCCCCCTTCATAAATAAGACCCTTGTTTACCAAATGTTCAATTTTGGTTATGTCACTATAAAAATCAAGCAGCTGGTAATTCAGGCTTGATTAGCAGGTCTCCAGTTTTGATTAGTAAATTACTGTAGTAATCAAGGTTAACTCTCAGAGCTATGCCACAGATTTTATTTCTTCCAGACAACTGGATTTATCATTCTGGAGAAGGAATATTTTAATAAATATTACAAAAATATCCAGAAATAGATAAAAAAAGCAGATCCAAAGGCGTTTTGAAAAAATGGGGAATCAGAGCTGCAATGCTGCTCAAACATGAAACAGTTAATGTCCTAGGAATAAAATTCCAAGCTGCAATTTTGCAGTAGATTTCCACATAATATATGCAGAGATTGCATTGCTAATTCCTTTTACCTAGTGTTTCTATTTCTATCTTTAAAAATTGTTTTCTTTGGATCTTCATCTTTCATTTTAAAAGAGAAAAAAAGTATACAGAGAGGCTTAAAAAGAAGCCCAAGAGACCATTATTAGTATAAAGATAAACAGTAGAATGGATTCTAACTGAGCCAGAAAACATCACTGTAGAATTTACATAAAATTTAGTTTTCAACCAAACATATTGCACATCCAGTTTCAGCTCATCTCATAATGAATATTCAAGCTTTTGAATGACCCACATGTCCCATAAGTGAGCAAGAGTCCCCAAAAGCCATCATTGCTGTTGAAGAGGCACAATATTAAAAAACACTGAGAATTCATTAGGGACTTTTTTTTCCATGAAACTTTTACTAAATCTTTAGCCTGCAAATGCTGCGATTATTTGAGCATACAAGTCTGTCAGGGATTTGAGGCTGGATAACAAACTCTTATATGGTTTTTAATTAGGATAATATTATTATTTTCTAGTCATAATTCTGGGTCAGATTCTGTGTATCTCTCTCACATCACTTCTGTATAATTAGAGACTAAATTATCTAAAATAAATATGAAGTTTTGCTTTATCTACTCAGTACTGCATGCTTTTTCCAGATAGGAGAGAATAGGCAATTTTTAGATCTACCATAGTATTCCACTCAAAATATTGAGATAAATTTCTCCCCAATAACACAGGAAGAATTGACTAAAGAAGCCCTGAAATGTATGTATATAGACACCAATTACTGAGAATAGAGTAAAAACTGAATTCAGTATAAAATTATGCAATCCCTGTGTCCTTTCAGGGAAAAAGAAAACCAAAACCACAAACCCAAACTCCCTTTTCTAGAAAAAAAACATGCCAGCTCCTTTTGTAAAAGTCTTGGGAAGAATCTGGAATTTACTTCTGTTTCTGTATTCCACTGGACTAATTTTGCTACAAGTACTTTCCTTATGCCAGTGGAATGGGGGGTTTTGAGTCAGACCAGCATCAACTGAGCTTCTAATTCAGCACCTTGTTCCTGATGATGGCAAACAGAAAATGTTTCAGAAGGTTCCTTCCCAGTGCTAGAAAGTCAATAGCTGTCTTATCGCCTGCAGCAAGGAGATCCTTCTCCTTCCTGCCTCTTTCTCTCTATAAAGAAGTCCTAGATATTTAACATTAGGTCTTATCTGCATGGTTCATTTACAGCCCAGCATCTAACGACCCAAACGTTGGCAGAAAGTGGAAAGCAACCTGATCTATGAACATTTATTTAAGATTAACACTTTGTTAAAATAACAATCAGTTTGAGTGGAAAGTAAGGATACACAGGCTGGATTTACTGAGGCTATTAAGACTTGTCTCACTTTCACACATCAGCAGCTTAGGAAGCCCCAAAATTTGCAAGAGAAGAGGAGAAAAACATATTTTCAGGCAGAAAGCCTGTAAAACAAACATGATACTGCGGGGGAAAAAAAAGTGTGTGTGCTTTTTGCAGTCTGCCTTATACATGCAAGACAAGATTCACCTGGGGAAGGAAGGGGTGGGTTGTGGGGGGAATTAATTGCAACCAAAGCCACTGTATTGATAGGGGACTTCCAGAGATTTCTGGCTGATCTCCAGTAGTACAACAGCTCTTTGAATCTGGCAGATTTTACTCATTGCTTTTGTGCATGTTTTTATTTTTGGCTTTGGCTTTCCTTGCCTTTGCAGCTCTTCCAAATTCCACAGGAGGAAGCACACAGCTGTCGTTCCTCAGGAACTGCACACGAGACAGTGGCCCCTGTAAACACCTCTCCCACCAACACTTCTGAGGCAGGCACATACAAAGAGCTTGAGATGCATCCCCAGCTCCCCTCCTGGCCAAGCTGATTCCCCAAGACTTTGGTGACTTCTAACCAGCAGCTTTCAGGCTATGGTTGCAATAGGAATAATGATATATCTGAGGATATTATCAAAATTCAGAATAACATTCAAAACTACAGCCCCCAGAAGTTTTGTGTTGCCCTAGTGGGAGATAAAAACATTGAATGGGAAAGGAGAACTGCCTCTAGACCCCTTGGGTAGAGACAGGGTGGCCTACAACTGACTCTGCTGTGTATTCACCACCCTTTGCCAACCTCCCAGCAATCAACATGAAGGGAATATGGCCAGGGAATCACTGCAATCTTGTTATCCCCTGCAGAACAATAGTTTTCTTCAGAGCAGCCTGGCCTAGTGTAAATGAGAAAAGTCATAAGGTTTCTGGAAAGGTATTTATTTTATCCACAGGTAGGATTGCAACACTGAATGTGATAATCTCTATTTAGGGTGATTAATAATATGTTATGTTGCTCGTTTTGAGTAAAGACTACAGGCCAACTCCTGCCCTGGCTCAATCCCATTGAAGTCAATTCTTTAGCCTGAAAAATGGATTACAGGATGTGGCTATAATTTATGCATACAAAAATGCAGAGGATTCTACCTTAGAAACAGTAATTTTTATTTATGCGCCCTGCAGTAATGCCTAGAACCCAAGATTCCTTGCTCAGGACAGTGTCCAAATGCACAGGAATTACAGGCATGGTCTGTACCCCAAATAGTCTTTGATCTAAGCAAAAGACAAGTGACAGCAAACAGATGGGGAGAGGGGCAGAAATGACAAGGTAACTGGGAGATAATTATGATCACTATGCAGTCACAGCACATCAGCTGCTTAACCACTATCATTTTTTTAAGGTGTCACAGCAGAGGAGAGTTTTAAGGGAGGATGTGAAGAAGGGCAAGTGTAGTAGCTGGCAGATTTTTATAGAAGCAAACCCTTGCCAAAGAAAACAAAATTACTACAGTCCAAAATTTTAAAAAATCAACATTTCAAAAAAAATCTGTTGTGAGTGGTGGATACACATTGATCTGTCAGTACCTCATGGATGTGATAGCAATACACAGACTTGGGAGAGCCTATGTGGGCCATGTGGGCCTTAAAATAGCCACAGGATGTTTTTGGCTGCAAGAGAAAAGAAGGAGCTGATGAAAGGGTGCATGGTGGAAGAAGGACATGATACAAGACAAACTTTGAAAATGCACCCCTGCAGTGGAGTCAGAGAGAATGGGCAAGGTAAGTGCCTGCCAAGCCTGGAGAAACCTGGACTCAATGCTGGGCTTCAAATTTGGGTTGTGCTTGTCAAAGGGTCAGACACGAAGTACAAGAATCAGAAGGTTTGTCCTAGCAAGCAAAATTCTAGAGAAAAAGATGTAGAAAGACGTAATGTCTAGAAAGACACAATATGTAGAAAAAAAATTGGGCCTTGAATGTGAGATACAGTGCTAAAACAATGATCACAGCTTTAGCTTTTGTTCTGCAAGATGCTGCTGGCGTGAGAGTGCCTGTACTTGAAAAGGGGAACACTTCTGAGGCTTGTTCTACCTTAGTGCACAAGCAAAGTTTGTGGAAAAATGAGAAAAACAGATGACAAAAAGAACAAAAACTCATCTTTAAACATTTTACGGCTTTTTGGTTTACTTTTTCTCCCTACAGAGTTAGTAAGCTTTTATTTCAATAAATAAACCAGTGAAAACAAACCATTTCTTTTTGTCACACATATATGCTCAGTTTTTGTGTGTCATTGTGGGAACTGAATAAAAGAAACCTAGGCATGGAGCTGCTTACACAAACTTGTAGGAGTAACTTTTGGAGAGCCTTAGCATTTGCAACTCAAATCTTACTGTAAGCAAAAATAGAAAGGACATTATGCATGCTACTGCAAAGCAATTTTTATATTATAAATATGTTTAGGTGGTATCTAAATTACCACCAGAGCTCTGACCTTGATTACAAACGATCATAAAGCAAAGAATACTTTGAAGTGCCCCAAATTGTAGATCAAAATGCTTGTATATTCATCACTTTGACTAAGATCCAGCCAAGATTTTCTTGGCTAATAAAGACTGTAAATTAAATAGAAAACAGGCCCAGTAAAGAGAGGTCATGGCTGCTTTTTTAAATGCTTACAGTCCTTTAGGGCAGGATGTCTGTGCTGCTTTAATTGTTTAGAGTTTCACTTTCTGCCATGGGAGCTGCAAATGTGCAAGCCTCTGTCTCATAATGCTGCAATATAAACCTCCATTTAAACTTGATGGGTCCCTTCTCATTGGAGTTTTATTTTCCAGGCACTTTTGTGATGTGCTCTTTTATGAGCAGTGTGAATAAATATGATGGCAATATTACCTATGCAAATGGGCAGAACTAAAATATCTAGGGTTAAGAAAAAACAACAAAAATTCTGCTGTAAAACAGAATCAAAGACCCAAAACATTAGCTACATTTTTCTTATTTTAATAATGAGTTTGTTCTTGCCAGTCAGCACTTCTCTGCAGCACAAACTACGCATGATCTGAATGGCAAAGAGTGAAAGTTAACCTAATTTCAGTCTTATTTTGATTCTTCTTCAGTGTGTGAATCAGTGACCACACTGGGACTGCTCAGCAGTCCTAACTTTTGGGAGGATCAGATGCTTTCCCATCCCACCTTCTCCCAGTCCACATGGAGAAGCTGCCTGGCTGTGCTGGATAGCATGCAAACAAATATCCTGTTGTATTAGCACCTATGATTTATCACACCATCCCTGGTAGGGGTGCTATGAGCAATGCTCTACATTCCCTAATGAGCAGACTTTGGTTGTTTGAGGACTCTCCAATGAATCAGCTTTATAGAGAGTCTTGAATGCCACTCAAAAGAAACATCTTTGGGGATCATGGCTTTAAAATATAGGACAATTTCCCACTGTTTTTCCTGCTGGAAAGTTGTGATCTCTCCAGGCTCTAAATGGTTTCTATATTTAATTGATAAAATCATTGTGACTCACCAGAGCAGGACAATGGATGGTCTCTGATTCTGTCATTTTGTTTGCCTGAAAAGGAGCCAAGAATGAAGATTTACAAAGCAGATTATGGATTTTGTAGGTCTCAGTGAAAAAACATGATTGTTAGAGAAAAGTGAGCTGTCAGCTCTTTGTGATAGTCATGCAAGGGGTGTAAATGGGAGTGCAGAAGACAGGAGAGCTTGAGTGCATCGTGTGCTACTGGTAAAACACCCCATCCTTAGTTATACTAAATTAAAATTTCAATTAAATTAAAATTTCAATTTTGCTAGAATCACTCTACATGAAAGTACAGATTTGTCAGGACTAGCCCAGAGATTAAGCCTTTACTAATTAGGATGTCATGATATTATTTGGTACAAGGCACTCTTTTGGCGGAGGATAGTGCAGCAGAAAACAGACAATGGCCCATATTTCACCAGATATCAGAGCTTCTCTGTAAAATTCACATTGTTCCTAGTGATTTTTTCCTATTCTTTAATCTGAGGGTTGTCCAGATCCTGTTTTTAGTTACACCATTGTAGATCTGAAATAAGAACACAAGAGTCCACTGAATCGATGAGGATTTTGTGAAAAAAAAAAATCCCAAACAAGAACCACTGAAGTCACAAACGAGATACTCCTATGTTCCCTGCATTCTGCACTGTGCTTTTTCTTTGTCTCCTTCCTTGACACTTTTCTTTCCCAACCTCTGTACTTATTTTATTCCATCCTCTCCTACCCATTTCTATTGATATTTTTTTATGGCTTTGGGTGGGTGGTTAACCGGCATTAGGAAGAAAAGCTATACAAAAATATATCTACATATATTACTGGCCAGAGCACCTACCTCCTTTCTCTTGGTTACCTCAATGTCATGAAACAAGCTATATATTTATTATCTAAACAATATTAAAGAGTAGAAAAAAAAGAGAACAGTGTGGTGGTCTACAGAGAGAGAAAAGGAGCAGTTAAATGAGTACCTTAATTCCTTGCTATTGAGAAGCTGTTAGCTATAACAAACAGCAGCAAGACTTTTAAATCAGGCCTCTGGAACAAAGCATTCCAGTGTCACTTTTACATTAGTGATTGCAGTTGATGTCATTTTCACAAAACAAAATTATAACCAAAATGGATATTTCAGGTCAAAGTGTCACAAAGAGTATATAGATACATTTCCATCAATAAATCTGCCCTCTTCCTGCCCTGACATAAGTGTTCAACCCCTTGTGATTGACGTTTTTACCACTAAATTATACTATGTCTGCTTCTGGAAGAAATGTCTCCATTACAAAATTAGCTAACCATCAACATAACATAAAATAACTTCAACATGGTGTCATTTCACAAGAATATTGATTCTCACAGACTTACTGGATTAAATCCTGGTTTCCCATAAAAGGAGCAGCCATTATGTCTTTGGTAGACAGAAAAATATACATCGTAGAAAGATGTATATTGGGGTGATTAAAACTTCATTGCTGAGCTCAGAAGCACAAGATTTTGTCCTGTGGCAATCTGAAATGAAGAAAATGGTCAAAATACTAGTCTGAATTATACATAAGAACAAGGCTAAAAACCAGCTACAAGTCTGTCATTTTATTTTCCTCTGCTGGAAGATACTTTTGATTATTGGTTCCACAGGAAAAGTAATCCGTTACTCTAGACTGACTACTGAGTCCACCAAAATCTTTTCAAGACCTTGTGCATGTAGCTTTTCCTTCATTTACCTCACCTTTTCTGCTAACGCCTCACACCTCACAGGATGTTTTGACTAATACCTGAAAAGACTTTGAAATTCTTAGCTGAGCAAAGCTATTTAAGGGCAAACAATCACGATATGCAGTTGTAGTTTCTTTGTATATCAAAACTGTGTAACAACAAGCTACTTATAGAACAGAATTTTTTTATGGCCTTCTCTACTCTGTTTTTATAGAGTTGCCCTATATTTAGCATTGAAATAATAATAAGCTAAACTCATTCTGGGCACAATTTTGTGATTTTAAAGAAATTACATCAGGGATAAATTTGGCCAATTCTCTGTGGTGACTGACACATTAGAGAAGATCCTAGAGGAGAAAACACCACTTCTATGACCACAACTCAGTCCTGGTATACACAGTATTTTGATTTTCAGCCTGATTTCTTCAAATACAGATGTAAAGCAATGTCTCCATTAAGCAAGGCCAATGTCAATTGTTGTATACACTGTGCTATCCTGAAGGCTTCTAGTCTGCTGAGGGCTGGTGGTGTGCTCAAAGAACGGCAGTGAACAGCTGCCAGATTTCTCACTTTCAATCCAGTACTTTTCATCTCTCTTAGAATGAGAGTCTTTAAAATCCAGTAGGTGCTGCACTGCCTTGCAGAGAACGGGATGTCATGCCAGTTCCAGGAAGACTATCAGTAACAAGGTGTAAGAGATGTGGGGGAAGCAGGAGGAGGATTGCAATTACAGAGTCTGTGCAGGGCAGGGTGTATTCCTTGAGAAGCAGCCATGGTGGCAAAGCCCCCCTCCCTCGACCTCAGCTTGTGCATGTTTGTGGGGCAGGAGCACACGTGGGGCTCTGCTCAGCAGCTCCCTCTTATACTGGCTCTGAGTGGCTGGAAAAAGGAGCACTTCACCTTGGGAGAATCACAGTCTGTAGCTGCCTGCTGGTGAAGGATAGTCTGTCACCATTCATCCCTGCCCATTAAGGCTCGGAGAGGACAATGTTACCAGTCTCTGCCCATTCAATCCTTTTTTGTTGGCACATTACTATTTTATCATTTTGATCTTCTCCCTACTGAAGATAAAAGACACCATGGGCGGGATTCATGAATGACTACTGTTATTTATCAACCCAGGACTTTTTGAACATTTTTTCCCTCTGATTCATGAACCACTTTTCTGTATTCGAAAAGCTGTTCATAAATCGTTCAGCACCAGTAGAAATTAATAATAATGAATTCATTTACATAAAAGGACTCATCCTGCCAGTTGCTGATAATGTTTGAAGCCAGAACCTTGTCGGCAAACTGGATCTTTGCTGGCAGTGCAGGAAATAATCTTTTGTTTATAAATTAATTAAAACATACCTTTCCTCTGCTTTTTGAAGCTGATATAGGGACATTGGGTAACATATAATGCATTTTCTTTTCTGTTTTTGTTTTTTTTTTCCCTAGAAAATGGTATTGCCCAGAGTGGTAAAAGGGATATTTGGTAGCATTAAGAGTCAGACTTTTAAGAGAGAGGAACGTGTTTTGATTTGTTTTAATGTTTTGAGTGAGGATTTCTTCTTAAGCCATTGGCAGTTGCATTTCACAAGGGTTGGTTCGAATGTGTTCTTTCCTGTGGATCCGTCTGTGTTCAACCTTCCCCTCCCTAAGTCTCATCCTGAGTTTCAAATTCAAGTGAACTTAAAATCATAACAAGAACCTCCCACGTTTCCTCTGAACTCAAACCCACGAGTTTCACATGATTCTGATGCAAAGCTGTCTATAATCAGTTCCAGGTTTATTTTTGGAAAAGGAGGATGACCCTGAGTGAACACTTCCATAATGCCAGCCAAGGGGTAGAATGTGTGAATGGATGTTTAATGCCACGCTTTACCACACATGTGCTCTCTGTGTTTCATTTTATCTGAAAGTGCCAAAGCAGTGCCCCTTCCCCAGGACCAGATTTACATCATTTACCCAAATGGAACTCCACTGGACCTACACTGCTGCAAGAGAGTGAGGGGTTTGAAGCATAAGGGCAGAGTTTCACACCATACTAAAGCCTAAGCTAAGTTACAGGCTGTTGCTCTGAAGAGAGCCCTGCTCCCTCTTGCCCAAACCTCGTGGTCTTGCTGTGCTGTGGGACAAATTTCACAGAAAAATAACACTTACAAGCCCACCCTATAAATTTTCCTTCGGATCACCAGCCCAGCAGAGTCAGTACCACACACCCCTCACCTCAGTGCTTTCCTGGCTGGTCTCAGACTCCTCCAGATGACTCCCTGTACCAGGGAGCTCTGTAGCTCCTGTGAAGCATCTTCTCTCCTCGTGTGCTCTTCATGGAGACTTCATGCCTACAACAAAGTTCAGCTTCCAGTTCAGAGCTCAAGCCTACAAACTGTGCACAGCAATAGCCAACACTGCTACATTTTCAGTTGCTTTTTGCATTCAGGCCCAGCTCTTTCCAGAGAAAGCCAGGAAGGCCCCATGCATGCTGCTTTTTTAAGTCACACACGAGAGCACTCGGAGAGATTTGCAAGGAGGGAAGTGAAATAACCATATGAATATTTTACACAAAAAAATAGCCTAATTATATCCTAATATTTTGAAAAGACTAAAACACTTGAGTGTCAAGTGTCACTGCGAATGAGTGGAAATATTTCTTAGCTTATTTATTTATGTACAGCACCATTATTAGAAACTGGGATATGGAAAATGATTTGCTGGTTTGTTCAATTTTTTAGTGTTGGAATTTGTCATTTGGTATTCTGATTTTTATTTGTATTTAAGCTTTGCTATCACAAAGAAAGACTAGAAGTTGGAAATGTGTATTATCGGTCTGATCTGCATCATATGTGCGTACATGGCTTCAATAGAAAAAAATCACTTTTAAAAACAACAACAAAAGGTCTAAATTGTCTGTTTCTACTTTTGCTCTTAATTGGTGACATCTGGGTTTGTTGGTATTCAATGAAACTTTTATTTTGTGTTTTTGAGAAGGAAGAGTTGGCTGACTAGTTGTCTTCATATGGTTTAATTTCCTCTCATGTCCCCTTCTCTTTCATTTCACTGTTTGAAGACTTCTAAGGTAAATAATAAGGGAGCCAAAAGAGCTCTCCAGACAATTCACTGGACTGTTCTGAACTGAACCACTTACCTGCAGCATGAACCTGGGCAGCTCACTTCATGTCCTCATCTGTAAAACAGAGTTAATGATTCAGCTTAGAAAACTTTGAGTTATAGTCACCAAAATCAGTATATAAATCCAATATATTATTCTATTAGTACTCAGATCACCTTTTCTATGTAAGATTCTATGTTACAAATGGCACGTTGCTTCTCCAGTTTGCTTGATGTAAGTTTGGGTAATTATTGATATTGCCAGTTATTGCCAGTTTATACCAGTATGTGACCAGAAACATCCTATCACAGGGTTGTCATGGCTGTATACGTTACATTTGATCCTCAGCTTTAGCAACTTTTTATGGATTTCACTAAAAGAAGGAGATATAAAAAGGAGAATATTTGGATGTGGATCAGAAAACAGAAACTGGAATCAGGCTTCTCAGCAGAAAACATCTGAAGGAGAGGGGAAAGTCCTGTTTGTGGCAGTAAAATGACATGCTAAGCAGACTGAAAGCAACATTCATAATGTTGGGAGCCCACTTTCCTCAGTGCATAAATTGAAGACAATGAAAATGTAATGCTAAAGCATCTAGAGAGGTGATTGTGACAAGGACAGGAGAGGGGAGGGGTCCTGGATCATACTGTCAACAACTCCAAGTGAAACTGTGTTTACTACTGGAGAGTAGACACCAAACTGGAAAATAATTTAGGCTTAAGGTTGCCCAAAATACATTCCTGTCCAAGCAAGTGAACTGTCAAGTGGAGACTGCAAACAGAATCAGGGGCTTTGACTGTGTAAGACCCTGATTCTCCACAACAACCAGCTGCATGAGGAGGGTCTTTAGCAATGTGCAAAGTTATTGCACACTAGACAGGCTTTTGAAAACATCCTATTGCAAGTGAAACTGAACTATAAAAATGTATCAGCCCTGAACAAATGCCGTTTGGGAGTTGCAAAGAGCCACTAAGCCTTGATCCCTGTAGGAGCTGCAGATGTTGCTGGAAGCCACTACTAACAAGAAGCCAAGTCTGGAGCTGGAGCTGCTCAGCACCTCTGAGGATTTGGCCTTCAATTTGAGCAGCCCACAGACCCTAAAGCCCAATCCTAGAAGGCTTCTGAATAAGATTTAGGAGGGGGAAAAATCTGAGGCAAGCTTTCAACCTTCTCAATTAGTTTTAGTAAGGATCTTCAAAGTTATTTTCATGAGGAAACGGGCTGGAAAAGTAACTTGCTTAAAGGAAATCTGAAAATCTGGGTTCTGTTCCTGTCCTCTCCAAATATAGCAACAGAGTTTTCAGGAACGGGCCAGGTCACAAAGGCCCATTCCTGAAAGTTGGAAAAGGAAAATATAATAAAGACAAATGACATTGTGAGAATCAATATGAAAACACAGTCATGGCAAATGATTCTGTCACTCATTTTCACACTTCTACAAAAAATATTCATGTTTTTCAGTCACCAAATAATCCCAAGATTTTAAAACATCAAATAAACTTTTTTTCAAGTTCTTGCCAAACACGGGAGATTCTACCACATGGTCTAAGTGAAAAATACTGTAGGGCACCTAAAGCAAATGGCAAGTTTTAAGTCGCAATTGCTATATCGCTTTTAGTTTCTTTTCTAGAATTTTGTTTGTTTGTTTTGGTTTGGGATTCTTTGGGGGTTTTTTTTGGTTTTTGGGGGTTTGTTTGCTTGGGTTCTTTTGGTTTTTGTTTGTTTGGGGTTTTTTGGTTTGTTTTTTGGTTTGGTTTTTTTTTACTTGATATACTGGAGAGCCTTAGCCATGAGATGCCAAATGTCTTATTAGTTTCCAGGGAGAATTCCCTGTCCCCTTTTTGCACCAGGGTTTGAAGATCTAGAAAAAATATTATAACCTTTATTTTTATTTTCGAGCAGTACATGCACTGCTCGAAATTTTGACAGATCCTCCATTGGATTTCCCAAAATTCTGAAAACAATCTAAATATCTATGAGATTATAAAAAAAAAACCCAAACTGAAGAAACAAAAAACTGAAATCCCCAGCATACTTGGGTTCTTTATATTCATGATGACTTCTGAATGTTGAGGGATTAAGTCTTAAGGTATATTTTTGGGATCACGCTTTCAAGCTTCCTACATAATCATAAGACCTAGAAAGTTTTGTTTTACCTTTAAAAAAATTCTTTTTGTATTTGCAGGAGCTGAGGGTTTAAATAAAGCATCAAATACCTTGAAGTTCATGATAAAATACTAAGAACTGGCAAAGCTGACTATGATAACAAGCAAAACTCATTTCAGAAGCTAGTAGAGGAGGAGAAGGAATAAAGTACAGCACAAGACAGAAGAACATTTTGAAATGTTACCAGTTTGGAAAGGCTGCTTGTTTTCATTAGCTTGGCACTTTTGTGAGTGGCTATCTTAGCTTTCAGGTGCCTGGGTGTGAATGTTTTGTGGGCCTCTCTGAGACTAAACCACTCACTAACAATTTCAGTCTGTTCCCATTATTTCAGATTGTATTTCTCTTTTGCATCTGATTATTTTATTTCTTTCTCTGTCAGAAGTTTCCACTGAATTTTCTTTTAAATAAGAAGTTCCTGTTGCCTCCTTTCTTGCCTTGGGTCTGGCATGGAACAGAGCTATGGAGGGGTCCCAGCACAGCTCCTTCCTGCAGAGCACAGGTTTTCCACCCCTAGCAGATTGAATGCTGCCCTGTCCTGGATGCTCCATTTGCTGTGATCCACCTCTTCCCAAGGCATGGGACATCCCCGTATGAGGGAACTTTCCTCAGAAGCCAGTCAGATGCTGTGGTGTTTCCCAATAAGCTGGAAGGAAGGCTGCTCTTTTTGTGATCCACCTTTTACCTCAGAAAGCAAAGAGCCCTTCTATCCAACCCCTGCTTCCAACAGGAAAGGAAGAGGAAAGGGGAAAGAGGAAAGAAGAAAGAAAGAAGAAAGAAAGAAGAAAGAAAGAAGAAAGAAGAAAGAAGAAAGGAGAAAGAAGAAGAAAGAAGAAAGAGGAAAGAGGAAAGAGGAAAGAGGAAAGAGGAAAGAGGAAAGGAAAGAGATCTCTGTATGAGCATGGCAAGTGTCTCACACTAGTGCCACTGTAAATTAGCTGTATTTGAAGCAGCCCAGACAGGCATCAAAACGTGGCAGAAATGGTGAGCTGGACGGATCATCTAGAGTAAGGCTTCCCAGATATTTTTGAACTGTCTGATTAATGTAAATTCTCAAAATTTCTCAGATATTACCAGACACCAGATTTCTCACTGTGTCAAAATGACCATTATTTTAAGGACTTCCACCTTCAACCACTTGCAAAGTGAGAGGATCTCACCTCTACTCCTCACAAAGACATTATTGAACCTGTTCTTAAAATCTCTTTGGGGTGACACAACATAATTACTTTATAGGAAGCTACTTCCAGTGCTTCACAGAAGGAAACTCTGGTTAGATCCTTCAGAGAATATCATCTCTGTTTTCCCCAGCAGACAAGAAAGAAAATGGAAGGTAGTTCTATTTTCTTAGACCTCCTTCCTTGCTTTTGCTTCTCCTTTCAGCTCCAAGCACTGTTTTGCAACAGACATGGAGTGGTATTCTGGTGTATCTAGAACAGAAAGTTTGTCTCAAGCATTAGGACACAATCCCAAACCATAAGAAGTAGAAATAGTGATGTAAACCAACTGGAACACTTCATTTCACTGTCAGAAGGGAGGAATCTTGGGTTTGACTAATTATTTTACAAGCTCTTTCAAATACAAGAAGGGTTACAGAGTAAGTGATGTGTGTATTTGTCTTAAATAAACGCACATATTTATTTACTTGGTACTTTCAATAGGTGTTTTAGATATGCAATTATATGATAACCAGCTCTAAGTTTTTATAAATTTACTTAATATTTACCTAAATTAGATATCTAGAAATGCCATGGAAGCTGCTTTCTACTTTTAAAGGTCACAAATTTTACAGTTTTAAACCCCTGGCACAAAGATAGAAAGCATATGGTACATGTTTTAATGGGACTTTTTTAAAAACTTGAGATATTGAAGAATATAATCAGCATTTAATATCATTTAGTATCTCAATTGCTTAAAGCCAGATTTCAGCTGTGTCATAGAAGTAAGAAATAGAAATGGACACAAATTTTAAGATGAGATGTGGCTGATGAGGTCACTGATGACCTCAGTTCCACCACTGGGTCAAAGTAGCTGCTGGACCAAATATAGAAATTCTTCCACCAGTGCTAAAAACCCAGCCCTACCTCAGGCAAACACAGTTCTATCCCATTTTTTAGGTTACCGAAGACATACTGATCAAAGTACTGACCATATATATCAAAATGTAATATCCTAATCATTGGCATTAGACTGTGAAAGTCAGCGTCATTTAGGTAGCAAGAGCTTTAATTGCAGGATTATGAAAATCTGGGATGCAATGAAATATGGTGTAAAGTATAAATTATAAAGTTAGTTAAAATCATAACTATTTCATTCATATAATACCAGGCTGATCAAGAAACGCTGAGGGACTGCTACCTCCTAGTCTGTTTTCATTTACAAGTTCACTTTAGAAATGTTGATGAATCTGTACCTATCAGAAAATTGCTCACTCACTGAAACCAGCTATTTTTAAGGTTTTATTTAAGGGAGATAATGAATAAGACTAGATTGATGCCAAGCATGAAGTAATTTTATCCAATACATTCAAAGTCTATAATACAAAATATTAGAGAATTATATGTACAGTAATCTCAAGTAACGAGATGTTAAAATTCCTTGGAATCCAGAAACTCTTCTATTCATTCTGTTCCTCTTCTTTCAACCTCACTGTGGGAGGCTCCATCTCTGACATCTTTATATACGATGTTCTCATTTCAAAATGCCACTGAACCTTCAAATGAACACTTGCCTACGATCTTTGAATTCAAAAAACCTTAAATCAAGGTTTTTATATTTTAGTGCACTCAGCCATAATATGCAGTGAAAGAATTTTGGTATTTAGTCTAGGTCTTATTTCAGAAGAAAGGAAAAGGCGACTCTCAAAATGAAAACAATAGTTCAGTAGAATGAAATAGCAGCAGTACTGGATAATTTCTAGACAGGATATTTCAAACATATATTGAAAAGCAAGGGAAATGAAAAACCCTTTAGAAAGTTAAATCTGGAGTAAAATACAGTATTTTTTATAAGAATTTCTCATATATTGTCATGAAAGAATGACAGTAAAATGAAGTAGGGCAAGCAGTGTCTGTACAGTACTTGGGGCCTGGCACCTACTCCCAGTGTGAGTGTGTGTAGGATTTGCATGAAGAGCTTTGAAGGCACTGGTGGGACATCAGGACAAAGCAAGGGCAGCTTGATGCTCTGTGTTAGACACAATTATCATGAACACACTTCTCTTATATGCTTTAAACCAATCTTTTTTTTTCTCACTGGGCTTTCAAGGTTTTAAAACTACAAACATTTTCTGAGGCCACTTGTTAGAACAGACCACCTTCTATGCTGCCCTTTGTTAATCACCTATACACACACAATTCAATAAGACGTAAACAAACTATACCAACGGTCTAAGTAATTTGGTGGAATGATGCAGATCTGCTACTGAAGTCTCAAGTCAACCTTGTATTTTCTTTTTTGAGATTACCTCCCTGAGCAACCTCTTCCAGTGTCTCACCACACTCACAGTAAAAAATTTCTTTGTAAATCTAAGCTACATTTCCCCTCTTTCACTTTGTATCCATTACTCCTTGTCCTGTCACTATAGCTCCTGATGAAGAATCCCTCTCCAGCTTCCCTGTGGCCCCTTCAGATACTGGAATGTGGCTCTCGGGTCTCCACTCTCACTGTACTTTGATAACCACCAGAGCCACAAAGAAATTAAAGCTTATTTACACAAAAATGTTAAAGCTTAGCTGGTGGCAGAAACAACAAAATCCCTTCTGACAAATCCTAAGCTCTGTAACTGGTAAGAACAATATTAGGATTTTTTTCACCTTAACTGAGTGTGACTGGCATGAGAGCTGTGCAGCTATGGGAAGCAGAAGAATGCACATTTTACATGTATGCATTAAACTTGCAGATGTTAGCAGTGCCAAGGCAGCCAGAGGAGGAGCACTTAGTGGCTGCAGATCCTGGTGGCACAGCCAGCACTGCACACTCCATCCAGTGCAGCTGCTGCCCTGTGTGTGGCAGGATGCACTGCTCAGATCCCTTCAGGATGCACTGCTCAGTTCCCTTCAGGATACACTGCTCAGATCCCTTCAGGATGCACTGCTCAGATCCCTTCAGGATGCACTGCTCAGATCCCTTCAGGATACACTGCTCAGTTCCCTTCAGGATACACTGCTCAGATCCCTTCAGGATGCACTCCTGGGATCCCTTCAGGATGCACTGCTCAGATCCCTTCCCTCTCTGCCACTGGATGTTGCTGGCAATGGTCAGCAGCTCCCTTTGACTGCACAAGCTGCTGGAATAGCCCCAGGGCTCTGGAGAAAAGTGAGCACCTGAAACAGCTCTGCTGATGAAATAAAAAGAAGATGAACAGAAGAGCAGTGCAATGCTCAGTACTGCCCTACTACAGACTTTAATTTTCAGTATTTAAGCCCAGCCTGTAGTGTGGTGTTACACCATGACAGCTGAACAAGTCAGCATTTGAGGTCTGCTACACCGAGGACATGATAAGTCACCATCCTTAATTTGGAATTATTCAAATGCTCTGACCTCAGCAGATGTAATGAATGTTAATGCATTTGCATTCTGATATTTCAGGAATAGGTGCAATAGATGAAGAAAGAAATCAGAAAGGGATGAAACTAGGCTCACATCCAGAGCACCAAATTTTTTTCAGGTGCTAAATCACTTTTTCCATTTTCAAATTAGTCTGAGAGGAAAACCAAAAGTTAAGAGAGTTACTGGTTTCCACAATTACTCCTTTTCATCTAAAGAGGATATAACCACCATGTCATTCACATATATAGACAGATTTAAAAACTCTTGTAAGGTTATTATAAATGTGAAGATAGAGAAAAAAAGGTATAGCTATGGAAAATAAAAACAATCTTTCATTATCAGTCAGAGCTTCTAAATAATATGTATTATTTTGATCAGAAAATGATAAGGCATTTTCAAATAATATAAAAAAATGCTTGGAGAAATGCACAAGCATCTACAAGTTTAGACACAAGCCAACTGAATTTATATATCCAGACCTGAAAGTAAAAACTGTACACAAGCGGTCTCTCTTAAAGAGATTTTAGTGCTTCTTGATTTAGATACTTGGCTAAAATCCTGCAAAAGATATCATACTTATTAAACGGCTTTAGCAGTTTTTGCACCTAGAAACATGTAATTTCACACATACACAAATTCTACAGCAACAACCATACAGAAATTTTCTAACCCCAACATTTAATATACAAGTTAAGAGTGATATTTTTATGTGTTTCAGCAAAGGTTCAGTAAGTTCAGCGGTCCATAGATTAAAACTGTATCTATCTTAGAGGCATTGTAGTTCTTGCTCCAGCTATCAGGTTTTACAGAAAGACATTAAAGACAGATTAAAGACTGCTAAGTGAGTGACACATTAAGAAAACCAATTAAATATCTAGCTACTTAAAATATCTAATCCAGCTGTGGAGTACCATTGAGTACAAGTGAACACAGGGTGTGCTGGGAGGTGCAAGTGTTGGTTTGTCATTTGTGATGCTGACTGCCCAGCAACGTATATGGCAATGATGAGGTTAAAAATATTCCCTGGAGTAACAGAGGAAACCTTTTCTTCCCCAGAGGTATTGCCCCAGCTGCTGGGTAAAGAGACAAGTTCCTCCAGGTGAGGATGCAGGTGGGTTGATTGGGGTAGTCCAGCCATGAGGAAGTCTGCTGGGATCAATTAGGACAACCCAGATACAAAAAGCAAAGAGAATGCATTTGATCCTTTATTGCTCCTGGTTTCCCACTCTTGACTCTAAGCTGTGGGTCACAGAACTGAATCTTGAGGAGCACTGTAAGGTTGATCTGTTGTTACCAGTTTGTGAGTGGAGTACCTTGATAAATTAATTTCTCTGCAAGCAATAAAACCTCCTCCCTTTTAGAGCTGGACAGGAAAAATATAAACCTCAATATCTTAAAGTAGTTCCCTTTCCTCCCTACTCAATAACAGTTTTTATTTTAATTTTTGTTCCCCGATCTGACAATAGGATAGCCAACCATTCATCACAGGATGCAGAGCTAGAAGTGGTCTCTGTAAAGATACTGGCTTCTGGAAGAGTCTTATCAAGAAAAAAATCTAGTGTGCTTCCTAAGTTACGGTATAATATTCATTATTTTTAGAAAGACTCTCAAAAAATTAAAATACATACTCTGTGTTGACAACAGAAAAATTGCCATGCTGTGTTTAAAATTTTATATATGGGTCAGCTTTTCAATGCCGCTTTGACAGAAGCAAACCTCAGGCTTCCAAGTCTGGAACTAAATACCACAGTGAAAAGTGAAAAATGGGGATCACAAAACCCAGGCGTGCTTCAACACAGTACTGAGTGTTTTGGTTTGTGGTTCTTTTTCTCCACCCCAGGACTGTGGCAGTCTGAGCAGCATTTGGCTGCTGGAGCTGAGCCTTCCCCCAGAGCTGCACCCGGGCTGGAGGCTGCCTGCAATGCACTGCAGCCTTCTGAGCAGAGAGAGCTGCCATTTCAAACACCGCCTTTTTGTCCAAAATCAACCCCAAAATATTTGGAAAAGGGCAAATAGAGCAGGAGCTCAGTGTCCCACCCAGCAGAACTCACCGTAGAATGTTTGCTCTAGTAGTACAACATTCACATTTCTTCCTTTCACTAAATCTCTTTGCACATTTTATTTGAATGAAAGATAGTCAGGGATTAAAATTACTATTGCCTGATTCTTCTATCCTCCATTATATAATCAGGTACAAGTAAAATCCCTGAGGCAGAACAAAGCTTTATTGACTGGAAGCAGACACAAACCTGTCCTATTATAATTAGGGAGAGTTTTGAATTGGTTTCAAGGGACTGTCAGAAATAGGCCTCAGAAAGGATGCATGAAATATCGTCTTTTGCAGATCCTCCATAGCTATGTGGTCTTAGAGCACACAAGAACACGTTCCAGTTCAGAAGAGCAGAAAACCATGAAACACATGAAGTTGCTTTGCCAAGGAGGAGACCCACTGTACACAAAGATACAAGCATTCCAGGGAAAAGAAGGGGGGTGTGTGGGGAAACCCCCAAGAGTTAAAAGAATAAATTCTGGTAGAAAAGAAAAAGCAGAAATGAAGAGGCAAAGACTCTCTCAGTTTTGAAAAAAACAAAAAACAATAAACCAACGAACTAACGTGGGAAAAAAAAACCAAACAACAAAACCCAAAATAAAATTCCCTTTTTTTTCCTGAAAAATGAAATCTGTTCTAACAATATGCTTACCCATGGTTTCATGGCTGCCTCACAGCTCATAAATTAAGCAAGTTCTAACCTGAGTACACTTAATGCTGAAAGAGGCACCATGTTTGATTCTGTAGACTCTATTCATCCTATGATCTATGAAGGTGTTAAAATACCTTATGTTTGAGGAAAATTAACCAAAGAAGAATGGAATAAGACTCGTGCCTTTGAGGTCCCTCTGGCATTACTTCTAACAGGACATGTGTAAACACTGCTGTTCTGGACAAATTTCAAATAGAAAGCAGAGATCATAAAGAAAACCAAAGCACAGTAGTATAAGTTAGAAAAATTGTTTCCATCCCCTTTTAAAGATTTTAGACCAGTACTGGTGCCACTGTTTTCCACCAAAAGCATTGCCTCTAAACAGACCATGTGCACAGCTCTCCAGTCTCACCTAGAAATACATGGGGGTTTCAATGGTGGGGTGTTTTTAGAGAATCGAGGTTAGTGATGTATTTCAGTGGGGTAGTTTTAGTTTATTTCCATTTCAACTGAGGCCCTTTTAAGCAGCAAACAGGACTGCTTTACTGAATTATTTCTCAGTGCTTAACGTTCCTTTACAGACAAAGAGCACTTAATAACTGCTCAAGCAAAGGAGTGAATTGATAAAAAAGCACTATTGTAATCATCCCTTCCACAGTAGCCATTACAGTGGCATATTTATACTGTAAGACATGGTGGGATACAGCTTCCTGTACACTCAGCTCTGCAAAGCAGGAGGGGAAGGTGGTCTGGAAAGCAGCAAGACAACACTGAACATGTGAAATGTCTCTTATGCATTCCCGTGGTAACACACTCGCCTGAGACAACACTGCTGCCATTGTACAACATGAAAAAATGATGTCCATTTCCATCAAAGAACAGCAAAAAAGAGAGATTTTTATTGTGGTTAGCCTGAGTTCAAAGCTTGGGGTAACACACTTATGGATGAACAGAATAAACACTTACACTTAGGCTTACTGTATACAGCTTAACGAACACATATGAAGATCATATAAATAATTCACATTACTCAAGAGGTGGTGAGTTGAACAAGTCCCTTCTGGTTAAACTTATTTAAAGATAAGGTGAAGTTAAGTGAGTGATGGCACAGTTACAGAGGCCACAGTCCAAGGGGAATTTGGACAGTCTAAGTTACACTACCAGAGTGATTTGTGCAGAATTATGTCAACTTACAGATCTTTAGACCTTATGGGAAAAGGAAATGTCTGATCTCTAAAAGAAGTGATACAAGATGAGTATTTTACAAAGTACAATTATGCTTTACTCAATAAAATATTTCTATGGAAAAAAACTGGACATCAGCAAAGAATAAATGGAAACATTTAGCTGGAGAGTCAGTTCAGTGGCAACAAGGAAACTCTCTAAT
Source organism: Falcunculus frontatus (assembly GCA_013398115.1). NCBI lineage: Eukaryota > Metazoa > Chordata > Aves > Passeriformes > Falcunculus > Falcunculus frontatus. Next base: position 50,488 of record VZRV01007525.1, read on the forward strand.
GCTAAATACTTGAAGCAAAAAGCCACCCTAAAAAAAGGTATAATCCTTTTCAGTCAAGTGCTATCAAGTCTTTCTTCTGTAGTACCTTACAAATATGTAATGGATCTACCCTGCATCTGCCTATTATTATATTTTAAGCATTTAGTTGAAACTGTAAATGTAGAAGGCATTTCTAGAGCCATTACTCTATGACTGAAACTAGTCAGTAATTAGTTTTGGCTGACTATTAGCCACAACCATCAAATTCATGAATTAATCTATAATGGAGATTTTGCTTCTGGTATCGAAATAAGATCAACAAACTAGGTAGCATTTCATCTGTTAATATTACAGTAAGCCTGCAAATTATTCCTGTTGGAAGGGTAGGATTATAATGGCAGTCTGTCTCTCTTTCATTATATAAGTATATTATACATACATTTTGCATGATACTTATAAGCAGTATCTTGACCCCCAAATTCATTGTTGCAATATTACTGAAGATTCTATAATTTAGAGGCAATAAAATTCAATCAGCTTTTCTCAATAAAATTTACAAAGAAAAAAAATTCCCTTTTCAGTGCCTTCTAAACACCTTTGTTTTGGACGGTCAAAATGCTAAGAGCATTCCAGTTCAGTAGCTCTGGTTCAGAAACATGCATAACAGTTAACAATAATGACAAATAGATATAGAAAATAAGCAACAATCCTCGCTGCACTGAACTTTGCAATTTAACACTTAGTTTATATTTAATTAATTCAGAAAGTGAAGAACTTCAAAACTGGCTTTGAACAGGCTGTTTGTTAAAAAAAATAGAACATTTATGTTTTCACTGTTGTTTTTTCAAATGTGATGTGACAAAGTGAAAAAGCTGCATGAAAGTGTGGTTCTTTGTGTGATGGAAGTGGGATGCACCTACTAGTCTCACATCATCAAAGAAACAGACATATATCTATAATTTATGCTTTGCTTTAAGCTTCCGCTGATCCGATGTGGCTTTTTCAGACAACACAGGCAGCCCTGGCACAGCCTGTCAATCATCTGGGCATGCTCAAATTGTAGACCATTAGTAGGAGAGACAGCAAAGTTTCTTTAATGACGCTTTTATATGTGGTGTGTTGGCAGTGAAACAGAGAAGAATTGACTTGATCAATGCATTAGTCTAATCATGGGGTTCCTGCTCTTAATTTCTTTTGTCGGTAATTTCCATACTCAAGCAGCATTCAGGATACTTGTAAAGACACACTTAGAGCACTGCATGATGTATGCAGTCACCTATAAAGCATGTCTTGGATACAGCTCTGTAGGAAACAAGGAAGAAGGATAGGGGGCCAGTCAGATTTTTCTTTGAGCTACTTTTCATGTTGTGAGAATTACAGTACCTTAGTCAAAAAGAGGACATTTCCATCTTTTATATATTATATCCCTCCCCCAAAAAAGCCCGTATCTTCCAAAACCAAAAAAAAGCACACCAGATGACAGCATGTTTAATTCTTGCAGACTGAAAAATATTGTTTCTCAAACTGAAGCATAAAAATATTTCTATTTATCTATTAATATAGACAAACAGTGTCTAGTGAACAAGTTACACAATGACATTTTAAAGTGTCTGTTTATGAGGTGTTATAATTAGACCTTTGTCTGGTATCTACAGGGCTCTGGTTGGGGATTCATTTCAAATTATTAGGATTTCTTCAGAACTTATCTCCACCCTCTATGAAATTCCAAACAAAAGCAGACTTGAAAATTCTGGCATTGTCCAAACATTGGTCAGGAAAATCAGAACCAAGGTGTATTTAAAGCAGGTAGTTCCTCTGGTTTCATTTATTTCCAGCCCATAACTGATGAAATGCACTGAGTTTAACTGAGAATTTTTTGTCAATGTTCTCCAGGAAAAGGTTTTACTTACCTTATAAAATGCTCTATGAATTCAGTTTTTCAGTATTAGAAACTCTGCAGGACACTGTGAGGTGTTTTTAGATTTGCTTTAGAAAAAAAATGATCATAAGAAATCTTAGCATTATGAAAATGGT
>VZRV01007525.1:57226-127667 GCA_013398115.1 Falcunculus frontatus
AAGAGAAAACAAGAGAAAAGAAGAGAAGAGAAGAGAAGAGAAGAGAAGAGAAGAGAAGAGAAGAGAAGAGAAGAGAAGAGAAGAGAGAAGAGAAGAGAGAAGAGAAGAGAAGGCAAATTTTGATAAATCATATGAAAGAGTTGTAAAACCATATGGAAAAGGAAGTCTATAAGGGAAAAATACAACAGCATATTGAGACACTTAGTGTATTAAGGAACTTGAGACAAATGATATTAAAAAACTTAATGTAATTTGTTCCCAAAATTTAAGTGAAACTACCATTCAAGCCCCTTATCCATAATAACAGGTGCCATGACAGTGATTTGCAGTGATTTCTCAAATAAGTGCCATGTCCATCACAGAAATAGTCCTTGAGGACTTCATAAGGGTATTGATATTAACTTCCTTCAGCTGTGATTCTTGCCCTGAGGGCAAATAACATAATTGCACAACAACATACATTTGGGCTCAGCTCGTGCTCGGTTTGTACAGTTCTGCACTTTCCTATTGTTTCATTGTACAAGATGTCATAGCACCACTTTGATAACATGTCTGAGTATATCAAAGGCCAAGGGAATTCTGTTATGTAAACACATCATTTATTACTATATATAGCAATGATTACCTGACATCAAAGCTCATCTAGGAGCATGCTGTGTGACTGTGGAGGAGGCCTCCCTGCTAAAAAGCCCTATCGACTGACAACAGTGTGGAGCAGAGACAGGGATGGGGAAGGGGCTTCCATCAATACCTTAACCACAGCAAGGAAAGAGGCTCCCATTCGACAGGACTTCAGTGTGGATCCTGTCCCCATCTCCTCCAAAACTGCAACAAAACCACAGACATGGCTCTCTCAGGAGCCTTAGAAGACAGGGTAATAACTCTATTCTGCCTTGCTTATTACTACCAAAATTTAAGACTAGAGGATGTAGCAGCCTGCAGTCAGAGCTAAGGCAAGGACACATATCTCTGTCACAATGTCCACCAGCTCTACCTAGGCAGAGAATTACAGGATTTGGAGAAGAAATAAAATCATAGAATCATAGAATGTTAAGGGGTTAGAATGGACCTTGAAACTCATCTAGTCCCAATCCCCCCACTTCCCACTAGACTAGGTTGCTCAAGGCCTTATCCAGCTGGACTTTGAACACTGCCAGGGTTGGGGCATCCACATAAAAGCTTTCTCACCATACAGGCAACTGAATTGAAAACAGTGGCCCAAAGACCACACAGAATAACCAAAGTTACCAGAGAAGTACCAAAAAGGACTACTCTGGAGATTTAAGGGGTGGACAGTAAAGAGCATCATTGTGCATTTGAAAAGTTAAGCTACTTTTCTATGTAATCAGATTCAAGTTCATTATCTTGACAGAGAGGAGATATGAAGCAAGTGATCTGCATTGGCCTAAAGGATTGACAGATGTACACAGGCAGCTGTATTCTAAAGAAAATATGCAAATATAAGAAGTTTCCCAGTGCATTTAAGTGGTATCTCAAGCAGATACTAATCTGTACAGTTTGCATGTATGTAACAACAGGCAGATTTATCATTTCACCTTTGGCTCCACAGTAATTCTCTTCAGATCCAGGATTTCTCTTACAAGTCAGAAGAATAAACTCTCCTGCACCAATGCAGTGAATTCTCCCATCCCTGCCTTTTGATTACCCAACATTTACAGGAACAGCTCCTGTTTCACCAGACATTATGTTCTCAACTGAAAATCTCACCCCACAAGGGCAGTTGGAGACACCATTGCGTAAAGTGAAATAAATTTTTTAAAAATCTGTTGAAGACACAAAGAAAACCTAAGTTTCATTTCTGCAAAAAGAAAACACTGCAGAAAAAACCCCACCCAAACACTTAAACCAATTCTGATTAATAAAATTCACCTGTAACCAAATACTCTGTTATCTGTGTAAGCAAAAGTACAGCTGAGCTGAAATGCATCCTGGAACAATTCTCAGTACAATGAGAATCTTGAATTTGGAGCCTGATAAGGTAAGAAGAAAATCCTACCCTGTTAGGGTAAGAAATGAGGAAGGCTCCAATACGTGGGAAAAATATGTCCAGACTGCGGTCAGGAATTTTTTGAAAGGGTTTCAAAGAGGAGCAGTGGAAAAGAGAGTTGAGGGAGAGGAACAATAAAGGTAGTTCAAATGACAGTAATAAAAGAAATGGGTAAGAATTCTATCAAGAATAGAAAGCAAAATACAGTATCTGCTGATATGAAGCACAGAAACACGGTTTGATGGAAACTTACTTAAAAAAAAGGAAAAAGGAGCCAAATTTATAAAGCTTCAAGGATAGGACAGGGAGAGCTGCAGGATGGAGAAGCAGCATTATTTGGCCCTGCTTGTGGGCAGAACAGCAAGTCTTGCCTAAGCAGAAAGAGTGTCTTGGGAGATCTTCTGTTTATTTTCTTCTGTGGGCTTTTTGCATTGTGTGCTCTTAGCTCAATATGTGTATTGGTTATTAGTGCATTCTTTCTGTATTATTCTTAATTTCTGAAAGGGGCTGGTGTTGGTTTTTGGGAACCACAACTGTAAGAAAACATGAAATCTATATAGAAGGCAACAGAAAGAATCTCCAAAAACTTGCTACATCATGGCCTTCCTCTTCAAGAGGAAGAAAACTCAGACAAACAAATTCTCCTCAGCTCACCTATAATTTCCTTCAAATACATCCTTGATGACTTCCACTCTCATTTCTTCAGGCAGTGTACAGAGACTGTCTTCACTGAGAACACTTGATCTCTTCCCTTATGCATTCAGCAATCCTCCAGTAAGGTTACTAATATACAAGACCTATGGGTCAGCTCAATAATGGCATATTGCTGCTCAAAATACAGAAAAAATTACAGTTTTCATAAAAGTAGAAATTTCAGATATCCCAGAACAAGACCTCCCAGAAGGGATAAATTCTATTAGACCATGAGCTGGGATATAGACATTTTCACCAATATTTAAGCCCTGGCATTAGTCACCACATACAATCTGGGTAAGACTCTGGCAGAAGGGTAAATATGGCAATGTGTAACTTTTCCCTTTTTTGCCACAGTAAGCTCATTCCTCTCTAGTAAAGGCAGGAATTGCAATAGCTTTTGAGACAGTATCTTTAAAGTATTAACATTTTTCTTCATAATGGGCTGAGTGTTCTAAAAACAAGGCAAGGAAAATAAGGTAGAAGCAAAAGAGTATTGAGACAAAAGGGAGGAGAATCCATGTTTTTTAGATATATATCTATAGTAAGGTAATTTATGACACATGTATGCAGAGATTGTAGAAGCCAGCAGTATTCAATAAGAATTGTGGCCTCTCAGTAAAGAAAAAAAAAACCAAAGCAAACCCCAAATAACAACAAATCTGGTTAGGAAGATTCTGGAAGTCAATGTACTCATCTAGCAGCAGGAAAAAGAAAGAAAAGAATTCTTAGCAAGGTACTAAAAATTTGTAGAGGATTGGGGCAGAGAGAAATTTTGCTGTGTAGTTACTTGGTACATTAAGTTCTCACGTGACTTGTACATATTGATGCCTTGACTTTTTTTTTTTCCAGTAGATGCCAGTTTACTAAACCAACAACTTTGGTTTATCTCAAGTCACTCATACCAATGTGCCATAACAATGACAGTGAGATGTCCAGTATAATTAAATATCTCGTCTAAATTATACCATGAGGAAGAAAAGAGAGGATAAGACACACCCTCAGTGATCCACTAAGAAAATACATAAGCTGGTTAGTATTTTCTTAATGTGGAGGAGAGTATTCATTGTTGTAATTAAACATGAGATGTGTCATTAGAGAGGATGAATGGAATTTATGCAAATGAACAATATGAGAAGAAATATTCTTCTAGAACTCGTATTTTCATTCTTGATTTAAATAATGTGGTAACTGGCATCCATTACTGCTACTCAGATATGAGGTTTATGACTATTCACATGCTGCAGGTTATGGAAACTTAAGTTCAGCTCAACATTTCTAGACAAGCAGTAGGCAAAGAACTATAAATGCATATTCTTTCCAAGGACAGAAATATTCAAACAAATGAAACCGTGCTGGCAAAAAAGAAGCACAGTATTATTATGTTTTAAATATGCTAATATGCATGTATAGTGTCACACTCAGTTGTAAAGGACTTTATTGGACTCGGTTTCTTAATGACTATAATCTACATTCAGAGTGAATCAGTCTGAATCCATCCCATATAAGTGTTTGTGAACTTCTGTTGACATCTCAGCTGCACAGATCACAGCATGTGGCCCTGCATGTTTATTTCCTGAGTGACCCATCAATTGATTCATCAGCTTCCTGGAGCACTCTTGCATTTCCAGGGAAGCTGTCCTACCTCTGCAGGATGGGATGCCAGAGCATCAAGAGTGCTGCCGGCCCTGTAGCAAAGAGTGATTACCGCAAATGCCATGGAATGTTCAAGATGGACTAAACCAAATAAAGAACAACCCGACTATCTGAATGTATTCTTTCCAGCAATCTCCCACCATTGTAAGACAGAAAATGTTATGTGTCCTCTTTGGCAAATAAGCTTGTGTGAGCTGAAAAATTAACGTTGTATAAAACAATAGAGAAAACACAGAAAAGCCATTGGGCCTGAATCGCAGCAGTCAGCAGGAGTTTCCCTCAGATAGCAACACATTTGGATCATGCCTTATAAAAGCAAATTTTTATTAAACTAATTATCTCAAGACCTTGAAAAGATGTAGAGCAGTCTTTGCTATTTCGTTTTCATTTTACTGGAAGTAGTAAATGAGAAACATTTCCCGCACAGTTTATTGAATGTGTTTGTGCTTAGAGCTCAAAAACAATGTGCTGCAAGGTAACCAGGGCCTTTTATAAGATGTTATCGACCTTTTGGGAGCAAAAGTTAAGAGGAAGAAAAGAATCAGAGAAAGAGAGACAGAGGGACAGCAACTGGTGCACAGTTCTGTCATTAACATAGGTGGAGGCCAAGGAAAGCATCCCATGCAATTAACAATACACAGCTGTGGTCACACTGAGTCTCTCTTCTGTGCAGGAACAGAAGTTTATACAGCTGCTACCAGCTACTCTGGAGTCACAAATGCAAACACATGATTGCATTATGTTTACAAATTTCCTGCAGAACCTTCTGCAATCGTATGGATTATATTACATTCACTCAGAGCCTGATGACAAATTACTGTAGATTAATCTCTTCTTAAAAATACATGGAGCTTTTAACAAAGTGCACATAAAACAAGCTGCTAGTTGTTTTCCACTGTTCATAATGATTCCTTTTAAAATCCAAAGTTTAGAAGTGTTACAGGGCATGCTACTGGGCTTTCATTCATTAGACTAATAAAACTCCATAAAGTTGACTGTTGCTGCCAGAGGGTATTGCTCCTTTCTGACAGATACAGTGAAAGGCACAAATTTTCTATCTCTGAATAGTATTATAGACACTATCAACTGAGACAAAGAGAGCAAAATGTATGACAATCATTCAGTCTCACAGCAAAGAGATTTGTAGCTCTCTGCTAAGTATGCTTCCCAACAAACAGACTATGTTGTCCTAGGGCTACATGGAAGAGTTATAGTTTCTTTGAAAATTCAAGGGCATTTGGTTTGTTTTCACTCTACTTGAATGATTGTTTTGTTTGTCGGTTACAGCTAAACAGGTGTGGGGTCCGGGCTTTTTATTTTTGCCAGCAAAATAACTATTAACTGACCATTTGTTCTAGAACACTAACAATATAATTTGCAGTAAATATTTTAAATAAACATTTTTCTCAGGTCAGTTTTCAAAAATCCAATAAATAATATGCAGAAATGAACGCAGCTCCCTCTCCCTCACTCAGTACTGGTATTTCTAAAATTCCTTTCCCAGTGATAAAACAGAAAAACCTTGGGACCAGTCCAGTGAGGACGGGAAAATCTCCTTTTTCCTCTGAAGTTTAATCTGTGGCTTCTGAGCCAGAACACCCCTTTAGATGTCCCAATAAAGAAAAACAAAAGAACACATTTTGTTAAAGATGCAGATTGCTCAGGGCAGATGATGGTTATAGGACTCTGCAAGCATTTTTCCCAGGGCTTGGACCATTTCTTGCATTACTCCTAAGACTATTTCACCTCTTGACGACCCCATGACAGCTAGTCTGGGGTCTTCTAGCTGATGGCTGTAAATACCACAGTGGCTTCTGAAAGAGGGTGAAGTTCTTGACCCCAATCTATTATAGTCCTTTACTACAGGGAACTTTGCAAGTCAGAACCCTGGGCTGGATCCAGTAATGAATAAAAGGATGGTAAGCTGAGGCCAGTCTCCCCTTGCCGTGTCCCACTGAGGAAACAGAGCACTGTAAGGGCAGAACTTTTTCATACTGCCTCTTTTTACAGCCGTGTAAACTGAAATCCAGTAGCTCAGCAAAGAGAGTAGGTGCATGGGCTGCTTGCAGGAGATCATCCCAGCTGGGTGGATACATGCTCTGTCTGGCAAAGGAGTGGAACATTTTAAATCACTGTTTTTATTTGAAGAGATCACTATCAGCAGTGTGCTCATGAGAACTCCCTTACTGAGCCAGATCCAACATTATTCTATCTTGGTATCTGGTTTCCAAAACAGTATTCAGGCAGATGCCTGAAAAAGTTTAAGAGCTGGACAAACGTTTATGATATTTTCTCGTAGTAGTCTTCAAACCTCCATTTTCAGCTTAGAGGACTTTGTTAGGTGGTTGTGGTAATGTTATTTGTAACCCACAATAGATTTTTCTTCCACATGTCTTTCAAGCTTTGCTTCAAGCCCACATAAACTTTTAGCATACATGGCATCCTCTAACAAAGAATTCCATAGTTTAACTAAATATTGATACTACTACACTGTTTTGCTACTCGTTTACCTGTCTCTAGCCTTGTTTGATGCCTCCAGCTCTTCTGTAGAAACGATGGAGGTTAATTTCTCCCAAGCATTTCTTTCCAACTCTTACTTTATTCTTGAGATTTGAGGAATAGAAATTCATACAGTATTCAATATCTTTATGCTGCAGTGAGACTCATATGACAAAAACTATCACGATTAGAGGGCAGAAATCCATAGAGCTGGAAATTCATCATTTCCTCTGTGAGCAGACTTCAATCCTCTCTGATTAAATCTAAATTACAGTAACTCTGCAAACATCAAGGTTGTCCCAGCAGCTGACACCCTTTCCAGAAAAGAATTCTTCAGCCCACTATTGCACTGAGATGCACCCTTTTAACTTTCAACACTGACTGCTAAGGTCAGTTCTAGATTATCCTGTTGTTGCAGAAACTAATTCTGAGTTCACTTATAATTCACTTTCCCTAAATTATCCTCAAGCCTTCCAAAAGCTCCCATTCTTTGATTCAATTCATTGCTATTGGCACTAGAGCTGGGTTTGTTAGTAACTATATTGTGGTTTAGTGCCAGCAGCTCCATTTATTACCCAGGCATAATCGAAAATTTTCTCAATTTTTTTTTCACTGTTTTCATTGTACTTACTTTCAGTCTCATCATGCAATTTGAGATTCCAAGCTGGGAATTGGAATTCTACTAGGCAATGGCTGCTATTACTAACATTCAGGGATTTTCCAAGTCTACTACACTCAAAAAGGAACCGCAAAATGGAACCGCCAATGTTAAGAGAGGATATAAACTCCGTGCTCTTGTTACTAAATTCCCAACATTTTTTAACAAAACACTGAGAGCTAGTTGGGAAAACACTGAGTGGTGCAATTAACCAAAGAAATACAAGAGTCAAATGACAATGAATTCTTTACAAGAACAAAGAAAGAATAAAACTATAGTGTGTTTAAATTTTGACTATTGAGAAATATTTTCTAATAGCCATGACGAAGATGTAGCACTGAACAATGTTGCTACACTTAACCTCATTGAAACCATTAAAAAAGCCAAATAATTTGTAAAAATGCAAGCTAAGATTTGCGCTTCTATGTGACATTCACTTACAAGATACTTGACATCAGCAGTAAATGAAAATATTAAAAACCCCTGAGAGCAGTACAGGTAAGAAAGCTGATAAACCCTACCCCCACCACGCACACCACTGCAATGAGTGGGTTCCCTCACACCAAAGGAGTTCCTGGAAATCTCAGGAAAGCACATCTCTCTTGCCTCTGCTGACACAGGTGCCTTTCTTCTCCCTTCCTGGGTGCACGGCGGCAGGTTCCTCTCCTTCCCACCACCTGTTCTTCATACACACTGAAGTTTATGCTGCAGGTTGCTCACACCAGCCAATTCAAATTAAACACTCGGTGCTGGCAGATATGGTTTCACTAAATTTTAATACCTTTCCTGAGAAGCAGGTGTCCGTGTTCTGAGAAGGAACTTCAAGTGATTATAGAAAAGAATGATCACTCAAGGAAGGTTACATTTCTGTACAACCATTCTGACAGTCAAAACAGCCCAGAAAAATTTTAATGGAAACCTCCCTAACCTTTGCTGAACACTTCTGTAATATGACCAGAGAACATTTAATGGGAATCTCTTTAGTATTTGTTCTTCTGCTGAAGGTAGGTTCTTAAGCACTAGCATTCCCTAAAAATACCTCAGTGACTCAGAAAAAAAAATCAAAACAAACAAGAGGTACCTTGTTTCAAACAGTTAGGGTCATTATATGGACTAGGTGATCCATCTCTTGAGAAAGAATGGTCCATGAGGTGGGATGCCAGCTCCCCAGTCTGGCCCCATTTGAACTCCGGCAGTCTGAGGCAGCAGAGGCTGTCACTGTTAATGCACCACCAACCTCCTGCTATGTTTGTTAGTTCAACAGACCCATGAATTCACAAGCCTATATGGACACTATCTCCAGATTTTATTCGTGTTACTCAAAAAATCTTTTCTAATAAATAACATACACCAGCAGCCTTGCAAAAAGCACATCAGGCTCCTTTGCAGAGCACCAATCAATGAGCTTGTGTGGAGGAGAGAACTGTGTCCCGTTTGTGAATAAAGCAATTTCTTTCTTTTCTTTAGTGTCTGTGTTGGAAAGAACCACTGTGCTGCTACAGTAGTTGAATTTCAATTTTAAATAAGGTGAATATTAACCCCAGCCATATGTAAGGACTGCATCTGATAAAACAATTATTTTTCCTTATGAATCACACGTAAAATACTCATTCTGAGTCACAAGGGAGGGTGCACTGCCCACATTCATATTCGTGAATCATGTTCTCATCTTCTAGTTTCAGTCAATGCTTTGTGATCTACCTCCCTCTCTAAGTGCCAAACTAATGAAGACCACTAAGGGAATTATTATGCTTTTTTTTTTTTTTTTTTTAGAAAGATTTCTAGTATGTTCATCTGTTATTATTTTTCTTGGAAAAAAATATAGTCATTCAGCCCACCAAGTTTGTGTTCTGGATGGACAGAAGCCTTGTATGTGTTCATATCTTTTCTTGTGCCTTCCAGCCCAGCCTTCTGCTCTCAGTACCCTTGGGAGTCTTCGTGTGCAGTTGTCCCAAAAGCCAGCACATTCCCATGTGTTGTCCTTTGATGAAGTGGGTGATGGCCACTGATTAAAGTGCCTTGTTGAGCATCCTTCCACTAGTGCTGCACCTACTGAATGCATTTCAGCTGTGCAGGAAATACAAAATATATACATCACTGCAGTGTTAGTTAGTACTGCAGTGAAATTATTTGCACTGTTTTTTCAGGGACTACATGAAAGAAATTTTACTTCTCAGCATGCTGCTGTCCATCACTACACATATGGCAACGAAGAAAAGGACTCAGGAGCTGAAGGGAGGAATTACATAGGAACCAAATAGAATAATTACTCAAAAATGGTGACTCAGTTTCAATTTATGACAAGATTTATGGATCGTGATCTGATTTTTTTTTTTTGAGATTTAGTCACCAGCTTTAGGCTTTATAGCATTGGTCATGGTACCTTCCACTGCATTCTCCACAGTGCCTGTTCCATATCACCAGATGAATTGGTTTTTCCACCAATCTTCTATACTATTTGTGCATATTTTTAAAAATTAATGTTTATTCAGTTGGCCTTGCTCTAAACAGTTTTCTCTATTTTCACCTATCTTTAACCCACTTGCCACAGATTTCTCCCCTCCCCCTTCAAGAAACAAGGATTTTACAGTGTTCTTTTTTATTAAAAACCAGGTATTTGTGCCATTTGGAAATTTAGGTGATAAGACAAAGCCCTAAAGTAAACCAGGATAAATGGCTCCTATTTTCTTCTTTTTTCATTTCTCTTGATTTCCCATCTTTATTTTTGAGGACACCTAAGAGAAAACACAGCAGGAGATTTTCTTATAATAGATTTTCCGCTCTGAAAATGATAGTGTCCCTGATACACTAAAATGAATTCGAGTAAAATATTTTGTCCATCTCCAAGATGTTTTAGAAGTCCCAGAGACAGAAAGAAAAAAAGAAAAAGAGACAGGGAAAGTTCACCTGTATATATGTTCAGATCCTTGTCTTTCTCTAACCCTACCCCAGTAGTGCATTTCTCTTTGCTTACTAAGAGAAAAGCTCAGCCAAAAAAGGACTGGGGCATATTGCCTTAGTACAGTAGGCTAGAATTTCATAATTTTTTTTTTATAACATATCATCAGGAATAATTGATGAGGACAGAAGTCAATGACATTGCAGGCTTTCTACCTGAGAAGGAATACAAAGGCTATTAACATTCCTGTATTTCATAGTAAAACACAGAACAATTAAAATAACTTTTAGCAGTTCAGATGTTCTAGTTTCCTATTAAATTTTAGGAATATCTTCCTAATTCCTTACATACCTTCCTCCATAATCTCTGTCAAGACCTAATAGTCTGAAGGACACTGGATAGCTGCTCAAGCACATATAGGCAGAGGGATTGGTTACTTTAATAACATTTCATATGGCACTTTCTCCAGATCATGTTTCCAAACATGATTTCCATTTGGCAGCTCACTTATGTATTTTGCTTATATGTATTTGCTCACAATAGGAAGTTTAAGGCTACATTCAAGGCTCTCTCCAAGGCTTAAGGCTTATGTCTTCATACCAAGTTACACTGGTTTAACTAAAGGTCAGATCTGAAAGCAATTCAAGTAGGAAGTGGGTGATGTACTTATTTCACTTGAACAAGGACTATTTGGGCTCAGATCAAATCAATTAGGAACAGGTTTAAATTAAGGGGAAACAAGCTGTTTTTAAAAGGCTATAATGATGTCTCTGGTGATTTGTCTGAGTGTTACAAAAATCTGTGCAAATCCACGTGCAATCCATAAATAAAAGCTCAATGGCCTGGGAGAATCCTGCCCACCACAACCTATGTATGCATAAGCATGGCTTTTTAAACTGCTGAACCATGCCTCTATCCCAAAAGATGATTTGCCCAATATACCTTGTGGATCACTCTTGCCCACAGTCCGCCAGTATTGCATCATTTTTATCTCATTGGGCAGTGCTCCAAGACTGCTAATGATGTCATACCAGGTTGCTGTCTAGAATTACAGTATCTCAAATATTGACTTATTAGCCAACAGATCTTAAATAATTATTCTGAACTCCTGAACATGTAGCAAATGAAATTGATGAAGACATGAAATACATGCTTTTGAGGTGTCTTGAAGGGGTGCTCAGCAGCAATGTGCATGTGCTGGGCTGCGAGGGAGTCAAAATGAAGTCCAATTTACATGTTGCAAAAAGGGATTGGATGTGTAATGAGATCTGATATCTCCATTGGTATAGGATAGTCATGGCTTTTAATAGATTATCCTAGTGTCCATATAGATATTTACAAAGACATTGATTTCCCACGTTTTTGTCCCACTGCTCATCCTAGTCCCTAATGCTGATGGGCAGAATGAGAAGCCAACCCTCATCAATTCAGCTGATATATAAATCAACAGCATGGCAAAAACCCTCCTCCAGTGACTTCGAGGCCCTGGCCCTGCTGCAGAGCCTGACACAAACACATCTGACGTCCCACTGCTCCTCAGATGGAATTGCTAGAGCCACTTGCAATCTTGTGATACTCACTACCTTCTCCCAAGAAATATTAGAGGCTGGCTCATTTCTGACCATAAAGCTCAGTGTCTTGAAAACCTCAGCTCTTAAGTCTTGGAAATTGGGAGGGGGAAGGGCAAGGAAGAGAAAAGAAAGCTACCTGAACATTCTGACGCAGAAAAAATACTCAGCTTGCAATCTTATGCCCTGTTTTGAAAACAACTCCACATTAAACATGGATTATTACCAGCATATCATTAGGATCATATTTTAAAAATTTTGCAAGACCTGCATTCCTGTGATTTTTGCCATTTTTAACCAACACAGTAATGAATTAGGCTACTCTTTCCCCTACCTATAATGACCATGATGCTGCATGGGAAATCAAGAGTAATTTCACACAACAGCAGCTTTTGTTTCGAGATCTTCATGCATAAGACAACAAGCATATTTTTTTTCTAAAGGTTATTATTCTGCTTTAGGTAAAAACCCTACAAAGAATAGAAAAATAAAATATCCCATAAAATACATGGCAACAAAAAAATGAAGAATATCAATGTTTCTGTGATGTTGAATTTTTCCTTTGATTTGCCACTCTGCCTGGCAGTAAATACTGTGGGGATAAGGAAAAAATGCACATTGACAAAGCCACAAAAACTATATAACTATATATAGTTTACTATTTAATCAGCTTCAAACAAAAAAAAAAAAAAAAAGAGCACAGCCAGATACTTCTTTTTAGAAGCAGCTGATTTCACTTAAAATGGAGAAAAAAAATATCATTAGAAGTACAACAATCATTAGAAGATAATTAATGTGTTCTTCTGCTGCATTCATAGAAACACCCAAAGTACCTTTTCATTCCACATTCTATATTACAGCTCCTCTCCAGACTTAGCTGAGAATATCCCCAAGTCTAATGGGTTAAATGCTTATTATACCACTGTCTTATTTGTAACATAAGGCACCTACTACAAGCCTACTCTTCATGCAAAATTGCCAATTTATAGCAATATTCCTTGTTTAGAAAACAAGGCTATCCAAACACTATAATTACAATATGCACCAGCAGGCATAACCCTGCATTAATGCACACACTCCAGATACATTCGTCAAATAGAGTTTTTTTTCTCTTTGCCTTCTTCTCAGGGTACTTTTAAGTTCAGGGACAGAGAACATGTCTTCATTAGAAACATTAACATTCACAGGCTGTAGTAAATTTTGACAGTGAAAAGGTCTCTGTAACCTTTAGTTGTGCAGAAATTTACTTCCCAAGAAAATTACAGCTGGCACTGTCTTAATTAATGCTAGCTTTCTTTTCTGAAAATTGTGGGCTTGTCAGTAAAAAAGGCAGAAAAACCTGAGTTTAAAAGACTGGACACAAAAGACGCCTAGAAATAAAGCCCTGAAAAATTTCATAATATTGCTCTGTTTTTGTTCTACAGTAAGGAGATGAAAAGATCTAATTTGATTTTGCCAAATGGAGCAACATATATGTAATATAGAAATGATTTGCATTCTCTCTTTTGTCTTTGAGTTTTATCATGTAAAGAGCGCTTTTTAAGCCGTTCTGTTTTAAAAGCAATAGGTCAAATAAAATCTATATCTGCAGGGGGAGGGGAATAAGGTATGACTTCATTATTTTTTTTTAGCATTGCTTTAAATGCTCGTTGTAAATCATAGCTAACGGTAAGAAATGCAGCAGTGTTGCTCATATGATTTTTAATCTCATGACATCTTTTTTTTCTCATTTCTAGAATTATTTTAGTATTACTGTACAAATTTTGTTCTTAACATTCACCTTCTACATGTCTCAGAGTTCTATTTTGATGGTACAGATACTTTTTCTTTGATCTATGTAAAGATCATTTATTTGCTGACTGAAATTTGATCATTATGCAGGGTCTTTTAATTGCTTGACAAGGAGTTAAATATATACCCTACCTCTGAACACCATTTTCTTACACACGGCTTGTATTATTGCTGAAAGCAAATAGATTTTTTTTCCTTCCTTTTTTCCTTAAATATAGAATGAGCAATAACATGCTTCTACATTATTTGTCACCAGAATCTCCTGGATATTGCTTATGCACTTCCTCGTACACTCTTTCAGAAGAGATTTACAACATTTTATGTTTGGAATTACTGTGCAGTTCCCAGCTCTATCACTGGAAGCAATAAAGCCCCAGTTCCACATAAGATTCTTGCATACCAGGACATGACACCACTTTGGCACTATGTGAAGCACCAATACTGCGTGTCAGCTGTTCAAAACATTTTATGCAAGTTCCTACAAGCACTTTAAATTAAGGTGCCCTGTATAAATGGTTTATTCATGTTTATGAAATGATTAGTTGGTGCCACTACATCCTTTAATAACTTATTGTAAGGCATGTTATAAAATGCATCATCAATAAATGCTTAAAATGCTGCCACAGCAAGGTGATAAGCTGTTACAACAATATTTTAAGATGTAAGTATTGTTCAAATAGTTTGTCTGCTGTTTCAATGCATACTCCCAAGTTTTTTTACAAGCACATTATTGAATGCTGTATAAATAATAAAATATTTATACAGATCACCTTAATTTAAAGTGTTACTATGTTTCCATAACTTCAGTGTAGATGCCACATAGCCTGAACATGCTCGAAGGTACAGAAAGGCGTCAGAAGTGAAACATCCCTCTCTTAGATGCAAATCTCTGTATGATCATCCTGAGACAGAGGAAAATTGCAGGATTCCCCAGACAAAGGATTTGTATTTTCAAGGCTTGAACCATTAACCATTTAAAGAATTGTCATGAATAAGGGGAAAAAAAACCAAAAGCAGGCACCTAAAGTCTGAAGTCCTGAAAAAAATGTCACATCCAAAATGTTTTGGCTGTTTAGAGCACTTGGCAATGTTACTGAAATAATAAAATCCCAGTGTGGCTTATGGAGCCCATATGGACAAATGCAGGATAAAGTCCTCTCTCTTCCACTTTCCATACTGGAAAACAAACAAAATAACATTACAGACGAACGTAATAAAAGGAGTACAGTCATAAAGCAGACACTGACTGGGACATGAGTTTATGCATTTATCTGCTTCTCAGCTTAGCCATAATGAGCAGGAAAACTTAAGTGATGCTCTGAAGGGGAATGTAACCTCTGGAAGAGAAAGCCAAATTCATTGCTTAAAAACAGTGCTCTAACTGCAAGAGCATATCATGGGGGTCTCGGGATGTACTTACATATGAGATTAGTCAAATATCCTTTGCTCATTCTCCAATTCATTGAACTACTTGCAGAAGGGAGGAGAGTATAGAAAAACGCTTCTCAATATTGGCTCAAACATTAGGATTTCCACTCCTTTCTGTGAGATGCCCTATGACCCCAGATCACTTCTTTATGGATAGACTGAGACAGGCCTTTTTTCCAGCTTGTGGAAAGGCAGCCACCTGGATAACTCAGTACGGCTAAGGACATGCAGCCAAAGGAAAAACCTGCCCTTGAAGGAAGAAAGGCAAAGGAAAAGTCTGCCCTCGAAGAAAGAAAGGCCAAAGGAGAAGCTGTCCTGGACATGGAGCTACTCCCTGTGTAAGGGCACAGCCTGGGTCATTAGGGTCACTTGCCCACCCTGCAGCAGGTGCTAAAATCCTCTGAGGGGGCAGAGATCAGAGCTTGGCACACACACATTTCATGAGATCTGGTGACCAGCCCCATTACAGTGTGGCTCGCAAGTGGTTCTGAGCTCAGGCAGCTCCTGTGAGGGGGCACATGCAAACCCTCCTCTGCCCTTCCAGCTGTCCCAGCTGCCCCCTGAGAACTCTGCAGCCCCAACCTGTCTCCTACAGTCACAACCACAGGGTGCTGAGCCCTGCCTCCCTGAGCCATGCCCCTCAGAACGTGCCTTGTTTTGGGCTCTGTGGATGACTTCAAGGAAAGGTTTAGCTCCTAAAGGAGTCAAAATAAAAGGCTTAGTACTGATGTTCTCTCTCTTTCTTTCCACAGCAGTTGTTTCTCTTCGGACATGACTGATCATACACTTATTAAACCACAGAATATTCATCTTTTAACACATTGGAGTACATAAAGGCACTCTGAGTAATTAGCATTCCTGAACTCGTATTCTGCAAATTTATTTCCTCAAATATTTTTTTTTTACATGATTTATTAAAAAATAAAGCCAAACACTTGGTTCTTAGATCCTGACCCTCTAACCACTCACATATGTGGTGTGCATGTAAAAACCCATTTCTTGCATGGGTTCTTCGAGAACTTGTAGTCTCAAATTGTGGTTTATATTATATAAGTGTTTCTAGGTTTTTCAGTGCTATCAGCATGATTTTTCAGTTTCCTTCTTGACAATTTCCAAGTACTACAGAGACATCTCTTCTACTTTTTTTTTCATTTTGTAAGTTATAAAAAAATTTTTTTTCAGATATTTCCCAAAATTCTTGTCCAATTAGATCTTTCTTAATTTCTAATAAATTCATAAAATTACTTACATGGACATTTATATGTAAATATTTGTATATGGATGGATATATAAATTTACTCATATGTTAGTTTAAGCTTTGTTAGTTTGCAGATTTTATTGAAGGGCTTCTTTGAAATTAAGCGACCTATCAAGTTACTCCCACAGACTATTTCTGCCTCACTCAGGTAAGACTTTCCTTCACACATTTCTGCAACCTGGCAGTGTGATCCCTTCTGTTCCACTCCCTGTGGGCAGGGCATGGCCAGTGGCTGGGTTTGCTTGGTAGGCAGGATCATGGAGCAGTTAAAGGCATCCAAGGCTGGGCTGAAGCTACTGAGGTTGTGAGAGAAAGCTTAGCAGGGCTCCAGATTCAGAGACTCCTTGAATGGCTCCTTGAGACAGAGGGAACATCCTTCTGCTCTGCATCCCATAACATGAGAAGACCAACACTCATCTTTAGGCTCACTTTTATGCCATCGTGTGAGGCATGTCAGAGGCAGGCTCACTTTCTCTAAAGTAAAAAGAATTTATTTATTGGCTTGTACTGTTCTTCTGTTAGAAGCTCAAGACTGAGATATGACAGCTGTGAAGTGCTTTTGCTACCAGCACCCTCTGGCCGTTTGGCAGACGTTTCTAGCCATTTTCTAGCCATTTTCTGGCTATTCTCATACAAAATTAGGAGGTTTTTAAATTTTTCCAGTGGACTTCAGGTGAATACATTTATCTGACTGTCTGTCAAATTTCTTCCTTTCCCTCTGGCTTAATTTAAAAATATTACCAAAATAGATATAGGATATTTACTTACTCCTTTGTTTATAAAGCTTGAAATGTTAGTGCATTACATATTTACCTGTTAAGTTGTTATATATCTACTTGGAAAAAACCAAGAGTGGATTTTCAGACACTGTCATCTACCAACATGCATCACTAATACTTCATTTTATTCTTTTGTGTGTGAGAGACTTGAAAATACTTATCTCTGCCTTTCAAGGAAATCATAAATTTCTGGTGTGCATGCGCACTCAACAGCGTCTTCTTATTAAGCAGAGAGGGCCCTCAGGGCACAACAGCATGGTGTGGTATTTTTGCCTTTTGTTAACATGTGACACTTGTATTTGCCCCAAGATAATGTACAAACATGGTTTAGAGGTTTTCCTGATGATAATCATGATGTTTCATCTTGCCCTTCTAATACTAAATTTAGTCTCCTGGCCTCCCCGCCATGTACACCCCTCCCTCCCCCCTCACTCTTGGTGAGCCTGACATTCAATTTGGAGACTAATGTCAGCAAGAAATCCATATGTAGTCCTGATGGTAGTAGGCATATCCCTTCGAATTTATTTTTAGGTTTCAATGGAATTAAGTGATATTTTCTTCCTTCAGTCATTACCTTCATAGCATTTCTACCTTTCCAATGTTTACAAAGGAGAAATTTATGCTTCACCTTACTGAAAATATTTTTGTCTTCAAATTGAATGTACACTGGTATGTACCATGACATTTGTAAGATTTATTTTACAGCCCTACAAAGAAGATTTTTTTGCAGCAGAAGAGTAAAAAAGAAGTTTACATTTGGAGCATGGCAAAGCTCAAACCACAGATACTATGAGGGTATTTAGAATTTCTGGAGCAATCTGTTCTTGGCCTGTTTCTAAATAAATATTCAATTCCTTCAAAACCAGTTTACCATTTTCGTGTTTGAGACTAAGATAACCTAACCCATTACCTAACTAAAAATAATTCCACTTTGAGAGACACGTTCAGCACATTTCTTTTAACATTTCTGAGCTAGTACCAGTCCAAGATGGAAACAAGTTGTGCTTGGCCTATGTGGCCATCATTTTGGTACCTTCAATCCAACATTTAAACACCAATTGTTCACCACAGCCCTGAAAGTCTACAAAGGATGACACAAACCTACCCCTGTTCTGGAAATTTCCACACAAAATTGCAAGAATGACTGTTTCCCAGCTGGGCTCATGCGTGCAATCAGCAGCCTCCAAATGCAATCCACATGCACTGTCACCTGAGGCAAAGTTTGACCCTCATGTTCTGCTGTGGGGATGGGGGTGCCAGTCGTGAGAGCTGCTGGCCAACACTTCTAAAAACACCAGAAGTAAAAATAAAGAAAAAATGCAATATCATAAGTACTTGTTGGGGATACAACTTGATTGTCTTGCTGCACCCTAATTACAGCAAACACAGAACTCATTAAGAACCTGGGTCTGTGCTCTATCTTCATTCCAGAACGTGTTGGACAAAGATCACAAAATCTCCATTCATCCAACTGACAGCGTTATGCAGATCATGGAAAGGCTGCTTGCATAATGGACAAGACTATGGAAAGCAGACATCCCTTCTATAGGGGTCTCTTCCATACTGCCTGCCTGCAGCCTGTCCTATTGGTTGCAAAGGTTCCTTCGAAACAAAGCTTCTGCTTAGTCTTTCTCAACTGCAAATGTACAAAATTATCTTCTGAAGGAGACACAGAGAGTCAGAATCTGAATCAGCACATTTCTATTAAACCTCACCTGTGCATTCACTGTCCAGAGCAGGGAGAAGGCTGTGGGTGGTGACAGTTCCTTTAGTCCCATCTCTGATCTGCTGCACTCATCTTCTGGGAAAGATCTCTGTGGGCTTCTGTCCCCTGAACCCATTTCCACAGCTTCCAATCTCCTTCCCCATCTCCAGCAGAGAGGAGCTGGTAGGCCTTAGCAAGAACGAATACACCAACAATTGTTATGTTCTGTATTAGAAGCAAGAGCTTTAAAAAATATTTTCTCACACACATATTATTTTTAAAGCACAACATGATTTTTAGACACTCTCATTATTTGTTTATTTTTAGCACATATCAAACCATAGCAGTTCTCCCTCCAGGCTATATTTGACAAAGTTACAGAGACTTTCCAGGCCACCTCAAAGCAGAGATTAATCCAAACAATTTAAACCTCTCACTGTTCCACAGGAGGATGGCATTCGATTGGATTATTTAGGGAGGACAAAACGTTTTTGTTGATGAGAGAGATGAAATCCTCAGAGAGGGAAATCAATCTTATGTAGAGACCCTGGAGCATTGATCTTGGTGTACATTGACAATTTCTGGTTGTTTAGCTATTTGGAATGACCACACAAAATGAGCAAGTTGTTATAGTTTTAAGGTTTTGGTATTTATTGGCAACCCTGGGGCTCATATGATTAATCACACATTCAGAGTATGAGCTCAGTAGAAATTGACTGCAACGCAGCAGAAACAAAGTTTTCAGTTATCATTGTGTAATAAATTGAAGCTATATCCCTAAGCTGATTTGTCTTCACGTTTCCAATTTGCCTTGTTAAAAGTGTTGTTTATACAGTAGTTAGCAAAAACGCAAGTAATTACACACAGAATTCATTCTAAGCAATTCTGTATATTTTTTTTACTCCTTATCGGTTTTCTATCTTCATTATCCAATATTTTGTTATACCTAAGCAGAAATCCCATTCAAGAAAAATCAAAAAAGAGTCAGGCCATGGAAGGAGCACTTCCTTATATTGAGGACAACATTTTCTGGATATAATGCTACAAGACAAGTCTTTCAGAACAAACTAATCCAAATGAAAGCATCCTTTAATAAACCACTTTCCTCTTTGTACTTGAACTCTCCGGTGCTTCTCAGTGAGAAGCAGACCAGAAAGACTAACAGTTTGGTTTATAAGTTATATTTCGTTTCCTGAAATATTATTTATTCAGAAGGAATATTCTTTCAAACACAGCTAGATGTGTTTTAGATACACATTTCACATTTTAGAATTATCTGTTCCTCTTACCAAAAAAAAAAATGCAAAAATATGATCATAACTACAATTGGAAATCAGAGAGCAATTTTGGGAATTAAAAAAAAAAATCTAAAAGAATATATTTAAAGTGAGAAATTCCAGGTAGAGAAAAACAGAGAGTCTATGAAGGAAGGAGGTGCTCTAGCCTTGGTGTAGTGGTAGAGGCTTGTGCTGGCAAAGACTGATAATGCTTTATAGCCTTTCACTGGGATCTCGCTGTAACCTCGAAGCAAGCAGTTGCTAGGATGTACTTGCTAAAGATAAGAGCAAAATTGTGGAACAGAAAGGGGAAACCCTGTAAGGCTGGCCTTGTGCTTCCCTGGAGAGGCTTACATACTCATAATGTACAGAAACTATAACCAGATCAGGAGAGACCTAATTACAGAGCTCAGAGATGTTAATGACACACAGAAATTTACATGCAGCTGAAAATATGAATATCTCTAAGCCAGCAGTCACATCTCCATAGGGCTGGCTTCAGAACCTATGTTTTATAATCTGGGAACTTTTTTTCTTTAAGGTGGAGCCTTTTAAGTAGTCAAAAACATCTATTTTTTAAGTGAACAACACTAACAATAAACCTCTGTAAAATTGTATTGACCGAGATCTTCTTTTTCTGTTTGTAATTCCTTCTCTTATGCTCTGTCTGAATAGGGTTTGCAACAATAATTCCTCACATTTATCTTTCTATCTTTCAATCTCAAAATCCTATATCTGATTTGGACACAGCAATCTTCAAAGCAATGAATACCCTTTTAATTTACTGAGACCTTTAAAGGACAAAATTACTGAATGATTTTTCTTAGAGTTCTTATTAGGTTCAAAGGAGGATTTTTTTATGCTGATATTTATTTATTTTACCAATTTGTGTAACACTGTGGTTGTGTAGTTGACTGACTTCCACGTTCCTTGTTCCTCTTTAGCTTCAGGGAAACATCCCCTATATCTTTACCTGCAGTGGAGATAAGGAGTTGTCACAGCTGCTGTCCATGCAGTCCTCAAACCAGAGAGTACTGCAATAAATCCTATTTTATTTTATGGACAAATAAATGCTGAGGTAAAATATTCGAGGATCGTTGCTTGAATACTTGCCATAGCAGCGCTACTGTAATAACCACTATGACATTAATTTACTGCAATGTGCCGTAGGAAGAAGGAAGAAGGAGGGAGAAGGGCATTAAAAGAGAAAAATTACTATCCTTTGGATTTATTGGGATTGGCCTTCCTCATTTTCAGCCATCATTAGTTGATTAGGTGCTGATGACAGTATGGACAAGCGTGCTAGAATAGTTGGCTAAGAAAAGCCCTGAAGGTACTCTGTTAATTGAGATGATGTTCATATTGTACTTACTGAACATAACTGCAGACAGTGAAATAAGAGCTTAGTGTTGTGCAACAGACCACATGAACATTCACTCATTATCAGTCTGTAAAGGGGTGAAAACACTGCATGTAGGCTACTGGTACTACAGAAAAATGAGTTCATATTAAAACCCGGAGAAGACTATTGTGAGAAACTGTATTTTATCCAGACTCCTGAGAGGTGTTGGAAACCTGTCTAATGTTGTTCCATGGTTCCATTAGGGAAACATTATGATTTCAAAGGAACTGACAATTTACTTACGTCCTCATCTCATAAGAGCTATTCACCTGATCATTATGGAAGAGCCACATTTGCTTACCCACTAAAAACTTAAATGTTACTGATACTCTTCTGGTAATTATATTCCACATACTTAAAATTTTAAGGTAAATTGGAGAAAATAGCAAAGAAATTCCACTCTACAACTCTTTTAATCTTGTTTGTGAAAAGTTACCATTATACACGAAGAGAGAAATGTGACAACCTCTGCACAGAGCTTGAGATGCAATAGATATGTGGAATCAACCAACATTTTGGTAACAATGGTAATGCTATTACCAATGACTCCATAATGTTAAATATTTTAATATGGACATTAGCATGCTTCTTGCTGTGGCCAGGGTGAATTTCAAACTTGGTACCTAGAAAGTCACAGAAAAAAACCCTCTAAAATCTTCAGAATGCATTAGACAAAAATTTAAAGAATCCTTTTAACTTTTAGACAAATCCACAACTATTTTTTAACCAATAGTCCTCTGAACATATTATCCTCAGAGTGAAATTATCCCTGTACTTGAAGCATTGTGCTCTCAATGTTCAAACCTAAAGACACTTTTTCAGAAAAGTGAGAAAATTAAACCTGGCCATTAGGGTGCTCATATTGAACACATCCAATTCAAGGTAACTAGTCCTCAGCAACATCAGACACAGTTCACGCAGAACTATGAAAATTCAGAAACATTGCGTGGCCATAATGAGACATTGTTCCTACTCATGAAGCTTTAGTATCACCTCTGTTAAAGATAAATATTAGTATTTAGTAACCTACTATGATAGATCACTAAGGCCCAGTGGGTAAACACTCAGCTGATGAGATGGTGAATGGAAAAACATTTCTTCCTGATCCAAACAGAAACTTATCTCCTTGGGTCATTCATGAGTCAGAAATTTCATTTTGCAATATAGGTTATCAATATTTACTCTAGAAATATTCGGGAGCCTGGGTCAAAAAACAGCACAGAAGATTAGACTATGCCTATTAAGAGCAGTGTACAATGGACCAGATAATAGAAAAGCCCCACATTTTTTGACTTAGCTAGTGCTTCAAGTGCATTACTGCACAGTCAAATCAGAAATTACACATACAATTGACCATCCACGCACACAGATCTCCAGCTCAGTTTTGTCATGGGATGTCATTAGCATTCAAGGGCTTCTTCTGCCATCAGATTCTTCTAATAGTAAATATGGTTCTATCTTTAATGTCCAGTGGGATAATAAATGCCTCCTTCTTTCAAACAACATCTGTTGTGACTTTGGCATTCAGCTCAGTGGAGGGGGAGTAGCAATTGATCACATTATTGGTTATCTAGATACAACATGGCAACATCTTCTGTAAAAGGCTTTGAAACTCTGGCAAACAGACTGAGGTAGCCACAAGAAAAATGAAGAGTATTTGAAGACTCAAGATAAAGAATCAAGACATCCAAAAGAAACAAGAGATTCAGAATCAGACTTTCAATACTCTCAAAAATGTTAGCACAAAAATATTCCCTTTAAAATACTCATCCGAGAGAGCTCTAACAGGATCAGGCTTTCATAGCTCATGTTGTCTGTCTGTTTCTAAAATCATTGTGATTGTGGATTCATGTATTACTGTCATGGCAGTGACAGAGAACAGATCTGTTTAAAGTGCGCTTTACCAAGGCCTGTCAACATTTGAACTAGAAGAGTGATAGATTTGACAGGTTTGGGAGATACTGTTTCCTGCTACTACCCGGGAGGGCTGACATGAGAAGCAGAAATACGCCAGGCCCAAGCACTGAAGTTTTCACCACATCATGCTGCTGGCCAGGCACAGTGATGTTGCATAACTAAGGACAGGAAAATAATTAATGTTTAATGTGTAAATCAATCCCAGTGGAGACCAGTTGTTATCTGCAGAGTGGGAAAGCACAGAATGAGGTAGAATGACACACAGGATAGCAGTGCCTATGACAATGCCACGAGATTGGTGGAGACAAGACAAGGAGTATGAAGTCTGTGCAAGTTTTATCTTTGGTACCAAATGCACTACTGTGAAATAAGGATGAACAGGGTAGCAGCGGGAAATTCTGCACAAATAGTGATATCTTAACATTGTAGAATTTAAATAATACCGCACTGCTTGTAAACAAACATGTTAAAATATTTTTTCTCTCACCTCAAGTATAGAAAATCAGTTGGTCTAAGATTAGAAAAAAAATCTCCCAGTCTGAGTTAAATTTGTTACACAAAAATTACAGTATGAAGACTTGTATCTTAAGAACATCCACAAAAGTAATGCTGTTAAAAGGTACTGGTTGCTTGCAGTATTGGGTCCTTTGGAAGGACAAATTTGATCTCCTAGTTGTGAGGTTCTCTAAAAGTATGTTTTACAGCTGAAATTCAGTCTTCCTTTCCTCCCTGGGACATTGAAGCCACATCTCTAGCCACATGTCTACTTAGGCATTGTGCAAAGCCTTTCACTCCCAAAAATGTGGAAGGGCCCAAATAAAGCCTTTGCCACACTGCTGCTATCCCTTTCTTCAGCAGCTATAAAACCCCTGTACTCATCCTTTGCACCCAGAGGGTACGTGGTCAACCCCACATGCCAGGGATTCTGAGTATAGGACAGCTTTTCCCCTGCCTGCTGTTCCTCATCTATTCCCTTTGCTCCAAAGCTGTCCTTGTTCTTCCAGGCTCTGCACAGCTGACTGGCACACTCAATCTCCCTCCTTCACAGCTTGCACTTTCCAAGATGTTCCTTATTTTCCCATGTAACCTTGCTGTACCTTCACTCTCTCTGACAGGTTATTCTCTCTCCAGGTCCCTCATCAGTCAACTTCAATCCCTTAACATGGTCTCATCTTACTAAACCCCTTTACTCAAATTTCTGTGAAGTCATAGATCTTGCATTGCTGTATTCTATACAGGCACACGTATCTTGACAAACTCTCAATCTTCAAGTAAAACCAGACCTTATCTTATCCCATATAACTCCCTCTTATCTTACCACACCTCCACACAAACTTAGTCCAATTGCTGCCCACTACAGTGAACAGCAGCCGCTTTTTCACTCTACACCTGCTCAGAGGGGCTGCTACTCCAGTCTGCCAACCAGAATAACACAGAGAGGGCTCCACCTCACTGCAGACCCTTCGCTCAGCATTACTTTCATTACCATGACTCTTGCTCCTCCCACACACCATTGCAGAGCCTTCTCTCCATGCCAATAGACGCACTGGAGTGTGGCATCAGGCTTGCAGGCTCTCACTGATAAGCAGATGGAGCTTCAGTCTAAACAGTTCTTCCATTACAGCATCATGCTGAGCAACTGAGACAAGCATTAGCCAGTGCCACAGGAGGAGAACAGGATCCATTTTTCAGAACAGTGGGTGAGAACTGATTTTTTCCCCCCCACCCCTTTAAGGGGTTCTGCATTTAAAGCAAAGAAAATATAGGAAGTGTTTATAAGGGAAATGAAAATGAGCAATATCCTTGTAGTTAATTATATACACCCAAACTTACTTAGTCATTTTTTTTGTTGTTTTTTAATCTATGTAATAGATGTACACCAACCTGGTTTTGCAAATGACCAGGTGCCTTGGGAGTGATGAAATTTAAGCTGAATTTCTCGTAATGCAATTTAAGATGTACTAGAGCCATTGGAAAGGGTATTAAGGACATTTCTCAGGACTCCAGCACCTATGAAGCAGTTCAGTTACACAGCAGACTGCTTTATCTTCCTTCCCCAAGCCTGAGAGATAAGATTAAAACATGGGTACCATTGTTGCAGAAACCACCTTTGCATCAAGAAATCTAATGAACAGTATGTGTCAGTGTGTGATGTTATTCAACTCAGCTGCAGCCCATACTCAGTTAATTCACCTTCTCAGCACTTCTCTTACAGTTACTATTGGACAGTAAAATGGCAGCTGAGTTTCTTGTCTTCAGGTTGGTAAGAGAAAAGGCCAGGGGCCAGAAAATCTATTCTTTTACTCATTTCATTGAGGAGATGAAGAAAGTTGAGTCTCTTGGGGGAAGGGGGGAAGTGTTTAATTTTGCTACACGTAAGTCTGTCTGTCCAGTTCTTAGAGAAGTTTCAATCACTAACAAAACAAACTGTGATGGATTCATATGCAACCTCATCAAGACTGGCAGAAGAATATTGGGAACTGCATCACTGCTTCCTCATGCTATGCTTGATGACTAAAGAAAGAAGAGCTTGCTTTCCCCTCAGAGAGAATGACCACTGTTATTTATAAAATTAAGATCTTGGCTTTTGCATACTTAATTATCCTGTGACCAGATTAAAAGTGATTAAGTGGCTAGTAAGACTAATTGTTAAACCCCTGTTAATTAAGAAGTTTCTACCCTGTTCAACCGTTAAACCCTATTTCTAGCAATCTCACAAGTTCAATATCCTTTCTCTCTTAAGTTATGATTGTTGAATCTGAGTCCCCCATATTAATTTGATAACAAAATGTTTTATAATATTCTGTTGCCCGTCTGTATCTTTCCTTTCAAGTAGGGGCACCTTTTATCCTTCTCTGAAATCAGTTAAGTTGACATTAAGTGCCATTTCTATTTTAAGTTGGAGTCCTGCACTAGTAGGACACAACATGTTAGTAAAACATTTTCTTTTGACCTTCCCTTCCTTTCTCCTTTTATGGAGAGAGTTATGGTGATGTTTTAATGATGACTGTAAGTTTATTTGCTGTTTTAAAGTTGTTTTTAGAGCAATTTCTGTTCCGGTTCAGTCCCTCACAGAATATTAGACCCTCATAACTGACACCGAGCTATTTTTAGCCTGAAACCGTTAACCTGCAGCTGGGCTCCATGGCACCATGGAATATTAATGAGGACTTTTCCCACCAGTCGACCAGATGACATCACCTAGAAGCTGTCCCCTAGCAGCAGACGAGCCATTGGCGGATGGACTTGACATCATCCTCGAACTCCACCAATCATCCTGTGCCATGGAGGCCGGACAGTGGGCGGGTATGGGCAGAGACAAGAGGGTATAAAACCCCTGGACCAAGGACTGGAGCTGCTTTTCGCCCTCGGATCAGCTGTTGGAGAAGCTCAGCGCTGTGGTGGAGGCCTTATCTCTACTACAGAGACTTGGATAAAGACTTTTGCTTTTGGAGTAGCCAGAGCAAACCCAGCGCTGCAGGTTTCTGCCCTGGGCTATTAGCCTACCCAGCTCAGAAGGTCTCTTAGCCTGCATTCACAGAGGGGTTTTTTTTGCTAATTTGATTATATTTTGTATTTTTCTAAAATTCCCTCTTTTTAATAAATTACCTTTTCTTTTACTTACAACGAGAGTTGTCCTTCCATTTTTGACAACCACAGTCTTCAATATTTTCAAAATCTGGTTACATGTTATTCTTATCTGGGTGACCACCACTTGCTAATGCTTCTGTAAAGGGAAAACGAAGCTGTCCTGTCCTGTTACTGCTTTTGGAGGAAATGAGGCCAAGTTAGTCACTGAACATAGGCTCAGTAAAGATTGTTTTAGGATAGCTGAAGACACAGTCAAGTCTAAAAGAGGAGATGAGATTATGGGGATTTATGGGCAGAATTGACAAAAACTGTAGCAGGAAGGAATCAGTGAAGAGATTATTGGTAGAGCCTAGGGAGACCTATTGTAGTCAGGTATCAGACTACAGAGGAGAAACCATAAAAAGATCTAAACCCAAAGACATAAGAAAATTAGATCATCTCTCTAAAACTGTGTCTTGCTGAGTAACTTATCTCAGGTAGCATTCCCAAATGGTTTGGGGAGACTAACTGTGTTTGACAGATTTTGATTTCATAGCAGTGTTCATATTTTGTGAAAGAATAATTTTTTTCTATACATTTTTGCTACAGCTGTCTTCACTGAGTTTTCTAAGAACTCAACAAACCAGGTGTCAATCAGACCTTCTAGTACTAACCACTGTATAGCAGAACATATTTTGCCTCTTTTTTCTTGTTGTTTTGGTTTGGTTTGTATTTTGGTTCTCTTCTTATTTTCCATTAAGTACTTCCAGACTCCAGACTGGGACTCTAATTAACCTTTAGGAAATAACCTGAGCAGGGGCTGTAAAAACAACTAATAGTGTATCACAATATTCATCATTTCTGCCGCACTTGTCCAGCTACTACCCTAGCACATACTTTTAAAATTACAATAGATTGGGATTTTTAGTTTTGTTTTTCAGAAAGCGGAATATATAGATCATGAACTCGGAAAAGGAGCGTCAAATGTTCTTTATTTCCTTTAATAATGGCTATGTATAAATAGCCATGACTACAGAGGATCAAATAGTTGCAAATAACAATTGCTGATTCAGCTCATGTGTTTTTATTGTCATAGGTAGTTTATGAACATATCCTGAAATCTATTATATATTCACAGTTCTCAAGAATTTGCAGGGTTTTTTTGGGGAAAAGTGGAGACCAGGGCAAAATTGTAGCAGGAAGGAAATAGCAAAGGGAGGATTGGTACAGAGACAAGCTGGGGAGGAAAAAAGAGGGCAGGCATTTCAGCTGAGCAAATGCTGTGATCTAGTGACTGTATGGCTGCCCAAGAGCCAGTGCTGGAAAATAGCAGAAACAAAGGGCTGGGGGCACGATGGGCTGAGATGAGGCTGCCTGGAACTATTACAGGTCCCAAGAGAATTGCCACTTCCAAGGCTGGTAGGGTTTGTGTTCTTTCTATTTGCTCCCTGCAACATCTTACCTCTCCAGAGTAACACCTGCTAATAGAAATTCCTCTGCCCAGCTCTCTTGGACAACACTACCCCATGCTAAAATGGCAAGAACTGCTGATACTTCCAAGTGGTTTTTTTCACACACGGATTAATCAACCATATAATTATAATAATCATAACAGCAAATTGAACTTGGAGACTGTTTAAAAAAGTTGTTGGAAAAATACACACTGGTTTTGGTTGATCTTTAGAATTTGGAAATTAACGCACCGATTCAACATTTTTTATAGAAATAGGTTTCTGATGTAGTTAAATGTTAGGGAGAAAGTTCTGCTGTGGCTTGAACTTTTCTGAAAGAGAAAACTGACAAATTTAACTATTTCAGTAAAAAAATTTACAACATCTGTTAGAGGATAGTGTACAAATAAAGTGAAGAAAGGTATGATAGTATCTCTTAAGAGAGAGTTCTATAGTATTTTTGAGATAAAATATAACTGTATAGAAAGAAATTGTCTTTGTAAAGATTAATTATCCTGAATATTCTTGGGAACTTATTTCTTCACACAGCTAAGGACTAGAAGAAGGAGAACTAGGCACTGAACAAAAAAACCCCAAAACCTGTATGAAGTAGATACCTAAGTAAACTCAGTAACATTTAGGTATTTTACAATGAGTATTTTCTTTATAGAAATAGCAAAATAGCTATGGCCCATGAAAACTCCCTATGTTCCTCTTCTGCAACACAGAAAAATACCAGTTTTCGTATATCCCTACTCCTATTGTAAGAGGGAATCCTGTGAGCTGTAGGAGCAGAGAAAGGAAACAGAATGAACCCGGGTTCCCATTACAAATCACATCTCCCTCTTTGCTCTGGGCCCAAGGAGCTCTTCTGTTTACTGTATAGCTTGTGTGATGACTGTCCACATGCTGTCCTGCAGAATCTGATATGGAATCAGGACAGAGCTCACTTCTGTCTCTGGCCCATCTCAGCAGTCTCCCTCCTTCTGTGAAATGTCCTGCCTAGACTGTCACTCAGGCAAGCCTGAAGGGCAGTCTGGGCATGGCACTGCCTACTTGTGACAAGCTGTCCATTATTCATTTAGGTGGGTCAAGATAACTTTCTCAGGAGCAGCCTTGGAGCCAGAGCAGCACAGGATGAGTGCAGCTGTGCCTCAGGGCATGCCCAGGTAGTCAGGTGCAGCCAGCTGCATCCCAGCTGTGCACGTGTGTGGAGCCACACAGCTGGAATCCAGCCAGCAGCAGCTTGGAAGCTGCATCACCACAGCAGCACAAGCCTAAAGCAGAGATGGCATGAGCATGGCAGAGCTGCCCATGGGCATGTGGTTAATCCAGCTGGCTGAATACGCTCATGTGCCTGGAAACAGCCAAATGGCTGCGTGCCTCACTAAATCAGGGCTAAAATTTGGGCTCTTTTGTTTTAAAACACCTTTTCTTTTTTAGAACAACTGCTTTAGGGAACCAATGCCACCCAGACATAAAGCAATAAGAACCTCTGACAGGAATAATTATAACGTTATGAAAAACTCAGAAAGAAGGAGGGGAAAAAAAAAAAACCCAAAATGATCATAATCTTAGAGAAATATACATTTACTGAATAAATAATAGGGGTTTCTGAAAGTCTCAAATAATTAACACAAATCTAAACCCTCTGGTGTTCATTCTCAGGAGAGACATTTGAGACAGATGCACCCAAGAGAATGCAACTGATGAAAAGAAAAATACTCCAATCTCCTGGCTAAACAATGTGCTTTGTGTAGATTTTTATTAAGTATTTTAAACACGAAATTAAAATAAATTTATAATTGTTGCACGATGCTCAGATACCAAGGTGATAAGAACATTTTAAACATCATACTAAGCTCCAGAAAATTCAAAGTTAAGGTTGATGGACCACAATTAATAGACCTATTATCCTTATTACTATTAACAGCAACATCTAATAGCCATGCTGCAGCTCTGGAAATACTTTCAGAAGTAACATCGTGAACCTGAACTCAAAGAGAATGTTCCTATGAGCTAGATCATTTTATGAAGATGAAGGGCTATACACTGCTGTGCTTTTGTTCTAAAGATCCCAAAGAATTAAAATCAAAGAAGGTTTTCTGATTTTTTAACCTTTTTTACCCTTTTCCTTGTTCTGTTAATATTTTCTAACAAGCACTGAACTCATCTTTCACAGCACTACATTTATGCATGATCTTGAGTCACAAACCTACAATGAACTCCAGCCACCTCCCAAGTGAAGGGTGACAAGAAGGGACTACAGTTCAGACTAGGAAGTGAAGCATATCCTATTTCATGGAGGCTATATGGAAAGGCTACAACACGATCACATTTTTATCCAGCAGCCTGACTTAATGTAGTGTCAGCACTAACTACAACAAACCCTCTCCTGCAGACTTTCTCACATCTTGCTCTGTTATACATAGGACAAACAAACTAAAACTTGCATTATTAATTGCACAGACAAGAACTTAAAAGCAACCACACCTTAAGATCCTAAATGTCTTTTCCAACCTAAAGGATTCACTTGGATCCATCTGGTGCAGTTTTTCATTCTGAAAAGGCTGTGGTAGAAGACTCTTCACTTACCTGTGCAATCACCAGGCACAGATGACTGTGCTGACTGGTGCCTTTGAGATCACCCTCAGCCCACAGCTGCTTTCAGCAGCCCCTCTCTCTCAAGTTCTGGCAATCACAGGCCGGATGCAGCCCAGAATCTGGATTTCAGGTCTTCAATGCAACTTAAAAGTACTTTTAGACTGAACCATTTGCTACACTCACTTCACTAGTTCACATCTCACTGGCTGCCTTGAAATTTTCTCACCCAGTTCCCAGACAGCTTTGTGCCAGGGTGGGAGAGAGCTGGAAGAGCCCTAAGCCTTGGCTTCACCTCCTTCAGGGCTGCTACACAGCAGACTCCCTGGAGAAAGCATTTTGGTGCATGACACCCACATTTCCAGAAGCCGCCTCAGAGCTCCAATCCCTAAAAATATGCAGATG
The DNA here is from genome assembly GCA_013398115.1 of Falcunculus frontatus. Lineage (NCBI taxonomy): Eukaryota > Metazoa > Chordata > Aves > Passeriformes > Falcunculus > Falcunculus frontatus. Next base: position 88,792 of record VZRV01007525.1, read on the forward strand.
ACACATATCAGTATATTAAAAAACAATTACAGCTACATATTTATTTCCTGGAAGCCAGAACACAACTGCATTTTGAAATAACAAAATCTTCCAGGAAACAAAACATCCACCCAAATTTAACTCCAAATGCAAATGCTGCTCTCACAGAAGTCCGTAGGGAATTCTGGCACTTGTTTCTCCAACAATATCAGGCTGCCTGCCTGGATCTCCCAAGTCCCAGAACTCTACATTATATCATTATTATTATTATTTTTCGGAAGCCTGAGAAATGTGCTAGGCACCTCCCCATACAGATAAAAGGCCATAACCTTGAAAAAACATGGAAGGCTTATCCTGTTTCCACACCACCTTTTAGATAGTTTAGGAACTAAGCAGGTGTCTCATATCAAACTCATGCATGAAGTCAAAATATCCTACCCTACCCTAGTTCTTATATTTATATTTTCTTGCAGACCTGTATTAAGTTCCATTTTGAAGCATATTCTTTTGCAGTAGAACAAGATTTGTTTATATATTTGCACATGCAAATAAGACACTGCGGGCTGTGATAGGTCATCTCCAATTTTAGGAATTTTTCTTGAATTGTCTGCCAAGAAATTATAGGTACAACATGTGATGTGGAAGTTACTAATGGACTGGAATTATATTATTACAGTGAATGGCAGAGTAAAATGGTATATAAACCGTGCATAAATGTTGGGGCATTTGTTAGTACTTCCTAACACTACAGCAAAATTCAGTATTTTCTTCTACAATTTTCTAACATAATTTTCAGTCTGCCATGAATATGTGTGTATAAACTGCGTACATAAACAATTTAATACATTACACCTACAGCAGCTAAACAGTCTGTGCAAAGTACTGCCACATCCTGAAACAAAAACCAGACTCATTTGTGTCTGAAAAATACTGAATGCAAGCTTTAAAATTGCAGATGTATTTTAAACAAAGACAATAAATTACTACACAGATAGTAGCCATGTATAAAAGTACTCCTGGCATGACAGCTTAACATGTCAGAACACAGCAGTATCCATGTGAGATAAATGTCATCTTCCTACTAGAAATGAGAAGAGAAACCTTTTGTTCCTCCTGAAGAACTGTAGAACCTTATCAAGTCCTGGCCTCAGCTCTGGAGTGAAAATCTCTGCCACTACTTCAGGTGTAAGGACTGGTTTTTGGAGCTCCTGGAAAAGCCAGAGGACACCCTCACCAAGGGCCAACCTTGCAGCAGGCCTACTTGACCTCTTCCAAATGCAAAAAAAAAATGGTCTGTTGAATGACAGACTGTACAACTATTTTGGAATGCTTAAAAGGCTGACTGATGTTCTTGGATTGCACTGATTCATCCCAGCTCTAAGATGTTCACCAAAATGATTTATTCTGATAACACTTGATCCCTGCTAAAAATGTCTGAAGTTTGGGAGATGTGAGGCTTTGTCATTATGCTTACCTGCCTTATCAATAGCTGAAGTTCTTCTAGACCAATTTTTACTTTCTTTTTTCTGCATTTCACCCCGTGCTGTGCTGGAAATTGTTTGAATTACATGCTTAACAAAAAAAAAAAAAAAAAAATTAAGATAAGTTATAAAAATATACCTAAAAACAAAATACAAAATTTTTCAGAGTCATCATTAGAAATCCTCCTTTTTTTCTTTCTTTTAAATATTGGCAGTCTAACACATGGTCCCTGTCAAGCAATACAAGAAGAAGAAAATTGAGAAAATTCATAGTTTTCAATCTTTGAAATACATTTGTATACAAAGTGTGTCTTTAAGGGAAAATACCTTGGCAATGTCAGTGACTGACAATGGAAGCTTTATCACACTTTTTCTGCACATTTTAAAACATTGCTAAGCACTTTAGAATTTAATAGTATTTAGCATTTATGAAATAAAGACAAAAGTTTAATATGCTTGGGATACCTGGTTCCCTTGTGTTGTGATACTGCATATATTTTCCCTTAATTTTGTGATTTTTTGCCTGAGAAAAAAGAAAATATATCCAGTGAACTGCGACTCCTGCAAGATACTGTCTCCTCACTGCAGGCTGCAAGTATTGGAACGTAAGGTACATATTTTCCTGAAGAAGTTGGTGTCATTGTTTCTTAAGTACCTATTTCTGGAACCACAAACACTCCTTCAGTTTTCCTTCTCCAGTGAAAACAGTGATTTTGTGACCAGCAAGACTGTGTTGAGAACTCCAAAACACTGATAGGCTTTTGATCTCATATTTAAAAGAAAAAAACCCCCAAGAGCTAAACCTTTAATTTCTGTAGAAAGAGGAGTTGTCCCCAGGAAGACACAACATCTTTTTCAAACAATGATCATAGGTATACAATCTCAGTAGATGGTATAAGACTAAAAAAAGCAGATTTTCTTTTCTAAGTTTCAAATATCATGCTTGATTATTAATGTTATCATTCTTCTTATATAAGGAGAACAGAGTTAACTCATTTTGGTTATTTTTCACTCTATTACAAATACATCAGAAATCAGCACCTTGTACTTCATTTTTGCTTTGCGAACACTACACAGGAATTAATTATTTCTTTATCCTTATAATTTTGAACTAATGGCTTGGATGATACTTACGTTTATAAATATAATAAAAATGAAGATTTCTTTTAATTTACATTTGACTTCTCACATCCCTTTAAAATTATGACACCAAACAATGTAGGAGCTAGAATTAATGGGGATTTTCCGCTGTTGGTAAAGGACAAAAAACCCCAATGCACTGGCTTAACAAAAACAAAAACCAAAACAAAACAAAAAAAACCCCAACCATTCTAAATTTCCCTAATGAATATGTTTGCAAAACTATGAATTCTCTTTTAACTTAAACTTGAATTTTTTTTATCTTGAGGAAAAAATTATTTGCCAAATCCTACTTGTTCACTCTTTCTCTGGTTTTAGGACAGTATTCTTATTGGAGTTATGTGTACTACACAGGCAGATCAATTAACTTTATGGGCCAAATTTGGATTAACAAAACAAGGTACAACTCTGCTAGAGTTAAATGGATTGTCCCTGCTTACGTCAATGATAAAATTGGCTTTATATGTCGTATTGAAAAAAATAGAAAATGGAAATCCTAACAATGGTTTAGATTCGCCATGCTTCATATATACCTTATCTTAAAATATCTACTTTTGGTTTTTAATTGTAGTGGTTTTCTGTAAAGAAACACAACCTTACAGGGCATTTTCAGGAATAGAACAGTCTATATATTAAAAGGCAGCAAATGATTCATAACTGCTTAGCAGTCAGGCCTGTGGGGCCATGCTTCCCATGTGAAATTTTTTTCTGCATTGCAAACTCTTACATTAAATTGTGATAAATGAAGAGCGGAGGCTATTCATACAAATCAATGACTTTAGTGTATGTGTCATTAGCCTGAGAGATGCAGGCAGCGGTCACTACTATAAATCATGTGATGATCTGCTGTCTGCGACTCGATGCAAGCAAGCAGATGCATTAGGAAGGTTAAAGAATGAAATTAATCTGTGCATTTCCCTTTCTTTCTTTTTTTTTCCTTTAGTCACCTGGTCATACGGAAAGAATTAAAATCACATGATCCAAAGTTAAGCTAGCTACAGAACAGTAAGTTGGCTAAGTTAGATGTCACCTTTCAACTTAAAGTTAATTAAATATTAATGGAATTAATTTATTCATCATCACATGAAAAGTAAAATATATAGAATAGGTAAAATCCACCAGTGCTCCTCACACAGGAGTTGATATTATTAATTGCTTTTAATGCAGACTGTGGCATGAGACCACGTGTAAGAGATCAAGCACACTGCAAAATGTGCTCTGATACTTTTAAGTGCAGCATATTTCTTTCTTCACATTTTATAAATCCAGTGTTTAGTAACCCATGGCCATGCTCCTCATACCAGTAACTTGGAGTGGGTTATGAATATGAGTCAGGTTGAATGTATTACTGATGATGGAATACATTCCCAGATATCTGTGACTGGGAGTGTTAATGGTGAGAGTGTGCAAAAGGGGTCAGGGACAGTAAAAAGAGATATGGACAATATAATTTTAAAACTGGAATTAATGAATTTGGGAAGGCCATATTTGATATAAATGTTAGGCCAAAGCCTTCAGTCTTTACTCACTACTTATTCAGGCAAAACACCCACTGACTTCAGTGACAGATTTCCTGGGATGAGAGCTAAATATGCCCCAGGAGTCAGATTGCCCCTTTCTTTTTTACTTAAACAGAAATTGGGAAGTTCATGCAGGAATCTCAGCCCCTCTTGCATGTGAGTGGACACTGGGGGGGATTATACACCTCTCCTTCTCCTGGCTCCACCACTTCCCCTTTGCAGTTTAACACCACTTAGCAGGCAACAAGTCAATATGTTACAGAGCAGAGGCACTGAGCCAGAGCCATGCCCAGGGCTAAACTTTCAACATGCTACTGTGGAGGGCTGCAGGGCTCCCAGAGTCCAGCAATGTTTGGGAAGGACTCCAGGATCTGGCCTCTTATGACTCATCCAGTCTGTGATAAGGAATCCTGAGAAGGGTTTGAAGACTCTTCTTTGAGCCAGCAGTTGACTCTGGGCACAGTCAAGTGTGAAAGCAAATTAATGACAGAAGGTGCTGCATTTTGAAGGTGCTTGAAGCAGTCCATGGGCATAAAATAGTGCAGAACACCTTTGTGCTTATGAAGGGCACTATAAATCAGTAAAGTATAAGTTAGCCTGGACAGTGATAAGTATTGCATGTGCTTAATTCACTTAGCTATCCTTCCGAAAAAGCTAATACATTCAATGTAGACATATTTCAATTGAATTGATAGTAGATCTGGATTGAGCAAGCCTAGAGACTGAATTACCTTTATCCATGCCAGCAAGAATAAGGATGAACTTGCAAGCAAAATCAATGTCAGAAAGGTCTTACTGCCTCTTACAACAGCATACTTACTATCATTTATATTGAAATATACAAAAATTATTAATAACTATTAAAAATAGACATCCATCCTAGTAGCATGCAAACTTACAGCATAAGAACCAATGAAATTAATTTACATTCCTACATCCTTCAAACACAAGAAAAAAAAGCACAAAATCTGTTTTATATAATTGCTCAAAACCTACATAAATTATTTTTTAACTAATGTTGCCAAATAAAGGTAGGGAAGAATTTCAGGCAGTGGATTTAAAATGACTCGGAGCTGATTCCCCCAGTAAAGCCAGTCTCTTGTGTATTGTTCCACTGTCACTTAATTACCACATTGATTTCATATGTATTTATTGATACTTGGTAGCATTAAGTTTAGGGCACATGTCACACACATATTCTAAGTTAATTTTCCCCACCAGCACTTGGTTCTCCAGTTGATCCCAGCTAGTCATCGGAGCAGTTATTTTATATCTAGAGCAGTGATTGAAGTCTATTGTAACTAACACATAGAAATTTCAATCTGGGACAATTTAAATATTCTAAACTCCGTATTGTTGCAGCTCAGCTTCTACCAGCTGCCTAAGCTGGGACTGATCATACTTTCTTGGGAGAGGCTGGCCTACGTTCCAGGCTGTAGAACTTCATTAGAAACATTTATTTATTTCCCAGTGCAAATTCAGTGATTTTAGGAATTCACATCATATTTGCTGCTGAATTTCCTGTAAAGTTCTGCTTCTGCTCATTCCTGAAGCAAGGAAGAGCTTTATTTTAAACCCAAATGAAGGGAGCCATAATGCAAAAATAAGACATGGCTGCCCATTTTAAATTACAAGTGTTTTTTTTCAAGATTTTTACTATAATTGCCTTTTAGGAAGCAGAAGAGAATCCTGAAAAAGTTTGGTAGCAACTTGGAAAAGTCAATCTCCATGACCATCTGAATGTGAAATAAAAAATTTAAAATATTGTGCAGATGAAAATGCTGCTTCCTTTTGGAGCAAATCCATGCTTCCTTTTCAGTGACTAATTCCTGATTTTTATATCACACGTCACTTTTGAGTCAACGCCAAAAAAAGATGCAAAAGCTCTTTACAGTCAGTTGGTAGTTTTATACTGTAGGTTTAAATTGCAGGTCGACAGGAAACTTGGGTTTAATTTTTAAGTGTTAAATTAAGAAAATAAAATATTTCTTACAACATCAGCTACTTGATTGGAATGCTTCATGCCATACCCAGTTTATTTGCCTGGTTTAGGGCCAGCTGGGGGATGTACCTTATATTACACGACTGAGTCAGGCTCCTTTCACAACCATAGCATGACTCACCTGGTGCCTCGGAATTTCCTCAACACGGCTGCTCGTTTCCAGGTCCTGCCTCACACTGGACTCCATCATGCTGGATGCTGATTGCTCTCCTTTCCAATTAGCTTCCAAGTGAAGGCATTCCAGAGCTCACAGAATTAGCTCAGCTCCCTACACGTGGCCCAGAGGCTCCTCGGTCCTCCTCTGAGTGTCAGGACTGCTTATGTAAGGGTAGGAGTCAGAGCCAAGCCCTTAACCAGCAATTATGGCTCCCTTAAGTTACAAGAACCCTTTTTAGGGCCAAAAGGGCGAGAACTTGTTGATGTCCCTTTACACTGGTGGGGTCTGAAGGCCATGAGCAGGTGCTGGCATTGCTAAACAAAGGTTTTAGCAGCCGGTCACACCCAGAACCTGGATGGCTGCGGGAGGAGGGCAAGGCAAACCCCTGGGCTTGCTGAATCTCCCAGTTACAACACAAAGGACTAAAACACAGGGTCGTGGATGAAAGTGAATAAATGTTTCTAAATTCTTATCTTAAACACACTTAAGCTTAAAGCTATTTAATTGAGGATTTAAAAGCATGTATGCTTTATGAAGCTGGGGCTACCTGCTTCATTCTCTTGCTCTTATTTTTGCTTTTATCCTTTTAGTCTTGAAGAAGCCTAATTAGAAGCTTGAACAGGGCTCTCTCTCTCTGCCCTTAAATCAGTAATTGGCTTCAGTGCAGAGACTGTCAGGAAATTAACACATCACAACATGACAGCTGTTAATTTTTTCTCCTTATTTGTCATATGAATCACTGCTGATTTGCCAGAGTGCATAACAAATTAGTGGTCTGTAATCAGCGGCCTCTCTCCTGTGTGCAGCACCTACTTGTTTTTCCCCTTTTCTCCTGAAGTCCATTACTTCACTGCTTCAGCAGGAATGACTGTTGCTAGGTGTGTCATTGTCAATAAATCAGAATAAGCAGATGCTAAAAGCGCAAGAAGCTCTTTAAACTTTGATGAAGGCTTTTAGTTACATTTTTAAACTTACACTTGGAACTGGATTTTTTTTTTTTTTTTAAATTGTCACTCCCTGGCATAATATACTGTCAAGTCTTCGGGTATCATCTAAAGCTTCACATCCTTCACAATGCAGAGCTGAAAATGTGATTTGCAAAAATTAAAAGAAGATATTTTCATGAAGACAATTTTTAAAATGGTAAGGCCTTCTGTGGCCCCCACATCAAGAAATAACAATTAGACACCATGCACAGTGAGATTTTCCTGTTGCCTTGAGATATATTTACTGTATTTTTGTATAATAAACTCTATTTAATATGAGTCAGCATGCTCCACACACCAACAGAATTATATGTAGAAAAAAAGCCTCGAGTGCAAACATAAACCCACAAAATTTGGGAAAAAAATGAGTTAAAGTCTATCCTCTCATTGGTGAAATTAATCTGAGCAATTTTGGCCACCTTTTTTCTGTCTAGTTTTACAAATGATGATGTATATGAAGAAGGCCATGAGAACAACATGCAATACTATGCAAAAGCTGGAACACTTCTTCCTGTATCTCTGAGCTGTGCTGAGAGCTGTTCAAGTGACAGTTTAAGAGGTCTGCAACTGGCTGGTGTTCTCATACAATTGGAAACGTTTTGGAAATATGAACTGGAAAGATTGAATCCTAAATTACCTGATGCATATGACTGAAAGGATCCATTATGTATTCAGTATCTTGCGTCTCACACAAATGAAAACAAAACCAGGAATGTGATATATTTCTTTAGCAAAAGGAACAAGTACGGACCCTGTCCTATATTTCCTAATTTGTATTGAAACATGCTTAAAGCACAGGTTCCCTATAATTTTCTTTAGTGTTCATAAAATAGGTTGGGTTTTTTTTCACCTAACCTGAATAAACTACTAAAAATCCAGAATAATGGAAAACAGAGAAACCTATACTCTGAAATGAAATGCTGCACAATGCTTTGTATGCATCATACCTTTTTCTCTAGACTCAAACACTCCAGCTTCACCTCCAGAAAGACATGGGAGAACAAAAAAAGTGTTCCAAGCTTGACATGGTACCTGAAGGCTGGGCATCCCTGAGGAAGTGCTGCTTCACGGAACTCTGCTGTGAGCAAGGGCATCTTCACAGCAGGAGGCAGGAGGGGATCCCAGCCCTCTGAGGTCACTCCTGTGAGGTGCTGGCCCCGAGCCAGCAAAGCACTTACACACCTGCCTTGCTTTTAAGGTGAGCATGCATTTAAGTGTCTCAGACACAAAGTGCTCAGTGTCTTACAGGGCTCCACGTGCATGTTTATGAGTGAGATTCGTGATTCACAGACATCACACAATGCACTCCCACTCTGCCTCCATAGCTGCTATTGCAATTGCTTGACAATTATAATTTAAACGTTTCAAAGTCTCTTCAGAGGAATCTTCCCCACAGTTAATTGGTGTTTTGTATTTACATGTTTGTACAGACATGAAATGGTTGTTAAAATGGTTATTTTGTATACAATGTATAAACCCATTCACAACTTTGTATAAAATGTATTAAATGGTTATTTATATGTGTATAAAATGTTACTAAAATGGTTATTTTCATGACAATTATTATTTTTAAAATCTGAAGACTTGAGTTATTTATCAGTATTACATGCATTTTCTGCTATGATTTTTGTTATATAAAGCAATGAAGGTTTAACTACTTGTAAAGTTTAAAAAAAAAAAGCCTTGATATTTACATTCTTAAATACAACTTGAGGGGTTTCTTTTAAAATATATAAATTTTAATTTTATTCAGTAAGAAAAAGCACCTATTTCAGAAATTCTGTTTTGTTGTTCAGTCTTAATAAAGATCTTCTTTGGGTACAATATAAATTTTCCATTTGCTCTGTTATGCCTCGGTTTAAAAACACAACCTTAATTTTTTATTTACACTACAGAATCAGTTACCCTGAAAAGACCTGAAATTAGCAATTATGAAGTATGTGCAGTACAGGGCAACTCTCCCAGCCTTTTTGAAATGCCACTACAGAGTAAATCTCCATACTGACTAAAAGGAGTTCCTTGACCTGCTGTAGTACCAAGGCACACAGGGACTGTCTCAGGCATCCCGAAGTCTTTAATAGGGTGTCTGGAGCAGACAGCCTTTGTGCAGAAAGGTCACCACTGAACACTGTTTACTGAGACTATAAATTACTATTTTTTTAGCCTAACCAGATTCTACATGTCAAAAGCAGTGCTAAGAAAATTATGGTGAACCAGTATGTGTTTCAGAATCCAGATTTAAAAAAAATCCTTTTCAGTAACCGCTGAGAAAAAGCCAGAAAAATCAACCAAGAACGAAAACATAAAACCACAACAAATCCAAGTCACTGAATGACACTGGCTTACCTAAAGGTTTACAAACTCCGTGTCATGAGGAAAATAATTGTACGACACACAACAAATGTTAGATCACCGTGTAGGTGTGCAACTCTCATTTGCTCATCTCATTGCTTTATCAGCACTTCTGGATGTATCATCTCCAAAATATGCCATCACTGATTAAAATTCAGAGCAGAGCAAATATCAGTCAAGTCTGATCAAACAGGGAAAGAGCTGGCAGGTTACAGACAATGTGACAGCTATGTTTTGCTATGCCTTTCTGGTATGGGGTTCTCTATATTTGAGGGTGAGACCCTAAAATTTCCATTAGGTCACTTTTGTTAGCAGCACTTGCTTAAGTGGTGAAGAATTGAAAGGCCAATGTTTATTTGTAATTCATACCAGCTGACCACTGTGTTGCTGTTTCATAAATAAAAAGCAGGGGGAATTGAAGTACAGTAGACTTGGTATTTATTATTAAACTTCCTTCCTGTCCCCAAGATTTCAGGAGCCTGTTATTAGTGGTCTCAAAATGATAAAACAATGGATTTGCCAGGGACTATATATACACCATAAACCAGCATGTACATTTAAATAAAGTGAGGAGATGTTCTTTAGGGCAATTGACAACAATAGGAAATTTTACTGGGAAGTCTCAGGTTGCCACTGTTTCCATTATTATGAATCCTGAGAGAGATTCCTTCAAAAGTTCTGAAAATCTGCACAAGTTAAAAAAATATAAATAAATTTAGCAAAATATTCCCATGCAAAAGGCTTAAAAGTAGAAATTTTTCTCTAAGGAGTGTAGAAAGGGAATAGGCAGGAATTATTTTCTATTAATACTCAAAAATTCCAAGAGTCACACCAAAACACTAAAAAGAATCATTATTCTGATTTACTAAGACATATAAACTGATATTCTAGCTCCCTGGGTAGCCACCATAAGTCCTTAAAGAAGCCTTAAGGAATACATGTAATTAGTTCTATATCCCTTAGCCTTAATTTTTTCTCCTTTCCCACTCATCCTTTCTAAAATTTCCACAATAAATATTTTCAATAACTTTCATGAAATAGTATTTTAATGCTGTTTTCCAGGTAATGTTTTTTAACAGATGAATGGGGAGGACTTGAGGTATGATTTTAGGAATCTTCATTACACAGAAAGAGTCTTTCCAGGCTGAGGAACTGGGTTTATATCAAAACTTGTTGTGCTAATGCCTAAAATCTTAGCAGTGTTTCACCCTTCTGGAATGATTGATGGCAAACAGTAAAGGAGGGGGGAAAAAAGTATTTTGTTCCTTTGTTTGATACTGCTCTTTAACAATATTCATCTTTTTTATTAAAGTTCTTTGATGACCATGAGAAATACACCTGCAAAAATAACTATCTGCTGCCTAATATGGTGAATTAACATCACTCTAATCTTGTCTAGTGACTACTGGCAATTAGTAGGAGGAGAACAAATTAGAAGCTGTTTTGTATATCAGATCACCACAGCATTTCAAAACACCTTTTCTGTTTAACTAACATTTCTCAATCACTTATAGTATGCTGGAATAACTTTAATTACAATGCCATTAATTTGTAAAAGTCATATTGTCCATCTGGGGTCCTACAACTGTGGAAGAGTATTTGCAAAATTGTAGAACAGTATTAACACCTGTCAGAACGCAAAAGGCTGGCTCAGCCTTCAATTAAAATGATGAATATTTCTTTCTTTCTGTCACAGGGTTTTTTAAGGCATAATGCAAAATCTCAGCTCTGAGGCCTTGAAGGAGCAAAGCCCATTGAGGGAAGCCAGACAGTGGTGGGAAGACTGCAAAAAGGCGGTGTAAAAGTTAAATCAGTTGAAGGTGGAAGCAGTTTCTAGGGGTTTAGTACCACAATAGCAGCTTGCTGACATCAGCTCAGCTCCTCACGGATGTCTGATATCCCTGGCATGGACCATTAGCATGGCGCAGGTGGTGAAAGGCCATCAGAGCTGAGTGGGTCCTGAGAACCGCCACTGTGCTTTGTGCTTAGCTTCTCTCACTGGTGACAATTAAGAGTAAACTGCACTGGAAAAAGGAAAATGACAACTAGCAAAAGGAGATGGTGCAAACTCCACTGCACATTGGCATTTAAAAATATCTTGGGTGATGTTCGTTTTAGGACAGAACAGAGTTTTGAGATGTAACAATACTGACGTTCCTAAAAATCCTTTCTGTTGAATGTTCCTGGAAGTGATTTACATTAGAAGATACTCAAAAAGCCTATGCAGGTCCAGAATTGATGTCTAGATTATTTTCTAGAAGAACAAGAGCTGTGATGTTTACATCTAGACTTGAAATTTCCTGGAAATATATTGGCATGTATTTCATAAGACATGAAGCTGAAAGCAATATCCAGTAAGAACCTGCATCCTTTCTATCCCAGAAGGTAACTCTGAAATTGAGCAACAAGGGGGCAAAAAAGAAAAGGAGGTGCTGCAAAAGTTATTAAGCAGCTTTATAAACCGAAATAGTCCAATTTACTTTGGGGGAAATGGTGATTGCTGCATTATTCAGAGAAAATTGCTGAGCTTTTTGTTGCAGTACAAAATCTCTATATTTCTTGTTGTATACCGAAGAAAAAAAGAAAATTGTACAAGTCCTAAAATCTAGAATTCGGTGCTAAAGGATTTACATGAAGTCACAGAATGCTCAGCTATTAGATGACCTATAAACATTTTTGTTTCATGAGTGAATGTTTAATCTAGCACAATACAATGGTTCCAAAGGAAACCATTAATAGCAACATTTTGTAGCAGTTGTGTGCATGTCCCCACTGGACCTCTAAATGAAGTCTGCATAAGGACTGTAAAGGTAGTAACCCTGCAGCTACAGCTATAATTATCAGGATTTAATGGTGTTTATGAATGACTTGCTATGAGTCAAAGGATAATAATACGTCTTATTAAAAATTTATTCCAAGTTATTTTTATAAAACTTTACTCATTTACATGTCACCAATGATTGTTCTTTTAAATGAAACAATAGAACAATAAGGAACATTTAGACTTCAAGAGAAATCCTAGCACAGGGTCATTATATAATGACTCAGTATAAACAAACAAACAACATGTAATCTTTGTAATATAGCAATTAAAAATATAAGCCTAAAAGTGAACGTGTGGAGTTAAAAAACCTAAAAAGCAAACCTAAAAAATAAGTATTAAAAAAAAAGTACTTTTAGTGTCATATAAAAATAATGCTAAACTCCAGTTCTGATTCACTAAGATAACTGACCAGAGATCGTTTTAGAAGCTAATGACTAAACATGATCCAAATGGAACTGCAGCCAGATGGCACATGGGATTCATGGAACATAGCTACCAGATCAACCACAAACCTGAATGAGCTAATGTAGTTCAAGATGCATTAACTAATAATTCCCAGGAAGTAAATATTTCAAATGAAAGAAACACAAAGATTTTTTTTTTTTTTTTGGAATAAATTTATAACAGTATTCTCATGAGGAAAAGGAACTTCGTCATTCTAGGTGTCAGAAAAGGGAGATGGAGAATCAAGAACATTTTCCAATTTTTTTTTTAGCTGGTTACTGGTTTAGATCCAACAGTGCCCATTTAGTCTGGTATTTCTGTGCTCTTTTTACTCCAAATTTTAGTCTCCAGCAGAATATTTAGACATTACCTAAACTTTAACAACCAAAATTAAGGATTTTTTTCTTCTAGAAAAGTCTACATGTTGCATTATTTTAGCCCATAGATAAGAGAGACAGTGCTGTTTAAAGACTAGAAAACAACAATCAGGACTTCTACACTCTGTTCACATCTATCGTTAATATAATGTCCAAGGAATTTAAAACTCTCAGGAAAATGAAATATATTGATTATTCAAAAATATTCACAAATCTCTTTAAGACCAACTTCCTAAAGAGCTGTTAATGAAACTCTGAGCCTTCGTTAATATAGTGAGTTGGGATGTCTGGTGAGTTTTCCTCTAATTGTCCATCTTTGCCCACCAGTGCAATGCAACACATAAATGATTTTGCCTGTCTTAAAATCTTGGATTTCACACTGGAAAAAAGAGGTTTAAGAATCAGCATTTCTTTAATAGGGACTGGTGAGGACACCAGAAAATGATTAAGGGATACGGGGAAAGAGGCAGCAGGTGCAGTGAAAGGAGAAGCAGTAAAAGGCAGAAGCAGTGAACTGTTACCCAATAGATGCCAGGAGAAGTACGAGCACTCATTTTTGCTTGGCGAATATTTAAGTGCTTATGATTAAAACATGCTTTTAAAAACAGTGTTATGAGGAAGAAAATCTGAAAAAAGACAAAAATACACTCCAATCAAAAATAGTTTCAGCATAAATGAATAACTGGAGACTTTTTAATCTCGTCACTCAGTTCTGATCCTTAGCTAACACTCAAAGACATGTTGTTGTAAAGGTTAATTAATTAAAGTGCACAGAAATGATTATTTGAGAGCTGCTAGGTAAGTGCAAAGTACTGTTACTATAGGTTAATATTTTGCTCTTAGGGCACAGCCATGCTTGACACCAATGTACATTACATTCTGAGACAAACAGTTTCAAAGCTCAGGGCCTTAGCCCAGTTCTGCTGAAGTAAATGGGAATGGTTCTGCAGGTGTTCAAGACCTTTGAATCTAGCTCTGAGGATACAGCTGTGTGGTATAAAGCCATCTCCTAGCTCCATTAGCATGTGCCTCTGGCTCAAGACAGCTAATCTGTTTTGCTTCTCAGGCAAGCTAATTAGATCAGCAAATAGAGGATAAAGCCTGTGAATCTTGAGAAATGCCTCTGCTCTGAATAGGAGTAAGCACAGAAAACACAGGGAATTTGTATAAATGACTGAGTTCCAAGTGGGTAAGTGGGTACTTACCAGTACCCACTGGTTTCCATGGACATCGTGGAAAATACACAGATGCTCAACATCCCTGGCCACAGACCACCAGCATGTGTTTTGTCTGCACGTAAGAGATTTGAGCCACGTCTCCCAGGTGACACTTTGATATCAGTAGTTCTATGATGTTACAGACTTTTGTTAATAGAACTTCAGCAGTTTGTTAAGAGCAGTGTAAGAGTGTCATCTCCACAAAAGCACCTTGACCCCCTCTACACTCACCTGAGGTGAGATATAACAAATAACCGAGAAGATACCCAAGAAGTCTGAGCTCAGCTGTCATTTCTTTCTCTCTGCCACCCACCAACAGCTGCAATTAGAAGAAACAATTAGACTCGTTTCCTCACTACATGGAACAGGACAGTCTATGGCTTTCTCTTTGAAGCCTATGAGACTCTAGAACTCCCTCCTTATAATTCAAAATATCCCACATTTAGGACCTTAGCAAGAAATCTGTTTCATGAGGGAGTCTGAGATGTGAAGGGATGAAAAGCAATGGTAAGTTCCTTTGGACCGAGTTCAGTTCTGTTAAGGTTAAATCTAATTTAATTGACCATTTAATTTAAAAAGTTATGATTTAAGAGTATTGGACAGGCACCTTTATAATTTTATACTTGAGCAAATAAATAAGTTCAGAGCTGAATTTGAAGTCAGAACTCAACATTTAGGATTGCTTGGACTTCAAACTATTTCACACATCACAAAAACGTACTTGGAGAGCTTAACTGGTACAACAGAAATCGTCTCATAACTGCTGTAATAAGAACAATGCACAAAGTAAAACCTCAAGTGGAATGCATGAACAGTAAAAATGCTGGTCCCTTTCACTGTGACAGGGATTGTTTTACCTGGTGCAGCACACGGAAAGTTCATCGACTGACTAAGATCCTGTGCCAGCATTTCCCAAAGCTTGGGGACCTGATGTTCTCCATCCGTTTCCTCTTTAAATCCTGGAAACAGGCAGCATTGAAATTCTGCTAAAAATGAACAGAAGGGAATTACCTATAAAAATGTTCATTTAAGGAATATTTGAAAAGTATTATACAAATTTTACCTGTTCTTTCCAATCAATTAAGAAAAAAACATGAGGTCTGATTCCTCAGGTATTATCTTCCAAGGAAAATCAGACTGGTCCAGATGAAAATGTAGAAGAAAAGTCAACAGTGTTTTCCCAGCTATTGTTAGAATCACCTTATCAATTAATAAGAATTAATAGGAATTTTAAGAATTAAAAGACTGATTTGGGAATAGAGACATTAAACCATTCTTTTCCAACAAACAAGGATACAGGTGGTATACTGGTAAAAAAATAAAATGCAGACAACTTCCTGCAACATGACATCACATAGTATTTTTGAATAAACTTGAATACCAAATATTCTTGCAGGCATTAAAATAGAAGCTTGCTGATAATATTGCAATTATTGAAAGATTTATGTGCTTTGAAATTCTCTTAAATAAGGGCAGCTTTTTAATTTCAATTTAGGCCAATAGTTGTTTAAAATAAAATAATTTCCCTGTAATAGTTATGGGGAAACATTTCTTTTCATTTTCTACATTTAAGTTCATCCTACTAGTAATTCTCTGTTCCCACCTCCTCTCCTTCACTAAATGATGTTAAAAGTAAAAGAAAGCATGTTTATCTACTTATATTTATTCTTTCTATCCAGAACAGAGCTCCCACTTGCCCTCCATCACATTTCTGTAGGAGGATGGAAGTTTAGCAGAAGCAAAGACCAGGAGTGAAGGCATTCATTCACATAGATTTACATTCTAACTGTGGAAACATTTTATGATTTTAATTTAGACACCACAACATTTTTTGGTCTCTTCCCTTCCATGTTGCCATCTCTGCTTTCCTTTACACCTGTATGCTTATTCCTCTTTGAAGCTTCCATGACTTGTAATAGCAAATAGAAAACATTTTTTTCCATAAAATTTCCGTCTTCTAGAAGAAACATCTTGGGACAACTGTATGGACAATGTGTGCAGATTTCCGTACACTCTATACATTGCTTTTCCCCCCAGTATTTTCTACATTTGTAAACCACAGATGTACAACAGAAAAAAGAAAATACAAAATATTGTAATATATTAGCAACTTACATTTAATAATTGATTCATTACTTAATAATACTTGAAGTATACATTAAATTTAAATTATATCTTATATCTAACAGAAAAGAAAGACTACCTAGATGTTTTATGGGCACAAAGTCTCCAGGGAGTGTCACAAATTCACTTGATGTCTGTAAGTAATTAATTTTCCATTTGGATCTCTGATTTAGATGAAGGATGTGTAAAAGCACACACAGACAAGCAGTCAGGAATGGAGAGTTCTCTATTGACTATGAATTTGAGCACCTTCTCACTCATTGTTTATTCTAAAAAATGTAGTGAAATGTGCTCTGCTGAAGAAACAGCACCTGGTGCCAGTGTTTCCTACAGTCCTGTTCAAAAACTAGACACAGGAAATCTTTCTTTTTCAGACGAATCTTTCTTATTTTCTTTATCTGTGAGCATTGGCAGTTCAGCCACGCATATCTGGTTTTTTAAGATGAGCATCCCCAAGTATTTTGGTACAGGTCTGTGTTCCTGGGAGACAGACATTTGGATTGTATTCAAACCTCTTTTGTTTTTAGAGTGTTAATAGTTATAATCATGGTACCAAGGCCAGCTGGTTAATATCTTGTATCAATTATTTTTGTGATCATTTTTCAAAACATTTTTGTGAATTTTCATAAAATTTTCCTTGCTTTCCTTTCCCTAAAATTTTCCTGAAACATCTTCACTTCAGTTTCAATGCACACAATTATTGTTTCAATTTATCATTTTCAAATTATGAATTACAATTATATTTGAAATAAAAATATTTTTCTATCTTAAAATTAAGACGTTTCATCTATTTTAGCATTTCACAGATTAGGTTTTTACAACAAATTTTCCATCTTGTTTTTTGATTGAGTTCCTTTTTCATGTTTTTTGTTTCAGCTGTTGATTTGTTCTGCATTTCCCTTTATATCCAATTGCCCTATAATTCCATTTCTATCACCCAATGCCCTATGTATTCTTTCCTAGATGAGTACATATTGTCTCTGACTGGTTCAATGGAGTCACTTGAAGTCACAGCCTCTTCTCACACTGTGGGTTTGTCTGTTAAAAGCTCTGCCTGAAGCAACACTCATAAGACCAAATCTTTGGTGAAGGACAGAAAACAGCAATGATTTCTCAAGAAGGTTCCCCCAGCCTTACAGTCAAGCACTCTTTTTTCTTTATCATTTACACCTGTGTTAGCTGACGGCTTTACTGTTTTGCCAGAAATTACCCATTTCATTCTCACAGCGCCTTCCCTCCCCTCCTCCACCCCTAATGTAAATGAAGAACATCACATCATAGATGTTGATTCAGGCAGAGATGAAAATCAGTCCTTAATGCTGAACTGCACATGGAAACCGTGTTGCTCCCCCTGTGCTGGCAGCCAGCTCACAGGAGCAGCAGCGCTCTGGGAGCCGCAGAGATCGTGGAAGGGAGAGATGAGTTCGCCTTTTCCAGAGCTTGTGAAGGAGAGAAGCCCTCACACAAGTTTCTCAATACAGCTCCTAGCAGATGTTACATGAGGACACAGAGATCTTCTGGACTAGACCCTGGGCACAAAGGACAAGGTTTGGAGGGCTGGAGTTGATAACACCATGAAAAGAGGAGGTTTATGCTACACCTCATGCAACTCCTCCTGCTAGTCTTTAGCCTTGACAAAAGAAGGTGCTGACTAGAAACCTCGAGCCTTCTCAACCTGTCCTTGGCTACTTCAGTCCTGGAAAGTGTTCATTTGTTAAATGCTGCTTATCAAATGTTGCTTTGTAGACAGCACTACAAAGCCTATATTTGAGCAAGATGAAGACAGACACTCTCCTGAGCTCCAAGTGCTCCAATGGTGTCAGTAACTAAAGCCTTTTTTTCTCCTAGGGGGAACTAAGCAATTTGCTGGGTTTAGATCCACTTCACAGCTGTGGACAGGCAGGTGCCATAAACCTCTTACCTATTTGATGAGCCATCTATGGAAAGAGAGACATCTCTCTCTCTCTCTTATCTATGTATTATTTCTATTCTGTGTGGTGCTGGATCAGGAAAAACTGTTCTGTCCTACCCTGTAAGGTTTTGTTTTAAGGTTGTCCCTGTCTCTCTGATTCAGAGCTTGCTTTGAAGCAGGTTTGATTTGTTCACCCTGTGTTTTTTTACACTAAATTTTCTCCTATTTCAGCAGCCCTGCATTTAAAGAACCAAAAAAAAAAAAATTAGCTATGCATTAATTTGAGACAAATCCAAATGGAAAAGGATGTAGGCAACAGAATTTTGATTTTGTCAGTCTTCCTTGTATAGGAGCGCTACTTGCTCTGTGACTTTGTTCACTGTGGCATTAACTTGTCTGTAAAATAGGGATAATTACATTTTTTTCCTTGATAAAGTGATCTACAGTATATGGATTGATAGGGTACATAAGTTATGCATTTTTAATAGTGAGGGGATAGACCTATACGCATTTCAAGCTTCTTAAGAATTAATGTATCTGTAGTAATATAAACTGTTAGGGCCTAAAGCTGAAAGCATTTATGGATGTTTTTAATGTATTATTTTTGAAGTTCAGTACAAAGTGTCACAAGGCATTACATGTGTCCTGTTTGCAATCAAGGAAAAGATTAGAAAATTTAAGAGAAAAAAAAATATAAACTCACAACCCATTCTGAAGGAAAAATTCTTATTACATTATTTTCTTGCAATCCAGATTATGGGTCAACTCATAGTTAATACTATTTATATGAAGGTAAATGCCCTCGGTTCTGCAGAAAGAATAAAGACTCTATTCATGAAAATGTTAGAGCAAGATTGTATCTGAACAACAAAGACATTTTTAAAGCAGTAAAATATTAAACAGATGCCAGTGTTTTCTTAGATACATAAATGGCCTGATATGGAAGACAGTCAGGTAATAGCTTTGAGCTGTGAATGTTTGCAACAAAATGTGTAGTCAAATAAATCTCACTTGGATTGCATTGCACTAGAAAATCAAAATGCAGAACAGGCCTGTTGAAAGAGCTGTTAAAGTTCACAAATTTTTTCAGAAACCCAAGGTTGAGTTGATATAGGCTGATTTATTAATTTGATTTCAAATTCTGGAAAATTCTGATTTTTGAGAGATTTATGATTTAAAGAAGCACATAAATTAATATCACAAATTTTCAAAAATTGTTTTAAAAACCAATTTAGATCCCAAACTCAAGTCAAAATGTTGTAAGTTCTTTTTAAGGAAATATGATAATTTAAATCTAACACATTTTGCCTATTTCTGGAGTCATTTATGTGGCCAAATTGTTTTTAGTTATTAAATATATCAAATACATACAGAAAGCCAGAACTGCAGAAACCCATGGGCCAAAACTCAAGATGTTTATAACATGAATTTGTATAGGTATTAACAAGAAAACACATCAGAGCTCCTTTGCCTCTGATGATAGGAAGATATTTTTCACTATGAGGGTGGTGAGACACTGGAACAGGTTTCCCAGGAGGTTGTGGACACTCCAATCCTGGCAGGGCTCAAGGCCAGGTTGGGTAAGGCCTTGAGCAACCTGGGATGGTGGGGGATATCCCTGCCCATGGCAGGAGGGTTGGGACTAGATGATTTTTAAGGTCTATTCGAAGCCCTAACCATCCATGATCCTATGATTTTTCACCTCCTGGTAAGGTAGATGTGGTCAGCAGGCACATGTTCATAACCAGATGTAAGAAATAACAATCACAGCTCCCCTGCCAGCTTCCAAATGACTCCTTGATCCAGCAAATTCATCCAGGATCTCAGAGCAGGCTGATCTTCTCACTCCGTGCCTATGTGGGGCTAAGACAGCCACCAGGACAAATGAAATGGGATCTGAGGAAAAGAAAAGAAAAGGCTGTTCTGTACAGGCCATTCATCTGCAAAATGCCACATTTCCCACAACACTTGATTTCTATCAGCTGCAGCACTTCAAAGTGCTGCACACTCATGGATCTGCTTTACGATCGCGGCATAGAATCACAGAATATCCTGAGCTGGAAGAGACCCGCAAGGATCATAAGTCCAACTCCTGTCCCTGCACAGAGACCCCAACAATCCCACCCTGTGCCTTTGAGCATTGTCCAAACACTTCTGGAGCTCTGGCAGCCTTGGGGCTGTGCCCATTCCCTGGGGAGCCCGTTCAATGCCCACTTTCTGGGGGAAGAACCTTTTTTCTAATATCCAACCTAACCTTGCCTTGACGTAACTTCAGGCCTTTCCCTTGGGTCCTGTTGCTGGTCACTGATTTTTTCTGAGTGGCATGACCTTTTTCTTCCCTGAGTAGGCCCTAAAATAGCATTTCCCACAATGTTTTTTGGCTGTTTCAAAGTGATTTGGTTCCTCTCTTTTTGAAAGCTTCACTAATAAACCCCTGAAGATTTCCTCATCTTTCTAATTTGTGAATGGAGTGCAATGGGATCTCTGTGGATAGGGATTTCTAAAAAAGAAAAGGGTCTGCTTAGGATGCTATGACTCCTTACCAAGTATGTAGCAGAAATTATTTTAAAGGACCATTTAATTCTGCTCTTAGGTGTTTCTCATTATCAGGCTCTCTAGCACAGGATCAGTAGCAATTCCACTGTTCCAGAGCTTTTGTCATTAACAGCATCCCACCTACAGCAACCTCTGTTAGTCAATAATAACAGCTTGTTTAAAAATAGAAGCATCAACTTGTTTGCACTGTTATTATCTGTGCACGGCTTATTTCCCCACAAGACTCTGGGATGGTGTATAACCTGCTCTCTCTAGGCCTTCTTTCACTTCCTTTTTCAAAGCATGCTTTAAGATCAGGAGACAAGACAGACATATTTTCAGCAAATACTAGTAATGTAATTGCAATGCTGTTAGAGTCCCCAAAAGTAAAATACTGCAGTTAGAAGGAGCTGTATATTCATTAGTCAATAAAGTATTACCACACAATTTATTGAATTGTAACCCTATTTTTCCTTGATGAAGATCTTGTGTAGCTTTCACCTTCATATAAATCTCAGTGATTAATTTAGCATTCAGAGCTGGAATAAGAATAAGAAACCCAGGCCAAATTCCAATAAAGCCTTCTAGCATCATGTCCTCTCTTCTCACTTCAGGCTCATGCTCAGACATTCAAGTTTATTATAACATAGCTTAAAAAACAAATATTGATATGAATGGTAGATTTTGCAGGGCTGTATCTTCCCTACATGCCACTAATTCATTGTCTTTATCCTGCAATCTGACAACTACTGCATTCAGGTAGATGCTCTTGTTTGTGAGTACGAAAGGTGATACAAAAGGCATTGCTACACAGCATAAAGACAATTTATTATGCCAACACACTGTATCTTCCTCTGTAGATTAACATAAATAATTATTGTAATACTGCACTGCACTGGAATATGCTTAAAGCTAATTGAATACAAAATGAATATACTTTTTATATTTCCTCATGAATTACAGTTAAGCCTTCTATTTTGTGACAGAAACCTAGAATTAAAGCAAAAGAAACAATTAATGTTATAATTATGTGTTTCTAAACTTATATTCAAAAGCATTGGCAAATTATTGTCAGAATATTTGCATACAAGCTGAACAATTAAGTTGTCAGCTGATTCTATTTCTTCTTATTTTTCTTGTTTAACTGTTTAATTTTTTTAATCTATTTTGTTATCAGAGCCAGTCAGAACTTTCAACACTACTTCACTGCTTAATTTAAAATAGCATCAGTGGAGATACATTAGCAAAAGGAAGAAGAGAAATACACTGATATTTTTAGTATATTTCTCTACTTTCAGAGTACCTGACAGTTCTGGAAAGTGAATTAATAGCATACATGGCAAAAGAATGGTAGACCTACTGTCAACTGAGAGCTACAGTAAAACCTTGATTCAGTTATGCTGGAGGTAGGATTTTCATCATACTCTTATGCTGTATTTTTTCCCTAGCACAGCAAACTAATAACTCTTAGTTTATTAGAAATATCATTAAAAGTTTTCATTTTTGAATATGAAGAAACACTTGACCAAAAAGGGTAAATACTTTGATCCTTATAAATAGACGGTAAATTTCCCAACGCTAGAAAAAATTAATAGTACACCTCCTTTCACAAGAAGAACCCTCTGAAAACAATATCCTAATTTCCTGCAGACACTATCAAATTGAGATATGTCACACATGAAAATTCAAGCCCATTTCTTTTCTAGTTTTACTTCGGCTTTGGCCATGACATTAGCAGATTTGATGTCTGCAAGAGGAAAAAAATAATCATAATTTAATTTGTGGAATCCATTGACAAACACATTCTTTCTTTTTTTTTTTTTTTTTCCTTTCTTTTTATTTTTTAACCTCGAGTTAAGCAATCAGATCTCTGGAAAAGCTATATTTAGATTTTTTTTAAATTGACCCATTATTTTGCTTGCTTTCACTGCCAGAACCCCCTACTGCAAACAAGGATAAGGATGCTACCTGGACTTCATTTGATGAATAGTTTTAATTAAAATATTCTGTACCATAAGTATTTTAATGTTACAGACAAACCAAAGGTATGCAGTAATAAATTAAATTATACATTTAAATTAATTTATAAATATGCCATAAAATTGACAGGATATTTTTAAGATAGAGAATGAGACATGGATTGCTAATTATGACAATTAAATATCATGAATAAAAATAAATGACAATCACTATCCTAGAACCATTTTCTAAAAAGAAAAAAGGGAGGAAATATAATATCATTTATATGTCTATAAAGGTGAAAAATTATTAACAAGATAGAGTCCTGATTTTTCTATTGTAATAAAATGATAAGCAGTAGAACATTATACTTTTCATCACTGCTAGCCATAAATACTGTGCATATACTGAACTGGCACAATCCATTATGGGATTCTTCTATTTGGGTCTATTATGTTTGGGATAATAACATGTTTAATTTTTACTAATAACATTTCCAAGGTTTCTGCTCACTCCAAGTCTGATCTAGAAGCCAGTGAACTTATTGGAAGCTTTTTCTTTGCATTTAATGAATTTTGGATCAGTCCCTACTTCAAAAAAATAAAACAAAACCAGCAAAAACCCCAAGGAAACCAACCAAACAGCAACAAATAAATGCAGCAGTGTAGTAGTTTTGTACACACAGTCAGGGCCTCAGCACCATTGGCTCCTTTTCTGTATGAAAACCCACCCAGGGTTTCTTCCTATTAGCAGAATATCTGAAGCAAGCATTAGCTCACATGCCACAGGACACCTACCTGAAATTCTTTTAATAATTACTTCCTCATATCAGAAGAACATTAAGGCCAGCCAAAAGACACAGCGCTGCTTTGTCTGCAGTGCTGTGTTAGGGGTAGTAAATGTGTAAATTGGGTGGAAACCCATTAAATTACTGTCTCAAAATTGTCTGTTTTAATAGTATTAATGTCCCAGCAATGATATGAATTTACAGTCCATCTTCTTCACGACCATTTATCAAAATGGTAAAGGCAAAAAAAGTGAAGATAGGACTTTTTTTCATCCTGGATATTTGGGCTAATAGTCATTATTATATTAACATTAAAAACCTACTCCATGTCTTTCAATCATATATTTTTCTTCTAATTAAGGCACATTCACTTTTTTGCTAATTAGGTATTCTTTGTTGCACAATGTTTGCTCTAATCTTTTGGAATCTCTCTCAATATCCAGTCATTGCCTTCATTACTGGCTCCCCTAGAATCCAACCAAAGCATGTTATTTTTTCTGCTAATTATATCCTCATTTACAGATTGTTGCCTTCTCTGATTGGCTCTTTAAACCAGTTGCTATGACTTCATTAGCAATGTCTTCTGACCCTGTTATTTCTTGTGACAGGATTTGCTCCACTTGTCCTGTAGCACTGTATCCCAGGGTCACTCCTCTCCCGGGTTGGAATAGTGTCAAACACGAAAGGTTTAGGGCAGAGAAAATCACTGCTGAAGTTGCTAATTACCACATGCAGCAATGGTACAAATTAATGCTTCTAGCAGTTTAGAAAAAAAAAAAAAAAAAAAAAAGTGTTTTAAAGGGTTCATTACCAGTTAAGTTTCTTTTATATNGTGTTTTAAAGGTGTCATTAACAGGTTAGTTTCATTTATATATGTGCTTGACAAAAAAAAAAAGTCATCGTAGTGTGTTTTTGCTTTTACAATCTCTCCATCAAATAAGTGTTTTTAAATCATGTGGGATTTCTTACAATGCTATATGGCAATAAAATTACTCAATAAAGCATCCTTGAGCTCGATGATTTCAGAAGGCAAGCATTTCTAAACAGATTTTCCTATTGTAGCTTGAATTTCAGAATCTTGTACTGTATTAGGATTTGATTTCTAACCTGTCCTGTAGAAATAGTGGTCTCTCTTAAAACAAGGATTACATTTCCAGGCATTTAGAAAAAATAAGTAATTACACAAGGACAACACATTAAGAGAAAATTAAAATATATGGAACTGCAGTGAAGTACTAATACCATGTTTATATTAAGCTGGAGAATGGTATGAGATTACAATTTTCATGGGGTACAAACTGCATATTGTGCTAATTGTGTTCCCCACTTTTAGTCTCTTGCAAATCTGAATAATCCATTACCAGAACCAGAGATTCAAGCACATAGCAGAGTTTAATACAAGTTAGTTAATATGAAAAACGCTGTATCTAGTTGTTTGCAAAATTACTTTTGTTGATTAAAAGGCTCTTCAGAACTTCCGGCTTGTGAAAGGGTTTTAAATTGTCTAATGCTGATTGTGATTGCTATGCAGAAAAAAGGCAATGCGAAGCAAACCATTATATCACTGAATCTTTGTTAAGCAGGCCTTGAAAGTGCTTGACAGCATAATTAATCTTGTGATATGAACAAAGAAACCAACTCAATAGTATTGAAGATGCTTATTAAAAATACTAAATACCTTTTTCCACTTAAAAACCTTTTGAAATACTGTGGAAAGTGCCATTACCTTTTTTGTTTTTGCACTACTTTAGTCTAAAATTGATACAAGGGACACATATCATGAGAAAAAGAATAAACTGGATGACAATAAAAATTAGTTTGAAAAACAATGCTCCCTGATTTGGGGTGTCAGCTAAGCAACCTCCAAGCATTACAAAAGACCCCTGCACACATATGCATACACACACACAAAATGTCCACTGCTGTTAGCTTCAAAATTTATTTAAAATAATCACTGGTTGTCAGTCATACTACACTTTCAAAGTAAATCTTAATAAAATCATTTATATTTAAATGGATAACATCAATTTTAATTGTTGCCTCTGCCTTACATGGTGACTATATTGTATGATGCCATATCAGAACAAATCATACACCTAGGATTCCCTGATGCAGTGGGATGTGTTTGTGGTGCAAGTTAATCCCAAATATACTGAGGGGAGCAATACAAAGATATGGAGAGAGTGCTGTGACACGGGCTGGAAGAAAATTTATCCACAGCTTGTAACGTGCATGTTTGCAGCATGCAGAGACAGAGGGAACCAGGCTTTGCGAAGGGAAGCGGCTGACTTTCAGATGAATGTACAGTCTGTTGTGAAAATTTTTTAAAAAAACTACGGTCGTGGAAACTAATGTTTAGAAAAAGCACCAGTTTGGATGCCCTTCAATTTATTAAGAACCTGATGCTGCAGCAATGTTAACATTATCTCTTTAAGGCAAATTTATCTGTTTAATTCTGGAAAGCATAATTATGCAACTAGGACTCAATCTGCAAGACAAACAGAACTAGGGGGGAAAAAAAAGCAGGCACTGTGGCAGATATAGCCCAGCAATCCTGATCATTTTTAAGACAGAAAGTTGGTTGGAGTAAGCTAAATGACTGGTCCCACAGGCTGGCTGACTGGAGGCTGCTCCTTGCGTACTCCAGGAGCCAGCTGAGGAGTCATTCTGGGAGGACCACAGCTTTATGGGAGATGGCATCTCTGGTTTTGGTCTCCGTGGCCTCTTGATGCCATGAAATACACTGCTCTTGTTTTCTAATAAGGTCAAATGTTCTGTATATGCAGATAAAGAACTGCAGATTGGAGCAGGAAGAATACAATGAAATAACCAAAGCAGCAACTCTGAACTTCCTTTTAAGTATATCTTTTTAAGCACTGTATGTTGGCTATGCCTACTCTTTACCTTGCCAATCTAAATTTTCTTTCCTGATTTCTGAGCACTGAAGACGCTTTCTCTGAGCAGCAAAGTTCATTGTGTTATGGAAAGAACCATACTGCAGAGTTCTGTCTCATGGAAAAGCCCCCACACACAGACAAACACTCAGCACTGACACTATTTTAGACTGTATGAACTTTGCAGAGAACACTGTCTTATTTCCATTGAAATTCCATGTAGTGCAGTGCAGCCCTGCTTCTTATCCAGGGCTGCAGACATTAGTTTAAATACATTTACCTACCTTGGTAGTGAGCAACCAGCAAAGCTTAGGGCATCAAGCCCATGAGCAGGAGCCTTCTTTAAACTTTCCTGATGCTGGCAGTTGCACTCCTCCATGAAAATGCCAAACCTACTGATTAAAATGCAGCCTGAATTTGGAGGTAAATACACCTTACTTTGTCCTACCTTCAAGATTTTGAATACTCTCCAAAGACATTAAAATCTCTGTTTCATTTTAATAACAGTGAATCAAATCTGGGGTTGATTGTCCTTGCTCAGGCAAGGCTTCCTGTGACATATGGCAATCTTGCCTGAGCACAGACAGTGTAGGAGGCTCTGATGGCAATCGTTACTGCAATTAGCAAACCACACTACCATATCCATGTTTTACTTTATAGTTCCCATTCTAAACACTGGACCTTTTCTTGAATCCTCTATGTACAGAACTCCCATTAATTAAAATCAAACAGCAAGAAATATATAAAAAATCAATGCTAGAATATGACTCATGTTATTTAATTAATGGGTAATTCCTCACGTCAATATGCTGAGAAAGCTTGAACTTAACCTTTAGGATTAAAAAAATTCACCATGTGAGAAAATTTGCTTTTTCCTAATCACATTTCTCCTTAACAGATTTTAAAAACACACGTAAAATCTGTTGGCAAAGTGTTTAGGTACATACAATCCCTAAGACTGGAAGTAAGCTCCTATTGCTATCCATATCAACTTAGATAATGGCATGAACAAAAAACACCTGCAGGTACACACATCAGTGCTGGAATACACAAAACACTGTTAAGTGCCTTCAAGTGATCACAACATCAGCCCACCAGCTATACCTGTCTCCTCTTTCTGTTTTTCCTCAGCCTTTCTCTTCAAAATTATCACACAGGTGTCATTTGTTGAGCTGTGTTAAGTCTAGAAGCGCATGGAGACAAAGTCTGTATTTCATAATAACTCAGCAATACGGATTTTGGCCTTAAGGGTACAGTCATTCAAACAAGAGAATAGCAGTAAGAAAGCCCATGAGCAAAATCTTAGAACCTCACAAAAGGAGATGTTCATTCAGGGATGAACATTTTATTTCAAGTTTAATAAATTTCATTTTCAAAGAATTGCCAACTCACACAAATTTGTCACTAATCATCAAATTGGAAATCCTTTCTTTCCTGCTCACAATGCTAGGAGTAGCCACTCCATTCCTCACTATCAGTTAAAGTGGTTTACTTTCAGCAACTGCAGTTTTTCCTCAATTTAGGTAGTTACTTCCTCCCTGTTCTTCCTGGAAGCTGTCAAAGTCTTGGCTCTACATTGTCCCAACATACTAAAGGAAAAAAAATCCCGCAACAGTTCATATTTATTAACTACAGAGGTCTGAAGCATCACCAATGGTGGAAGGATCTTCAGGAAGCCTCAGGACAGTCTAGGAATCCTTACCCATCCTCTGAAAGACTCTGCTTGGGGAGCCCCATCTCCAAGATCACCCTGGGCTTACAAAACAACAAGGCTTCATCCATAATGTTTCCTGGTGATATGCCCCCTCAGTGTCATTCTCTTTCACTTTAAAAAATATTTATAAGAAGGCAGGATGTGGATCTGGTTTTTTGGACTTTTTATAGTGACCTAAGACACCAAAACAGGCATTCTAACAATTTATTCAGAGGGAACAAGAGGGACCTTTTGAAGCTCAGGGAGCCATATGTTTTCTTCCTTTGGCACCCAGACATGCAGATTCACTGGGAGGGAGCAGTCAGATCAACTGAAACTACGGACAGCAACCTGACACCAAGCCGGACTCCAATAGACCATTGCTAACCTTTTTTAACCTGCTTTTTCTCTATTGCCAGGACTGGAGAGTCATGGCAGAAAAATTGCCCTGTTGTGAACAGCAAAAAACCCTGGCTAAGAAGAGGAGCTGCTGGATGCTAGGCCTGGAAAAGGTGCCACAGATAACAGATGAGGGCCAAAAGACTTTTTATTTTAATTTTTCATTTCATTTTTCCTTGAATCTTGTAGGGAAAGACACAGTCCGTATTCTTTTGTAGCTTTTAGCACTGCATCTACCAGTGCAGAGGTAGGACTCTTCATCCAGGTATGAACAAAGGCCCCCAATTTTGTGTGCATATTTTTTTCCACAGATACAGCCTGATGCTATGGGAGCCGCCTCTGTTTCCCAGGTACTTTGAAGCAGAACATGACCAGAACAGTCTGTGTTTACATTCCTCGTCTTGACGTATTTTGCACCAAATGATAGCCGTAAGAGGGTCAATGGATGTATTAAACCTGGACATACCTGAAGCATTCCAGATGCCCCCACCCCAGTCAGGGGGGCTGTGGCTATGACAAGCCTGTGCCCAGCCTGAGCTGGCTGCTATAACAAAGGGGCTGTGTGAAAATAGTATCTAGTAGTGAATTTTCACTGCTGTATGCTGACTCCAGTAAACTGGGCTCTCTTTATGAATTCTGAACACATCTTGACTAGTATGTACTGGGTTGTATGTAAATGTTTCCTGTTGTTTGTTGGGGTTTTTTTAAATTCTCCTAATGGACCAGGCTGTCCTAGAAACATCATTATATGCAGGACCTCATGATCATCAGCACACTCTCATTGCAAGGCAACAGGGTTTGTTTATACTTCACAATGAGAAGTCTGTACATTAAGCCAAGCATTTCCGTGGTTTAGAGCACCTTTCTCAAAGTCCTTGGCTACAACATTCCCTTCCTCTCTGAAAGCTGAAGAGCAAGGCCACCCAATCATTCCTTGTGTCTGGCAAGAGGGACATCAGAACATCTCAGGGCAAGACAATAGTATTTCATAAAAGAAAGAACACTTTTCAGTCACAGTCCTCTCACACAGTGGAGATGAGGACAGGCAGTATCAGAGGACTCACAAGATGAGAGAAGGATGAAGAGCATCAGTACACCTTCCTCTGGTCAAGCCCTGACATTTGTAAAGTATGCAGAGAAATAGTGCACCTCATCTTATGCTTCACAGTTACCCTTCTTGCACCAAACGCTGCAGCTGTAGCACAGTAAACACAGGAAGTTTGGATCAGATCAACCAGGGAGAAGATAAATTCCTGCAGAATGACTGCATCTTGCAATGGGAGCACATTTTCACTAATGGCATATTCCAACCTGTATGACCAGAACAGTGCCTATTAGAGTACTGCTGGAAGGAAACTGTTCTCAGGAAGAATGACAGTAAAGATGGGGAGAAATTGTTTTAAAAAAATTAAGTGCGGAGGAATGAAAAAGCTAAGGAAAAAGCAATTTGGTATTTTATGGCTTGTTAAAACAACAAAGGGGGTTTAGGGTCATACAGCTGGAGGATTAGGAGGATCAGGAATCCAAATCTGGGATGGGACCTTCTGAACATAAAAAGTGTTGAAAATGACACATGGAAAACAGAGACCATTAATAAGAGAAACATAAACATAGCTGGAAATTGGTAGAGTGTTGTACGAGAAACAGAGGTAAAATGAGAAGCAAGAAAGCAGTAATTCTGAAGATGAAAACTGAATGAAATTATAGCCTATGTTAACTTCCCAACCTTCCCTTTCTCCCTAATCACTTCTGGATCCATTGCCCTATGTGACACAGCATAATTAGAGGTAATTATAGCAATACAGATTTCATGAAAATTAGCTGTATGAAGACCTCTATAGCATCTCTACTACATGTAAAAAAGGCAGACACAATACTTTCTTCCATGTAGCAGAAGTCAGCTGGCCATCAGCTCCCATCTACTCCCAGCACTGCCAGACCCTGCCCAGCCATGGTGTGGTAAACAGAGAAGATAAAGGATTTATGCCTGGGAGGTCAGACTTCGTTTTTTCTCTTGCTCATGAAAACATCGTGATGTTCTGTTTAAATCTGAAGACTTTTAAGTAAATTATGAGTTGAGAGCTTTACTTCACATGCAAACAATAATGAGAGCTCGTTTGTTTGCCACTAGAATTCTAATTATTCTAATGATCTGCTTTTTCGTTTACTATTGTAGACTAGAGATTATGAAAGGGAATTTACTCTTGATTAAGATGAGAATGAGAGAACATAGTCTCAATGATTTATGTGCTTGCAAAGTTTTACAGAGTACAGATTTACTGGTTTCCATGAAATTGCAGTGCAACAGTTTTAGAATTCAAGATAATGTGAAGTCTGACTTAGAAAATAACTAAGTCTTCGATTAATTACAAAACCTGAAAAAGTAAAATTCCTCTACATTCTTAGCTTTCTCCCCATGCAATTAAAAAAAAAAAGTATCAGTAGTGTCCAAAAATTACTTGTAAACCCAAATCTAGCCAATCCTGAAGGAGCAGGCTTACATAAGAACAAGCTGAGCTTTTAAAAAGCCCATGATTAACAGCACAAAAACATGTGCAAAGATAGGAGACACTTTTTTTCTACTCAAAATATAGCATATGCCATTTCTAGTGACAATGTTTGCATATTATCAGAAGTCAAAGCAATTAAGAAATTTTTCAAGATCACTGCTATGTATAGAATTAAATTTACATTGGAATGTATTTAAGACACCATTCTAACAGTATCTTGAATTTTTCACTGAAAGATCAGCTGGTACATTTTTTCCACACCCAGAAAATCATAGGTCAAGTAGGATCTGAATTCAAGTTGGGAAATTCTCAAGCATTGCCTTTTGATATTTGATAAAAAGTCAAGAAAGAAGACAGACAGTCCTCTAGAGGGGCAAGAAACATAGGCTTAACCATAACATGATATCTCATGCATGGACATACTGTGTTCTGAGTTACTGTAAGTAAAATGAACTGTACGGAATGCATATTGCAGTAAGATTGCTTGCTGAGCAGAGCTTCTTACCATTCACACACATAGGTAGGAGCTTTTCACCATGATTCCAATTAAAAAAAGGAAATTAAGGACACAAATATTTGGTACATCCATAATGCAGACTCAGACATATAGTTTTGCTGGACAGGTCAGGTTTTAGTCCTTTAAATTAGTGAGACATACACTGATTATAAATTTTGAAGTTAGCTATCCAAATTTATAGATATTTTAAAAAGAAGGGCACATTAAAAATCATTATTCAAACACAGAGGCTCCCTGTTTGTAGCTCTGGCTCGTTGGTGAGCAGTTCAAGAGGGAGTTTACATCAGAGCTACCCACAGATCTCAGTTGTTTACAGAAAAGATGATCTTCCCAGGTAACTGCCTGCACTCTCTATTTGAAATACGTCTCCACTGGTAGAGCAACAGATTGAGTTTGATGGATATTCTTGTTGCATTCTGAGGTGTGAAGAAAAGGCCTGAACTGTGCATATGCTATAGAAGACAGTTTTCGCTATTACTTCTGGTGGCTCATTGTAGCTGTTACTGCTTTGTTCACAACCTTTGCACTCCGTGATGTCTCTTGAAAATACAGCATTTATTTCACTGGTTGCCTTCAATTAAAGTGGTATTTCTGCTCTGAAGTAAAATCTGCAAAATGCCATTTGACTCAGGGGGGATTTTGTGACTCCAAAATGAATGTGTTCATTTCATGTATGTAAATGTAAACGCCAGCTGCACAGGCACAACCTGATAGTTGAGCTGGTTCTTTTCTTCATCCTGTCTCTGTGACTGGGCCCTTAACTAATTCCTGGGCTGCCTCAATGTAATTGCTTGTACACAGATGTGCAGAAGGTGCAAAGAATGGATATAATCAATCTTGCCCTACCTTAGTGGTTTTGTATCTGCACTTAAACAGGAATATAAACAAGTTAAAAATAATAAGTTTGTTGGTTTGGTTTTTTTTTTTGAAAACAAACAGTTAGTTATGCAGGAACACATACACCTAGATGAAGGCTGTGCTGCAGCGGTATTTGCATGACAGGTTTTAAAAAGCTGAATTTCATTTTAAAGTTAGGAAGAATCACGGTGTTTGTGAGAAGGTTGTCCATGAGTGTGAGACAGGGTTTTTGTTTTTTTTTTTTTAACTTTTATAAATAGTTAAAATACAGCAATACTCCCTCATACTGCAGATGGAAACGACTGCAAGCACCACTTGGTATAAGGAATCTGAAAGCAACTTGAGGCAGAGAGGATGATAAAAACTGGATATAGTTACATCTACCAAAGGTAGATTTGATCTTAAGTCCTCCAGAACATCTTCCTTTTCTTTCTCTCGCCAATTTTTCCCTGAGCAAAGAGCATTTCTGAAGAAAATCCCATTTAACCAGGACTGATACTTATCTTCACATTAATCAGTTGTGAAGAGATCATCCCACTTGGATGGCATGATAAACACATCTTAAAATGAAAAAATCCAGTAGGAGTTGGAAAGGACAGCTTTTACACTTCTGATTCTTTCCCACACAAGCATAGAGAATCTGTATACAGGACTGTATTCAGTATTAGAATTTCTCAATACCTAAACATACTGACTTTATTTCTTAGAAAAAACAGGGGGGTTTTTTAAAGCTGGTCTAAGGGTTTGATCATTGCGTGAGAATTGGAACAGTTAAGTCTATTTGAACTTCCTATTCGTACCCTCATAAAAGGCATTCTGTAGAAAAGAAGAATATTTATGCAATTGAAAAGCTATTCATGGCACAAATAATTAAAAACAGAAGTATGAATAAAATGGGTAGCATCGTAAATACTCCAGATACCTAGTACTGTGTGATATTAGTAGCTAATTTTTCTCAGACACATACAATTTCAGTATTTAAGAACAGAGTATTCAGTCTTTCACAACACAGCTTTTAGAGAAATTGGTGAGGTACACATTTTGTACGTCTGAATCTAGACTTGGTTATTTTGGCATTCATGTACTCCATGCCAACTGACACTAAATCTCTTTAGCCTCGTATATCAGTAATTTTTCCCTGTTTTTTATACATGCATTTTTATGTCTCTCCTACAATTTCCTTTATAGGTGAGCAAGACAAAACTGGCTGCCCAGAATATTGCTCAACGTGTATTGAGATTACAATAACTCAGTTAAGCACAGGTCCATACATCTACCACAGAATGCTCTTCCGGATGTTCTTGTATTACTTTCCCACACAGCAATTAAAGCAGCTTTAGGAATAGCTTGTCATATATTCACCTTGAATGGACTTCATTTTAATAGAGGTCAGCTGCAGCCATGAATTTTCTGCCCACTGTATGAAAGAGCAATATCAGTCCATCTATGCTGGCTGAGCAGATGGCTGATCCACTGTCTTGTAGATTCTTCATGGACAGCTTTTAAGCATAGCAACTTGCCACTGATAAGACAGTGGTGCTGCTACAGAGGAACATGATGTTCTTTTGTATTTCAAAACAGCATTTCCACTCTGAAAAATACCAGTAAACAGTTTCTGAGATGCTCAGAAAGAGTATCAGCTGATCCAGAGGATTCAGCAACAGCAGTATAGGATAGCTTTTGCTGTAATTCCCATAAGGATTTTAATTATACTGTTTTGTCTTTTCAATTGGAGACAGCATTTCCTATTGAACTGCTATTATGGTATTGACAACTCAGGTGTTCAGCTTTATTCTTTTGCACTGAGCAAGCAAATTACTTCATATTTAAATTCTGAACTAATATTTCAAGAAACTATGAATGGATTGATGCGGTTGTGGATATGTTACTAGCCCCTAGCACTTTGCTGTTGAATGTAATACTAACCAAAACCAGCAGCTGCCATTCATTTTCTGAGCTGCTTTAAGAATTAAATACATTCCCAAGGAATTTTTTTTAAGTATCAATTACTATTATTTTGCCACATTAGAAAGCATTTTAGAGCAGGATTCATCTGCCCAAATATAGATGAAGCCATCTGCACCTGAGCTGCTTGTGAGGGCTCCCTTTATAGTCAGTGGAGAGAAATAGACACTTTTAGAGTGCAATTGATCTTCTCTTAAGATTGACAGCTACACTGTAGACATCTAAAGTTGGATGAGATTAATAGTGTCCCCAACATTTGTTAAATTATGCAAGATTCTATATAAATAGAAGACAAAGTCTCTTCCCTAAAGAGCTTTCATCTTCAGTCAATACATTTCCAGAACTGAGCATCTAAATTGCTTGTCTTTGTCAAGTGCCTCCCTTTGATGTTATTCCATAAGGTGTTCTCTGGTTTTCCTGGACAACCACAGTACTCACTTGAGAAAGCAATACATTCTGGACAGGGAGCAGAAGAATTACCAAGAGCAGCTCTGAGAGCTATTTTTCCAGAATAGTGATAGGTAACTTTTTGAAAAGTTTTTATTTATCTTTTTAGAAGTGAGCTGTATTTTGTCAATTTTTACTGACAAGCTGGTAAGGCAAGCACTTCAAAGTAGAATGAAGAACAGTGTTTGCCTTCAAGAGCCCACTCTTCCCACATATGCTGATTCCTCTGGGAAGACAGCAAAGTGAATTAGTGGTTCCTCCTCTTCACTACTCTGTGACATGCATGCACGCACACAAGCACAAAGAAATATGGGAATTAGAAATATTTTCCAGGCCTTGGACAGAGCACTGAAGAGGTAGGAATCCATGGGCAATATAGACCTGGTAGTAAACTAAAGCTGAGCACTATCACTACTCCTCCTTTTGTTAACAAAATTGCAGCTCAAGGGGAGGGCACAGTTTGACTTTTCTGAGGTAACTGGCTGACTTTAGAAGAGAACAGCAGCTAAACTTAAGTGAAACACGCAAATAAAATATTGGAAAATTAAGTTTTTTGGTTTGTGCCTTGCTTTGTTATAACAAAAGGAAAGAAAAACTCAGGGTATGTGTAACAATCAAACTTGTACAGTTGAGTTTCTAAGACAAAATCATATTTTATGTATTGCTATAATAGGAGATCAAGGTGCTCAAGTGAAGTGAAATCTAAGTTCTGAATTGCAGCTCTGCACCACTAAAGTGCATATGAATATGGGAGATATTTATGTCAGATTTTCATTAAATAAATATTAAAATACAGCCATCTATGTCCATATTTCTATGGAGTACATGAATGACTACAGGAATTGTTATAATTAACGCTGACAGGTGAGATGAAGAACTCATAATGCTTCTACCTAAGGGTCAGAGAAAGGAAAATATTCCCAAGTCCAATTAAAAAAACTCAACAAAACAAAACCAGAAACGAACCAACTAAACTTTTGCCTGTCTTATCCTAAATGATCACTCTCATTAGTCTAGAAAAATTTAACAATAGTGTGCAACTACTTCAATAAGATTTCTAATACACCCATTACAGTAGGACATCACTTTCAAAACAACACCAGACACAAGCTGTCCTTCTACAAACAACTAAATGCTTTCACAACAGCCACGATTTTTTCTCTCATATTATTCCCATGCTCACCTCAATAAAGCTAAGCACAACTTACTTCAGAGGCTTTTCATAAAATTTTTTTTAATTCCAAAAATTAAAATTTTGCATTCCGTAACTTACCCTGCTAAGCAGGTGCATTAAAAGCCTATTACTGTTTTGTCTATAATAGTAATGAAAGACATCTTTTTTCATTCAAAAAACTTCCTTTCTGATAGACACCTGAACCAGATTGGCAGTTTCCCAATGAGTTATGTACAGCAGACTGAAGTCTAACCTGTGGGAGAAATAAATAAACAAATCACTTCCTCACAGAAGAGGAACAACTTTGTCCAGAAGCACATCAGGTTTGTCAAGTCAATGCAGGACAGATGTAACTTGCTGAGCTGGACTCTAGGAGAAGTTGAAAGCTGATTATTCTACTGAATATGAGATATCATAAATAAACAATAATTATAGTATCTACAGTAACAACAGCAGGATAACATGTGTATTTATACTTGTCAGTAAGCAAGCTAAACCAAAGCCCCAGAATTTTTAAATTATTTTTCCTACCTCTTATAGTCTGTCACTGGGTAACTAGTCTAAAGAGAACATTCTTGTTCAATGCCTATAATCTCTTCGATGCATATTTAACTATTCAAATTTAGCTAACATACTATTTTTACTAAAATATAAAGCAAAACAAGATCTCAGTCACAGCCACAAAATCTTTTTTAATGCATTCCTTGTGCTACTTCTGAATATTAATAAAAATTAATAATTAATTTTGCCTTTGGCATTGCAAGATATACTAGTTTTAATTAGTGTACTGTACTCCTATACAATTAAAAAATAATTGATGTCCCCACTTATTGGCGGTCTCTGTGATCTCTTTTCCTGTTGTTGTCAACAAATGCCTCAAAAAACAAGTTCAAGAATGTTTTGCTGTCCACTTGATTTACACACCAAAAGTAACAGACAAATCTTTTATGATGAAACAGAACAGTTTTCTGTTTAAATTATACACAAGTATATTAACTAGAAAGAGAAAATTAAAAGATGATGGCTCAAAGAAATAATGTTTAGTCTATCGACAAATTTGCCTGGAATATATCAGCACATGACAGTATTTTAACTTAAATGCAGTGGCCATCTTGTATTTGTTACGTCAATCCTATTGAGCATTTAATGCTGATGTCCCTCTTGATCAGTTTCAGTTATTTAAATTCAGAATATCACGTTGCTGTTCTCCTACATCACATTAATCGTACCATGAATTATTTCGTTATATAACACTAAGGTCTCTCTTTCTCTCAAGAACAAGTAAAAGAATTAAAGTATAAATTCCCATGGGAAAAAAACTATCTTCCCTTCAACGTATTTGCATCAGGATCTTGAATAAATATAAGTGGGGTTTTTATTACAGACACTGAAACAAAGACATGGAATCCCAGATGTAAATTCTCCAGCACAGTTATGAAACAGAACAAAAAACTCATATGGCAAAGAAAGTAAACCCCAAACTGACTATTCCTTATCTCAGCCAGAAGTCCATGCTTGTAATTTGAATCTGGGTCAGAAAATGTATCCAAAAGAATCATTTTGGGGTATGACAAAAAGCTAAATAAAAACTGCTGAGCTTATTTTTCCAATATCACAGGAATACACACCTCAGAATTAGACACAGGACAAGGGCCAGATAAACAAATAAGCAGAAGAGCAAAAAGGATTTAGACAGCACAGGAGTATTTTTTCTTCATCTAATCCACATGCTTATAGAGTAGTGAACATGAAAGATCAGCAAATCAGATATTTATTTAATTAATGCTTTTTTAATGATTAATGATCTCAGTAGTCATTTTAACTAAAAATGGATAGCAATTCAAGTAAAACATTTAAACAAATATCACTGAAGAACTAAGAGCATTGCAAAGTACATTCTTATTTCTGAGGAATTTTCAAAGTTATTTCTCAACAACTTTTCTGTCAAGGTGCACAGAAGTCAATGGCCTCAAATAGAAGAATTCAAATGTTTCTTTGTGTGATGGGAGGAACGTCAAACCAGGGAAGTCCCTCTGAGGTGTGAGCTCTGCAAGGGACCCCCAGCTCCCACTGCTGCCATGCTCACAGCATGGACAGCCTGGAGAAGTTGGGGCTGGAACTGGATGATCTTTAAGGTTCTTTCCAACTCCAGCCTTGCTATGAGTCTGAGGCCCAAACCACCAGGCTTGCTGTTCCTCCTGAAGGTGTGAATGACTCCCTTACCACCAAAAAACTCCAGGGGCTGCTTATTTTGGAGCAGAAATCTACAATAGATTTAGTGGCAAATCTTATTACTGAAATAAAACTAACAAGAAAACAGCACAAACCAACAGATCACAGAAACGCAAACAACATACTTCAGGGAAAGACTGAGAAGCATGATGTCCCTCACCGCTGCTGTGAGGGCAAACATGCTGCCAAGCACTTGTGGTTTGCTACGAGAAATGTGGGAGAGCACGAGACTTGCTGGGCCCAGGAGCACCAGGAACCTCCTGCCCCTCTGTCCCTGGATCCCCAGCCCCGCACTGCCCAGGAACCTCCTGCCCCTCTGTCCCTGGATCCCCAGCCCCGCACTGCCCAGGAACCTCCCGCCCCTCTCCCCCGGCACCGCCGGCCCGCCACT
>VZRV01007525.1:127687-168630 GCA_013398115.1 Falcunculus frontatus
CCTCCTGCCCCTCTGTCCCTGGATCCCCAGCCCCGCACTGCCCAGGAACCTCCTGCCCCTCTGTCCCTGGATCCCCAGCCCCGCACTGCCCAGGGATGTCCAGCACTGCCCAGGGGCTCAGGCTGGCACTCAGCTCCATGGGCACTCCCCGCCTGCCGCCACCTGAGGGGAGGCCCTGCTCCCCATAGCTCCCAAGACGTCTCTTCACAAAACACCAACACTACAGGAGCCTTTTGCCTTTTACACAAGTTCAAGCTCCTGCCTGATTGGGGTTTTTCCCCCTTTAATGTAGCTGTCCCGGTAACAAACCCCCAAAACAACCACAGATGCCTCCTGGTTCTCACAGCTCCATTGCCTGCTCACAATGTCTTTTGGATGGGGCCTTTCCACAGCACAGGAGAGCTTAAATACCCTTCACTCATCCACATCGCCAGGCCTTTAGCTGAAGGCTCGTGGTGCCTGATATGGCAAAATGAAACTACATAAAACCTTCACACGTTTTCATTACAAGCAGCCAAAAGACCTCAGAAAATCCCCTGGCCATAATGACACCAGCACGCCATGGGCCAGCTACCGCCACCTCTGCAAACATCCTGATCACTGCTGCAAACTTGAAAAGATTTAATGCTGTTTCATTATGTGGATTTGTGCTAAAACAGAAGTGGAGGAGATTGCTTCCAAAATTCCACTTTCTAGTCAAATGCCTGGGGTCTCAAAATACAGCTTAGTAATTCCAGCACTGTTTCTGACCTCAGTTACAGCCACAGGTACTGCAGAGCAAGTTTATCAGGGACCAACTGAATAGCATGAATGGGAGTGAGATATTTTTATCAAGTTTTCTTGCACTTCCAAAATTCACCAGAAATTTCAACTGGCTAAAAAGATTGAAGAAACATGGATAAGAGTCACTAATTCACATCTGATCAGGTAAAGTCAATAAATAGTAAACTGAAGACACTTAAATGCCGCCTAACGTTGACACATTCCTTAGAAATTTTCATAGTCAATGTATAGTTTTTAAATTTTTTCAACCATTTTAAATTTCAGATTTTGTAAGTTCTGTTTGTATCATAGTGTCACAATTACAGCTAGTGCAATTCTGAACAATGAGCCCATAAGCATTAACAATAAACTTGCCTTTTAACCTTCCTCATTATCCTCAGTTCAGGGCAGACAAAGTAATAAGTGTAATCCAAACACAACTACTGCAGAAGGTCTCAGTATCCCAGCCAGGGCTCCAGAGGCCTACTCCTAGAAGTTTTGATTAGAAAACTCTTCTCTCCCTCTCATCATATATTTCTTCCCAACCCTCCCATAGAGGCAGTCCTGAACTGGATGCTTTTCCCTTTTTATTTATGTGAATTCTCATGACATGTCATGCACCACATTCACAGCAATCACTGGCAGATAGTTAAAGTTTCTAACTGGCTACAGGGGAAACCATTTTCCACCAACTGTTCTCCTATATGCCAGGATAAAATATATCTTGTGGACTAAATCTCTTCCCACTTGTATCCTGCCAAAAAAGTATGGGTTTTGTTTTTTAAATGCGGCTTGAATGAAATTCCATTAGCTATTCCTGAGCCATGGCAGAATAACTATTCCAGCATTAAAAAAAAAAAAAATCTAACTACAGATAATTGAACTTGTCTCAAACATGAGTTGTTTTCTGGAAACATGACATGGGAATAGACTTTAGTATAATGGCAAAGTTATTTGTTTTGTACAATCTTCATTGAATCAAAACCAGTTAAAGACCACTTGAAACCATAAGGTATGTCAGTGTCTTAGAAAAATATTTTAGATCAGCTGGCATGCTTTAACCATGGAAGTCTTCTTCATGGATGAATGACTACATCCATTAGCTTGCATGCTTTACAATCCATCAGAACTCAGAAGTTATTCCAGAATTGCTATCATCAGTTTTTAATTTGTGATACGCCTTTTCAGTATAATA
Organism: Falcunculus frontatus; assembly: GCA_013398115.1. Classification (NCBI taxonomy): domain Eukaryota; kingdom Metazoa; phylum Chordata; class Aves; order Passeriformes; genus Falcunculus; species Falcunculus frontatus. The sequence continues at coordinate 129,645 of VZRV01007525.1, forward strand.
TAAGAAACAATATTGAGAAATAAAATCTAAAGCAACATAGTTTTATCCACATTATGTTTTTGTGATGTTTTATACTATTTCTTTTGGTTTTGAATGCTATATCAATGCAAGAACTGAGGAGTGAGAGATTTTATATTTAATTTGCTGTGGACAATGAATGTAACTAGACTATATATGCTTTCACCCAGGCATGGTAAGAATTACAGCATATTTCCTCTAAGTACTGAACACACAAAAAATTTAGCCTTTTAACTGCTATTAAATTGAGTTTAAGCTTTGACCAACTGAGAAAAAATGAGGAATTTTAAACCCGCCTCAGTAAATCCAAACTTTGTTGGTGTTTGCTCTTGATGCATCCAAAGGTATATTCAGTATTCCAGTCTTCATGAACCCTGGAAGATCACAGCTCATGGTTTCCTACGTGGCTCACTTTAATTCTTCACATATTTTTGTTACAGATACAATACTGGGAGCTGGGAAAGACAAGGGGTAGCAGCCTCAGCCTCCATACTTAACCATTTCAGATGACTCTGGGAAGAACAAAAAACTCATGGATAACCATCCTACTACCCAAATTCTGCTCTGATCCCCCCTTCCCATAGCTTGGAAAGAAAACTGGATTTTCTCCAAGGCTAGACAGGTGGCAGGGAAATATTTTTTGGTTAATTACCTCAGAATGCTGGGAAAGGTGTGCTGCTACCTCATGTCTGCATTGCGCTGCCTCACACTGGTAATTAAGCTGATCAGTACTGGTACATCTACCCACCAATCAAAGCTGGATATAAGGGATATTTTGAGGAGACAAAGCATAAAACAGCATTGAATTAAGAGTTTGGGTAATCAAGATGGCACATGTTCTACTTGAAAAATAAGGCCAATCCTTCCAAAAGAGGGACAGCTGGCATGCTGAAAGTCAATCTTAACCACAAGAAATGTATTTCTTGCTTTAAGAGTCACAGTTGGGGCCTCTGTGCAGGCTTGTAGCTAATGAGTTGATAATGTCTCCTTCAGGAGAAGGGAAAAAGGCCACTACTCAAATTTCTCCTTGATTCCTCTTCATTTGGGATCCTGGCAAATCAAGGTGAGTTATAATATTTTTATAATGACCAGTCTTCCCAATAGTGGACTTAGTGACAAGCACACTCAACCCAGCCTTAAATTAAACACAGCTTTATAAATGAAAAATTGGAGACCGCACATAAGTGGTTTAACTGAAATCAGGAAAGCTGTGTGCTTTTACACAGCATGAATGTTTTCAGCATTGCAAATGTCTCACTGTTTCAGAACACTGGACTCACCCCTCTCATTGTAACACACTTGAACACATGCAAATTTAACCACCATTATTTTTAATGCACTGTTTTCTGTAGGGAATATCATAGCAAAGTCGATTTTGTATCATTAACGACAGAAAGATTTTCTGCTATCAGTGCTGCCAAAAAAATGCAGCCTCATGGATTTCTGTAAAGATAAGTATGAGAGATGTTCTCTGTATTTCTTAGAGTAAATAATGTGCTACCCTGCCGAATCCACACAAATGTAAAAACAAGCACAAAGATGCAGAGTTAGTGACTTTCTTAATATTTTCCAGAAGCTGAATACTTTGTCCTAGGCAGATATACACGCGTGGCACCTAATGCTACCTTTACCTGCAATTTGCTGCAAGTATCTGTGGAAGTATGTGTGATATGAGAGGAGACAATTTAGTTTCCAGGCCTCACAGAGGACCAAGTTACATATTTTCAGTAATTTTTTTTTCTATAGTCTCCATGCATAAAATTAACTAATTACATAAAATTAGGCAGACAATTAAGCATGCATGTTTTTATAAAACTGTCCTTTAACTTCACCTAACCTGACAATGCCTTGACTCACACATAACTTACTATGCAAGATATTTCTGCAAACAAATTTCCAAGGGGCATAAAATATAAAATGCAGCAGAACTGGAGACTAGTAAGCAGTATTAATTGAAGTATTCATCAGAATTTTCAAAACATAAATCAAATTAATAAATTGCACAATTTCTAAACTATTACTCCCAACAAACTTTACTCTACAAAAAAAATAATTGCTTACACTGCTTTTTAAAAACAAATTCCTGCCAAGTCTGAGTTAGGAATCAGTCTGAATTCTAAAAAAAAAAAAGTAACTTCAGCATTTTTTAAATTTAACTCTTAATATAAAAATGGTAAAAAAGTAATATAAATTTTAAGATGGCAAGTTTAGATCAGAGTCCAATTCTGACATGCAAAGGTGATACAACTTGAAACGTTGCTAGGCCGATTTTCTAATAAAAATGAACAATACAATCAAATAAATTATATGAGGTCATTAAAACTATTAAAGTCATTCATCAAACAGAAAACAGATCTTTTGATTTCAGGGAAATGCAAAGACTCCAAACATCCCTCTGCAAAGTCTTTCATCATTTCAGTAATTTTCAACATGAGTCCATCCTCGTCTGATTCTGCCGTATGCTGCCTCCTGCTCCTCCCCCACTTCTCCTCTAATAGTGTTCAGAGAGAACTTCAAGATGTGGGATAATGGAGCTGGCATGGGTTGGAGTTTAATATTGCATGTGCTTAACTTTTGTGCAACTGACCAACATGACATGTCTAACTGTATAAATGGAAGTTTTATGGTGATAAGATCAGTAGTTACTGAGATATTTATGTGACATGCTGACAGATATAAAACTACAAAGCTTGCTTTTATGCCTTACATCCTCTAGAAAAAAAAACAAATACTAAGATGATGGGTCACTTTGAAGAGAATTTATTATCTAAATTACTTAATACCTGGCTAAGTTCTAATATGCAAGACGAGGTCTCAAAAATGCTATTAAAACTATGGACTTTAATTTCAGAGGATCTTAGTATTCTCTGCCAAATGGGGCAGAGTACAGCCAGTTTGCTTGTCTCACTCTCTCTCTAGATCACAGTGCTGTCATCCAACCAAAAAGGGGAATGATGACAAAAACCAGAAAAGGCACAAGATAATCTCTCTCCAGTTTTTACACTCCATAGGTTTAGGTCTCTCAGGGAGATTCTCATCTCTGCTAAGGTGGAGGAGGAAGACTATCTGAGAAGAGAGAAGGTTGAGATTAAAGAAAATACATTACATTTGTGTGTGTACATATATGAATCTATATACACACACATATATAAGTATAATCTCTGGATGAAGTGGAGTCTCTTTTACATTCTGATCTGGGGAAAACCAGCCTCAGAAATTCTTACAGAACAAGACGACAATGTTTCCTGCTGCTAGAGAGCAGCTCCCCCCAGCTGTGCCCACAGCTGAAGTTAAAAGCCTGCTCTACTTCCTTCTTTATTTGATGTGAATGGTACTTCACACACTGAGAAGGCAGCAGCCGCAGCAGTAGGTAGAAGAAGGGGGAATAACCTAGTGGCAGCAAGGAAAGGACAAAAATAATTTTTTTTTTTTAAAGGCTTAGAGACTTGTAGGGAAACACAAGGCCAGAAGGAAAGCAAAACTTTACTTCAGAAGACACAAGTATCTGGCAGTATGCAAAGATTACTGACCCTGAGAACAAGATAACTCAGAGGACAAAAGAATCAGCAGACTGGGGGAAATGCAAAACGTTCTGCTGTGCTGTAACTTTCCCATGAGCTCAGACCCTTCCACAACTGAGAGGATTTTCAGTGCCCTTCATGCCCACCTGAGATGCCCCTTGCCCCAATTTGTTATTGCACACACTTCCCAGAGGGACAGTGAGAGAAAGCCAAATACCTCTTTAGTGCCTCAAGGATTCCCCATAATCACCCACTATAACCCTCCACACCCCTGCGACACTGACTCCTGCTGTGCCTCCCACCTCCCACATCCAGACATCAGAAGGAAGATACACACACTCCCCCACACATCTGCCACAAACATCCATGCTTTGTCTATCTCCAGATATGACAGAGAGAACAGTTAATCTCAGGAAGAGAAGATGTGCTTTATTTCATCAATCCAGAACTTTTCTAATTTTCCACTAATCTGTTTTCTCTGTAAGCCTTTCTGCCACAGCCTTCTCGATAGCAGGTATTTTAAATCTTTGGCCTGCTTCTGGTCTTGCCTGAAACATCTGGTGGGAAGGAAGAAAAGCAGCAGTTGGATCCAAAGTGGAGTTTGGAATAGAGACACAGAAGAGCACTGATTGTTCCTGTGCCCATAACAATAGCATGGGACCACCACGTCTGTGTGTAAACCAGTAGGATGTGTGAAGGTTCAGGACGTGTTGGGAGAGGAACACTTAGCCCAGGCTTTGCCTTTTAGAGTCACTATGTTGGGAAAAAAGAGCTGGATCTTTTTTAGCAGGGGAACACATTTACAAATCTTGTTAGACATACAGTATAAATGGCTTTTTTTTTCATCAGTTTCTTTTATCTGCAACATTTAGGAGGCCAGACTGAATTATCCCCTCAGCTCTAAAGCACCCATGCTTCTACTGGAAGAACAAAATGGGAATTCTTTTAAGAATATTTAGACTTTCTTTAAAGTTTAACAGTGTCTAATGGCAAATCTCCCATCTCAAAACTCTTCTTCAGATAAATCAGTGGCATTGTAAAAGCTCCATAGTGATTTTTCTGGCACCATTATTTCAAGTTTATTTTGGATAGTGTTAGAGGGACTTTGTTGGTTGTGCCAGCTGACCATGATGATTAATATATAATTAAGATTCTTGACCATTCCTCTTGTGTCAGCAGGAACACATCAATTCCTTTGTCTTCAGCCAATGCACACACCCAGGGCTGATTGCTCAGATATTGTTGGTGGCTCACATATGAACTATCACCTAATGATCAGATAGAGCTGACAGAAAACAAATTCTAATAATTGCAAGATAACCTCATATTTTAATTTAAGCAAAAGCACTAAAAATATTGTTTGGTAGTCTTTGGGTTGTTCTATCCCCAATCAAACCCCAAAAGCTGGTGGTGGCCCCTAAGAACAAGACATATTATATTAACTACAATCTTATCTCATAACAGAGATGAAGTAATAGAAAAACAGTGCTGCTGTCATTGGAGAAATGTTGGTGTGAATAGGAGAGCAGAATCCAAGCATTAGCACCATCTATATGCTGTACATCAAATGTACTCAGGTTAAACTGACTCACTGAATAGAAAAACAGCAAAACAAGCACACAGAAAATCCCCAACCAAATAGAAGCTATCTGGCCTTTTCCCCTCCTATCCAACATCTTTCCTGCTCATTGCACAGCACAATCTTCCTTCTTTAAAACAGTTTTGCAGCTTTGCCAGACAACAGGATATGTAAATGTGATTTTGTTTAGGGGACATTAAGGATGCATGTGACGAAAGACTAGCAGCATATCAGCCATGAATTAAAATCCGTTACTGTATTTTAGTTTATTGATCTACTGTAAGCTTCTCAGCATTGTCTAATTTAAATAAAACTTCAATTTGTAACAATACTATAAATAGAAGGCAATATTGATCAGAGTGCCACCAGCCTGCTGAACTTTTGTTATCACTGAAGCCTGACCAGTTAATGTTGAACGTTACAATTTATTACACTGCAAAGTACAATACAACACAATAGCATTTAGATTTATAAACAAAGATATGCTGAACTACTGAAAGCAAGTTCGGTCAGCTCAGAACAAGAAGAGCGTTCTGATTTACTGGTGCACTACAGTACTATTTCCCTACCTGAGGCAATATTTCACTACCTCTCTGATATGAACACCTGTTAACTCTTCTGAAGATTGAATAATTTGATTTCTTTTAGACTCTTTTAAACCCCAGAAAAACATCTGATGTCCATCAGTGAAGATTCATTACTGCTGTGGTAGCTTTTTTGAGTTTTTGAGGAACATTACCAGTTAAGATGGGCAAACAACGTCCTAGGAGACAGAATCTTCATAACAAATAGTAGCAGATACCAGACCCCTGAAGTTACTTCTTGTCTTCCCCTCTTCCCTTTCACAGGAGTAAAAACTGAAGTAAGTGGATGTAAAACAGCACAGTTACAGGGAAATTCCACATGAGGGGCTGTTGTTAGGCAGCGAGCAATAAAGCATTCTCTAGACAAAGTATATTTCATTGCAGATCTTCCACTCCTGCAGGTACGTTGTTCCAGGGAAATTACTGAATTGCCTTAAAGCAAGGTCAGTGTCCCTCCATCATCAGCCGGGAAAGCACTGGTGCTGCCAGCCAGAAGGCATGTCCTTACTTTCCATTCTAGGTGCAGAAGATAAGGCTCCTTGTACTCTCCTCCTCTTCAAGAGTAAGGCCACTGGGATAGCCTGCAAGACAGAAAAACATCAAAGAAAACAGTTCTCTTGGTTTTGCTTCAGAAAAGAGGAAAATCAACTTTCCCAGCCAGGGCATCTCTACCCCAGAGCTGTAAATGTAATTTAAAAAAACTCCACAATTCAGTGAAAAACATTTATTAGCTGTGCCTGGATGCAGCATTGCTTAGTGAAACACAGTGCTCACCTGCACATGGGCGAGAGGAGTTCATAAGCCAGCAAGGTGTGGCACAATGTAGACTGCTCAGGCTCTCCAGGAGGGAATTCCTGTAGCAGTGTTATAAGGGAGGAGAGCCTCTGTCTCAAGGGTGGAAATCAATACTAATGTGAGGGACCACTTCCCTGTGCCAATCCCAGAAATACGATCTACCATTAGTTCCAATCAAACTCCTGTACAATGCAGATGGGTGAAACTCTGGTGTGAATCTGCCTGCGCGTGTTAAAATGGGCACCGGAGCAGGGCTGTGAACTCACGAGTGGCTGCACGCAAACCCACCCCACAGGAGGGACCTTTAGACAAGGCCTCTCATCCACTTTGTCCTTCCAGGCAGATCTCTTCCTTTGCCTCCCTCTGACCAGCAACTTCCAACAATCTCCTGCAACTCCTTCTCCCCACTGTCTGTCACAGCTCTGCAGAGAAGAGGTTCTTTCCCTGCCATCACAGCAGTGTCTTCTCAGGAGGTCAAAGCCTGTCCTGTGCCCTTTAGTCTGCACTCACACAGCAACACAAGGGACTGGCTGCAACCCATGCAAAATAACCCAAGAAAAACAACCTGTGCTAGAGAACAATACACGAACATCAACCTGAGAGCATCCACCCAGGACAGGCCCAGCTTTCTGCGGGCAGAACTAAGGCAGAGAGTGCCGGGGAAGCAGCTGCAAGGCAGCACCAGCCCCTTCAGAGGGGCTGCCATGAGCTGCCCCTGCTCCCAACACGGCAGAAGTGCCCCAAAACCTGCTGAGGCCACAGCTGCTAGCATGATCTGCGAGAGCTTCAGCTACAAAACCATGCAGGGAAATCATGTACATAGCACCAATAGCAGCACTCCTATTTGAATTAGAAAACAATAATGTAAATAAAGTAATATTAGTATGCACATTTCCTGGGAGAATTTTCTCTCTAGAGCTCAATGTCTATTAGCCTTCAGCCAAAATAAAGGTCACCAGACAGAAGATTCTTTCTTTTTTCCTTTAACAAAGAATGTAATCCACTCTGACGCCTTCAGACTGGGGAATTAATTTTTTAATTAGGAGCTGTAACTAAAATGCTGTTATCATAGAAACAACATTAGGGTTTTAATTTTACTTATTTAAAACAAGACCAGGCATTTTGAAGTGGTTTCATGTGAAGGGGACATGATTTAACCAGGGGTTTGTGGACAGAGTATGCAATTATCAGATCAGCCTTTTAAGCTTTCATTCAAAATTCAGCCTGTCTCTAGGTATTTTTGATATTGTCAGGTTAGGGGGAACACAGTCTTGATTTGTTTGCTATTTACAGGTTCATGCACTCCTAATGAGGCCTGACCCACAGAAATGTGCTGACACTCCCTCCGTGCAGGCACTCCTGCAAACGTGGTGCATCCCTCCTCAGCAAAGCAGCACAGCAAAGAAAAGCCAAAACTCAACTCAGTCAATTACTTAAAGCTTTATTTTTGGTTAGCACAGATGCAAGGTGCCAAACTTAGAGAGAGCAGGCAGTCTGCAAATTAGTAAGATTACTTGTTCAGGAATTTTAGAGGAATTTGGCAAAAATAACTGACATTTGGTCCATTCCGACTTAAAATGTCATTTGATGTGATAATATTTGGCACATCTTTAAATCTTTCTAGAAAAAACAAATTCTAACTTCAAATTACACCTTAAATTAAATTTCAATTCCATAACTATAATTATGAATTTTTAATTTTATACTGATGAAGTCTCCAATCTGCACAATTCCTAATTCTGTAATTCACTCAAGCCAGAAATTCAAATAGTAACATTTTTTATCCTTGCAAATGCCCAAGACAGTACAAAGCATGGTTTTTTGCATAAACTGTTACAAACATATCAGGAATATGTTCAAATAAAATTCATAAATAAATTAACTACATAAAATACAGAATGTCTCAATCTGTTGCAGGAAACTTTGAAAGCAGAAGAGGTTACATTCAATCAACGTTTTCTTCATTAAAAAGTATTCACACCAGTCTAATCAAAAGTTTGGCTTTTGTATCCCCCTTTTCCTTTTCCAGCTGTCAGGTTCTGGTCTGAACACCACATTTGTTGACTTCTTCTGCCAAAGTCTTGTTTAGTTTATGGATTCACAACTGGACAGAAGGAAAAAAGGAGGCCTGAGACAGGCCGAAAGATAGACAAGAGCAGAGTTGAATAAAGCCAGATCAGGTGAAAAGGAAATGAGATCTGGAAAAAATCAAAAGGCAGGAGGCCTAGGGAAGGACAAGAGCACATATGGGAGAGAATTTGCAGATTGAAGGATATAATAATGGGGAACGGCAGCTAAGAGACAATGAAACCAGCAAACACATGCAAAGAAAAAGGACGAGGAAAGAGAAATAAAGTTCAAAAGTGCCAGAAATAGAGCAGGAGCCATTTAACAGCGATCAGGCAGCGACAAGGAAAGAAAGACACTGAATGGAAAAGATTTGACTAATAAAAAAAGCCCCTATATTAAAATCTTTATCACACTAGGTTCCGCAGCAGGAAGATATATTTCTATTTTTTTTCCAAGAAAGTCCAATATTTGGAACAGTTTTAATGCAAAGGTAGAACTAGTTTAAAAAGGAGTGTATAACTGAACTTTTAGTGCTAATAGTAACCATACCTATTTTAAATAGTCCTACAAGTACTAACCGGATCCTTGAGAGTTGTCCTCTCCGTCTCTCTGTATATAAACAGAAAGAATTCCATAAGGCAAATAAACACCTCTTGCCATCTGCTGAGAAGCAAGCACTAAGAGTCTTTACGAGTTCATTTTAATGAAAAACTTTTCAGAGATGCCTGGTATGTAACACGATCCATCAATGTTTCAGTTTCACAACCCTTATTAAGACAGTCACATAAAAAATGTGGCAGATTCTCTGCTTTCCGAAAATGATATATTAATTACAGAACACTCTAAAAATGCATATTAATTTCTATAAACCTTACTTAAAATACCTTGGCAGTTAGTATGGACCAATGTATACACATATTAATATAAAACCTCACATATTTCAAAAACTTACAGATTGCAATAGCTATTTTGGGGGAGGGGTTTACATAAATATGGTACATGCTAAGATATTTTAAAAACACATACATTAAACCGTATGGGTTATTCCATTTTTTTTGCTCTTATTACTACCAAGGAAATACATATTTAGGTGAAAAAAGCGACCTGTGGAAAATATTACTGGCTGTTTGCATAGAAAGACAACTTTAATCTCAAATTTCTTGCCATTGACTCAGACTGGATAATCTCTGAAAACAAATGTGGATTAACAGTAATTGCATTGATAGCTCAGTTTCTTTCCTGAATACAAAGGTACAGCACAGGCCTTTATCCTGCAAGCAAGAATAGAAGAATTTTTACACATGCCAGCCCTTAGCTCCTAAAAATCAGCAAAGTTCCTTATACCCAGGCATGTCAGAACAGCACAGAATGTCTAAAGATTTGTCTCAATGAAATCGCTTTACCCGATCTGAAGGGATCTGAAAGTCCTTTTCCATATCCCAAGGAATGCTCCTGTGTAATTGTAGTACTTCTGTATCCACTAAATAAAATGGAATTGTCCTTCCTTCACCTGTCCTGAAAAGGAATAATTTCTTATTTTCACTTGAGAAGGAAAAAACCCTCCAGAAGTGTAAATTCCTCTGTGAGGGGGCTTACATGGGTACAGCTCTACCACACGCACTCTTTACAATCATCACATCATTAACCATGTTGCTGGTACCCAATTTCTGGATAGTCTGGGCATGAGGTACCTAAAAGTGGACCTCTTATACACAGCCAAGAATATTTCAGAAATAAAGAAATGGTTAAATACTTAAACAGTGTTATACCTGCTTGATAAATCACATTATTTTCTTCAATAAAAATAGCAATTGCATATGTGCCAAGCAAGTCAACTCCACACTTTATTTGGGTTCTTTATTGGGTTTCGGGTTCTGGGACTGGGGTATATTTTTATGTATATTTGGCTTAAAATAAAGTCCCAGCTCAGTCTTGGTGTAATTTTTTTAGCTAGTCAAGTTATGAACCCCTGATAAAAGGTGTTTTTAATGGAAAGGCTGACAACCCCTTAAGTGAAGTGCTGTGAATCATGGCACCTTGATCAGAGTAGGAGAAAACATTCAATGTGATATAAGCTACTGAACTAAGTTGTAAAATGACAAGGACTGAGTGAACAGTTTTTAATACAGATAATATTGTTCATGTAGTCTATAAATATAGAATTAAATGTTGACCTCTATCTCCCATGTCAAAAGTCAAAGTCAGTGTCAGCACATATTGTTTTTATTTGTTTCAAGAGAAAAATAGATCAACAATATTAACCTCACAATGAACAGAGAATTGAATGAATTAAAAAGCAGTACCCCATAAATCCCCTTCCTTTTATTGGCACAGTGATAAAAATGCCTAGGGCTTAGAGGAAAAGGGTAGTCTCAGACACTCGTCTGAGCTGCTCTATGTACACAGAGCTGTACATCACATGCTAAAACAGAGGAACAGAGATATTAAGATTTGTACAGTCTCATATAATACATAATATCCATCAAATTGCATCATAGCATCCTGCAAAACAGGGCATGTCAGATATGCCTAAGACAAGTAGATTATCACCAGACTACTTTAAACCAACTTTAGCCTTCCACCTACCTTTGAAAAACACATTTCACGAAAGATATTAAATACGCAAAAAGAAGACTTTATTCAATACCAGCCATACTTGTGGTTTACCAATATTTTAAGACATCACCTGAAAAAACTCTATTGTGCTTAGAAAGTTACGAGCTTCACTGGTTGGGTAGCTCTTTAAATTCTTAGCTCATTGGGATAGGACTGAGGGATATGACATTTTTCTCCTGTTTAAAAAGTCATTTTTTTCAAAACACCTCATAATAATAAAGGCCCCTATTTCACAACGCCATAGTAAATTTGACAGTTAACTAAAATGAGCAGTTTCAATTGCAAATTCAGTTTAATTGCAATTTTTAGTGCTGCATAATTAAACTGAAAATGTTCTAAAAAGATTCACACAGTCAAAACTAGGACAGAAACAAAAGCATTTTCACAACATTGGTTTAGGGGTTTCTAACCAATTTCTAGAGAAACTGACAAAAAGTAACATTTAAAAACAAATCAGTTTAACAAAACAAAAGGAATGGTATCATCTGAAAAATTCAGCTGTTAGTTTTTGTTTATATTTTCTTATCCTCCTGCAGCTTGTAGGATATACACAAATTCTTTTGGTTTACTGCTCCAGTGATTATCTGCTGGCAATGTTGCATCATGTGAAAAACATTTTACAGCATTTGCACTGTGTACTAAACACACAAAAGCAACTAATTACAACGTTTGTCAAATCTGGAGTGTATTCTGTGGAAGCTTGCTGGAACCAAATGCCATTTTTCTTCTTGAAATGGGCTGGCTGACTTTGAGTTTCACCAGTGAAGTGTGGGCTTGGAGTGAAATCTTGACTCATACACACTGCTGAAGGCTGGTATGCTGAAGCTAATCTATATCTTGGTGAGAAAAGCCTTCTCGGGCTTGAACATTCACAGGGCTTGAAAGAATTTTACAGCTGGCTATAAAGAGCAACTTTTCTGCTCCACATGTATTCATGCAGCTTCTGGGCAGAACCAGTCATGGTGCTTTTCATAGCTGGATGATCAGAAGACTTCTCTATAACTTCTAGTAAAGAAGGAAAGACACATATTTTATTATACTAAAGGGTTATTGGTGTTTAGGGCAATACTGAATAGCTGTATAAAGCAAATCACTTATGGCCTTGCTAAGCCTGTAAACTCAGTCATAGCTTCACACAGAGAAATAATGTTCAAACAGGGAGGGTACTTTCTAAGACACATGGCTGATAAAATTAACTTCAACCTTGGTTTTGAAAAGATTTGTGTGTGATTCAAAGAATAATGTCTACTGCATGAAAAGCATGATACATGTGTTACAAGGGCCTAAAAAAAGAAATATAATACATCGTCCCTCTATTTATGATTGGAGTCCTTATCCCATTAAGCCAATTTGCATATTGGGAATGTTATAATATTGTAAGTTTAAGGTTTAGCTGCTACAGCAATCAAGTAACAGAAGCATCAGCTCTGCAGCAAGAATATGTGAGTTTATGGTTGGTGGTGGTTCTCCACTGAGAAACAAAAATGAGGCTTTGCATCCTGACCTGTGCCAAGGGGCCCAGCAGCAGTCTGGCAGCATGGACAGAGGCTAGTCTGCACCGGAGACTACCAGGATGGACAGCAGAGAGGATTCTTTGCAGAAAGAAAATGGAAAGGAGTCACAGAGCTACAGCAGCCGGATCTTCAGGAATATCCCTGGAGACTGCACTGACTGGAGCTCTCAGGCAGGAGCTCAGCAGCACAAGAAATGTTTGAGTGATGCTGCAGCCTCCTCTCGTTCCGTAAGAGCCATCCTTTAACTCAAGCTTCTCTCAGTGCACTGTGAGAGTATTCTGAAGTTTACTGTTTGCCAATGTCATACAGAAATAAGTTCACTGAGTAAAAATATCCGGTTTTCCATATATTTATAAAAACAATGATCACATTTGTTAAACAGACAACCATATTGCTTAACATAATTCCAACACTAAAAAGACACAAAACACAGACAACTTAAAACATTAACAGATTCAAGCATATGAACAGGAAATACAACAATGATTGACAGTGACTGTTGATAACTAACTGATAAAAACTAAGTTTATTTGTAAATACCAGTATCCCAACTCATAATAATTTACATTTTAAGAAGTTCAGCAATCAAGCCTGTAATATGAATTTCCTGTTTGTCATTTTCTCCCACAATTTGAAAGCTTTCTTATGCTTGTTGTACAACTGGGAAAATTCTTCAACATCTTCAACATCACCCGAGAAGTTTGGCATCAAATCTAGCACCATAGGTTGCACAGATATATTAACTGAGATAAATGAATCAGCTCAAGTCCTGGTGTAGATACTGTTATAGATGACAAATATTTTATCTATGTGTTAGGAGTGTCTATGGTAATCAGCACTTCTTATTCTGTTTTGAAATATGTAGATACCTATTCAATGGCACAGCATTAAAAAACTCACAGAGGCCTTTCTTCTGACTAGACTTTGGTGTTAAATGACAATATTCTATATTTATCAAAGTAATGAAGATGTGTTCAGCTTATGCAATGATCTCCTACTTTAGTTGAGTGAAAGCATGAAAAAAACCAGTTACTGTGTTTACTATTATTTATTATTATTACTATCATTATTTCAATAATAGTGAAATGCAGATAAGTATTTGGCTAGTTGAGATTTTAGCATGAGCTCCAAAAATTTCACACATATTTAGCACACTGATTCCAGATATGAAGAAACTAATTAGCAGATAAGTATCGTGGTAATCATTAGTTAAAATTCTCCAATACAAGCTAGTGTCAGCTTCCACTTTCAGAGCCAAGGAAAATATTCATAAGCTTTTACTTCCTGTAATAGAGAATTCACTGTTAACTAGGATTCAGATCCCATGTGTTCAGTCTCCCCACAAACATGAGTCCTCTCTTAGGGATTCTATCAAAAAGTTCTTACTGCTAACAAAAAAAGAATAAAAATACACTATAATAAAATGCCTTTAATCAGAAGGACCTAAAGGTATTCAAACCTGCAAAAGCAGCTGCAAAAAAAAAAAAATTCAGAAGTACAGCTAACCCTCATTTCTTGAAGCCACATTCATCTGAGAGAATATTATTTTCTAATAAAATATAAAACATAATTATTGCTTCTTCCTGCATGTTTCTTACATCTTATATACCACACATTTAAACACACCTATATTTTTAAACTTTCCATTAAAATAATAGTTAGATAATAACAAGGTAAGGTAGACCAATTAAAAACCTTGTAAGGCCATTAAGAACATATTACTAAAAAAAAAGACGTTAACAGAAGAAATTATGCACCACATTTTCACATCTGGGCTTGCAAAAGTAGCTTTTGCAAATCTCGTGCTTCTCTCTGTGTGCTCTTACTGTCAGCCTTTTGATCTATTTGAAGAGAAATAAGGACAACCACAGAGCCACACGTGTCACTCAAAGACACAAACATGCTCAGTGATATCCTGGAGCTCTAAATAAGAGCAGTGACTTGCTACCAGAGGAAGGCCAGGGGCTCCTTCATCCTACAGGGAAGACAAGCTACAAACCAGTGCACTCCAGGATTCGTCCATCCCATCTGCACTGTGGCACGTTTGGGGGATCTGGTTTACCACAGATCACCTGGGAGAAAAGAAAGGGACTCTAGAGCAATAAAAGAGTGCCAAAGTGCTCACAAGTTGCTTTGCTGATGCTGGAGAACAGAGCCGATGGGATTTGTCACAGTCCAATATCCCCCAAATGTTGCTGCTGCAGTAGTACTGCCCTTTCAGTGAAATCTGGAAAAAAAAAAATTATATACAATACTTAGTACATTGACAAGCCAAAGATTTTTATTATTATTTTCTTTTTTTATCCACTTATGCTTGCAAATTAATGAAATTTCATGAGACTGAAACCAATGACAACTGCTAATCTGTAAGCAACAACAAGCAAGGAAAAGCTGATAGGAGTACAGCTGTTTTATTTTAATTGAGGAATGATTTTATGTTGGAAGCACTCAATATTCACAGCAAATTAAAAATAATGAAGTGAATTGATACCAATGATATTTTTTTTACCTACTGTCCCTTTGTAAATCTATTTCTTCACACAAATTGACATGTCTAATTGATACATACGCTATTATTCCTCATTAGTAGGCTGAATAAAATAATTCTTGATTAAATTTATTGCAATTTACAGTCCAGCATAATGCTTGCAAGCTATAAAAGTCAATCAACAGGAAACAGAAAAAAACCAGATGACATTATTACTTCTTACATATACGCAACAATCTCATGTGTTTTGTGGAACCTCTCTAAGCATTTCATTGCTCCTCAGGAGCTACAGGCTGTCTCCAACAGGTCACTTCATTTTTCATATGGCCATAAATATATTTCACTGCATAAATTCTTTTGAGTTTTTCTGATAAATATCACCTCTAAGAAGCAAATTATTTGCATGTTTAGCAATCTGTTAGAAGCTGTCTGGAAGAGTTAGTCTTCTACGTACACTCAAACAAAATTATGCAGAAGAGCTGATGATTTACTTTGTGTAGATTAGAGAGTTTGATTTATATTGTGTTATCACTGCATCAAAAAAGTTCAACAAGTAGCAAAAATTCAGAATTTCAATGAAACAAAGAAAATCAACAGTAAACATGAGAAGCAAAATATATATTCTGTGATGCAAAATTTCCAGCCAAAAAGAAAATTGAATCAATGGCAGGTCAGTCTGTTCTTTACAATTTTAACTTATTCCACATCTTGCCCTAGCCTCCACTATTTTGTAGGAAATTTTTTTGGTGTTCTGAACCTAGCAGAGCAGCTATTACGTTACTCTCTTCTCTAATGGCAAGAAAAGTATGTTATGATGAGACTCTTTCTGTGGCCTATTGCTGCTATTTCTCTGGAGAATGCTAGCAGCTGGCATGGGATTGCTGCCCTTGCTGATGCTGGGCTTCAAACTTGAGAAATAATTTACCCCAGAATGCAATACATATGCTATAACTAGCACAGACACAGAATAGATATCCTACTTTTGTTCTCTTAACTTAATAGATGAAGAGCCTCTGATGCCCTGACAGTGTGTCTGCCCTGATTGTGGTCTGCGTCTCAACTTATCCAGATAAGCAGAAGAAATTGCTCAAAAAATCAGACATTATTGTATAGGACCACAGGATCAGAATTAAAACCTAAACTGTATTGGGAATGTTTTCCATTCATATTACATACCATGTTCTTTGTAAGACATGAGATAAAATCTCATTTTAAAAAATTAATTTCTAGTTCAAATACAACTTCTATTTATAGAACTAATGAATTAGAAAAGAGAAATACAGAGGTCTACAGATCTAACTGAAATTAAGGTACAGATTCTAAGGGTGTAATATGAGTCTCCATTGAAAAAAAATCTGGATTTTATTCTAGAGCTATTTTAGATTCGCAATTGTATTTTTATACAACATAATTCCAGTAATTAATATTTTTTTGGTGCTACTTGCAAATTTTGATCAAATCTTTGTAAAAGGTGGTATCTTTTAATTCAGAAAGAGCCCCTGACTATTTGGAAACCAAACCCTACATTTCAAAAAGTAGGAGTATCAGCAGCAAACCCAGCTGTTTCAGGATTCATCTACTATTTGATATGTGTTACTCAGCACAGTAAACAACCAACCTGCCAGCGGCAAAAAATCAAAGAGCTCTGTGCTGGCTGAACATCATCTTTTAAAGAACTGAGGAAGTGGCCCAAAAAAGCTGCCCTTAGAGGCAGGCAGAGGTTTTCTAGTGTTCGTGGGGGACCCTGCCATTTCAGAAAGTGCTGTCACCCAGACCCGCACCGTGCTCCATGTGTGAGATTATCTTTCACAGTGACCAAAGGTATTTCCAACAACAAAACTATCCACAACAGGGCAAGAACAATCAGCAGCCATGGCCTTATTGAAACTGAGATCTACTGTAGGTCCTCCACATGCATTTAGCCTCAACTGTCAAAGGTGACTTAATTCATTAAATCTTTCCAGCCTTCTTCTCTGGACAGTAGATAAAACCAGCATGAATGTGCAGCTCATTCGTTCTGATCCAGGGTGCTCTCCTGCTCTGCACACACCCAGAGAAGGTAAAGGACCCTCAGCTGTGCCAGGCCATGGAAAAAGAGCCAGAGCAGGGCTGCAGGGACTGTGTGGCTGGAACACCCCCCAGAGCAGCTCAGCTGGTTACAGCAGGGTGCTGATAACACCCAGGGTATGGGTTCAAAATATCCCTGTATGGGCCATTTACTTAAGAGTTGGACTTGATGATCCTTGTGAGTGCCTTCCAGATCAGAATTTTCTGAGTCACAAGTGACGTGATGTCCCGGGGGGCAGCTCAGCCACCCCCCTGCTAGCAGCAGAGCTACAAAGCAAAGACCTTTATATTTCAACAGGCATTATCCTGTCATCGCTTTTAATCTAGAAAAACCATATTAAGAAAAACATGATGGCAAAGATTATGATCAGCCTTAAATACACCATTTTCATTCAGCTCCAACAAACTCAATAGGAAGACTATTTCATGAGAGAGCACAACAGATTGAAATTCAATAGTTCAGTTAATCCAAGCATATTGAAATAAAATTATACATATATATACACACACGTGTATGTGTGTGCACAGTGAGGGGGAAGCTACTGCTTCCACATACATACAATTTCTATTACAAAGCTTGAACAAGAAATGTGATATCACAGCTCTTTAAAGTTTAAGGGTATTCTGCTCAGAACGCTTCTCGCTGCAAACATAAAAACAAACCAATACATCTATGACAGAATTGCAATTTTTAAATCTTAATAACTTGTGAAATTAATAAAAAAATTCACTCACTTTACTATATTCATCACCACAGAAGACAAAGGTATTATCCAGTTGAGCCTATACCAAAAAGAAACACACACATTAATATCTGCATTTTGATACACATTCCAAACACAAGAAGTAACAAATTTGGTGACAAAGCTGTCAAAATATGTTCTGCAAATACACTGGCAAGAGATCTGGACATACTAAAGAAATTCAGTGAAACAAAACAGGTGCCAAATGGGGATGTTTGACAGAGTGTTCAAAAATACATTTAGACCAAAGCAGGAACACATCCAACAGAGAGATTCTCTACATAAATTATCACGAAACTATTAGAAATAATTGGCTAGTGATTTCAAAATATTACATATACTTTTAATGTTATCAAAGAGCTGTGTTGTGAACCATGTGTGATTTCTTGGCGACTGAATTTTTGGCCACACAACAGCATTTTTAGGTGCAAGTGAAAATACTATATCCCATACTGTAAGTCAATCTGTAGTCTTTGAAATTGCGTTGAGCTTCCAAGTGATTTGAAAGGCTGTTGGGGGAAATAGTATAAAGTCTGGATACTCTGGGAGGCTGCAGAGCACAGCCCTCACAGGGGCTCTGCTGAACATATGTCTTCCCCGAGGCTGAAGAGAGCCCAGATGATAAAGATGTCACCTAACCCTGGTTGTCCTCTCCAGCCAGCGTGGACGTGTCTGCAGTCACAGTGCCCTAAGCCACCAGGTCAGTGTAGCCCTGGTCTCTGCAGCAGGTACCACAGTGCTGACACAGGCCAGGGCTGGAGGTAAAGAGGTACAGGAGGAGGCACCTGTACATCTCTGCCAGGCTAACAAGAGCAGATTAATATACATACAGTGCTGTATTACTGGCGTTTCTCAATAAAATGAAGTCATCTAAATGTTTCCAAGTACTTCTGTGAATGCTGATAACCCCTGCAGAGATACCTGCGGGAGCAGCAGCCCCTGCTCTGCACTTTGGTGGGATGCCTTGGTGAATGAAGGGGGTCAGGGGGTCTGTGCTGCAGAGCTACCTGTTCACACTCTTCACAGGCATGAAATTAAAATCAAAATTGTTTAATGGTTCTAGAGAAATAGAGGTCTTATCACAGAACAAAAGTGAGCAAGTCAAAGCAGACTACCCGGAAAGCAGACAGGGTGCCAGGGCAGCTTCCTTCAGCCTCGATGTGCAGCTGAGCTAAATGCTTGTATCTTGAGCATGCACTGAAATTTACGGAGTCTGCTCAGATCTTAAGGCTCAGAGTATCTGGGGTTAAAATCTGGCCTCCCTGGAGTGTATGGAAATACATTCCCTGACTTCACTAGGACCTGTTACAATCTACAAAGGTTTCAACAGCACATTGATCTGGGCCTCCCATTAGGGCATTGAGCCAAGTGAATTATATTTGTCATATGTTCAGTCTCAAAAATTTGTGGCTGATATTTAGGAAAAAATTTTTATATACATGTTTTGGAATTCCCTCATTATTATCCTGTATCAAAGAAATGCACTCTGAATTTGAGGTAGTACAAGGTAAGATTTGTGTTAACTTCTGGCAAGTTCATTCCTTACACGTGAAATGAGCCTCTGAGAAAGCCCTCTCCTGCACAGACAAGCTTTTTCCTACTCCAGAAAGATGAATTTTCCTGAACAACCACAAAGAAGAAGGTACAGATATAACTTAAGTAGCCCATAACTCCATTTATTCCACCGAGATGAGAACTTTCCAGAAAAGTCTCATCCAGTGGTTGCCATCATTTCTCCTTACTCATTTTGACATATTCAAGGGCTGCCTCCAGCTTCCTACACCCCTCCCAGTGCTGTCCCAGGCTGTTGGTGGGCTCCCACGGGTTTGGTAGCAGGGCAAGGAAAAGCTCCGACTTCTGCTGGAGTAGAAAGTGGCACGAGTTTTGTGGCTGCTTTTAGTCCTGAGCAAAACACTCCAGTTTTGGACACCAACCTAAAAAATATATGCCAGCACAGATAAGGTTTTTTACTTCATATTGTAAGCACCGTTCTGTCAGCAGATTGTGGGTTTTACCTGTGAGCTACACCTTTTGGAACTGGTTACAGAGCTTTCAGATAGGCATTTTTTGTTGGATAAATGAATTTACTAAAAAAAATTACTATCAGTAAAGCAGACTGAGTTACCTAAATGGGCATTTTTTTCCTTCTGTGTGAGCTCTTTAAATTTAACATGCGTTTAAGCAGTATTAACTTTTAAGTTGCCATAAAATCAAATAATTGTATTTATTAATTTGTTTTAATTACCGAGCACAGATAAGCATATGTCCTACTTAGCCTGGGAAAATCTGAACGCACACCTGCTCCAACAAGCAGTCTGTAAAATGAGACGTGAGGAAAATATTTGAATTACATTTCCCTGTTCCAACATACCATTTTTAAAAAGCACTTTCAACACTGAACCAGGCCTTTACAGTTAAGGCATTTTACAAGATGATACTGAGCTATGTTTCCTGTCTATGAAGAAGGCACCAGCATATAAAATGGTAGTGAATTTGCATTACCTCCAATCCATCATTCTTTGAGTGCACAGGAAAAACTGTGAGACCTGCTGCAACAAAGCACAGCCTTGTGTTGACAGATTCTTATTTAAGTGACTGTGAATACAACAATTCCACAAATAATTTGTCAAGTGTGTGGCTGAACTAGCTCTGAACCCTGATAAATACCAACTCTCCTCACTGCTACAAAGGCATGATGTTCTGTGTGTGGGCAGTGAGTAACAAGCACCAGGATTTAACAATCGATGCTACTATATTTCTCTTTTCTTTGTGGTTAGAAAAGCCTTGAAGGGTGGCTCTTTCAGCAGTGTTAAGTACTAGTGGTGGCTATGCCTTGCAAATCTAAGTAATACACTGCAGGTTGAGGTGAAAGGAAATAGCACATTGCATCCATTTTTAGCTGCATTTAAAACATGTGGTTTATGTTCTCTGGTGAAAAACAGTCTTTACTGTATAGCTAGCAGACTCTTGTTTAATACAGGCTATTATTAAATGGACCTCTTTCAAGTTATGATAATAGGACATCTACTTTGCTCCTTTTTGCATCCTAAGGCGTACATTTGGGCTGGGGTAATTCAAGAGAAGAGTCTATTTTAGGAAAAATAACTCAAACTCTAGGGGAACGTATGTACACATTAATAGGGGGAAAAAATGCTCCTTCCAGGTATTCAATTGAAATCAAGATTGCATTTTTCTATCATGCAGTGCATTCTAAAGGCATTATGGATGTACAAGAAAAAAAATCATTTTTAAAGAAATGTAAATCTAATCAGTCTTGAAGCTAGCAATATATACATAAATGTCTCTTGCAGACATAATTTAGTATGCATTATTAATTTATTTTTCATAAAGCTTTCCAGCTACAAAAAGGATAAGTGGAAATGTGCACCCACATTGACGATAATGCTCATTTGTCAGGCAGGAGTGAACATATTAACAAATTTGCCCCCCCCCCCGAAATCCCAACCTAAAGGATGTTCAGAAGCTTCTTTGTAGAAAGACCAGACATGCTTATTGGAAACAACATTATTCCAGGCATTAAAATAAAATACCAGCCTTTAATGGGACCTGAACTTCAGCAAGGTATTTGCAAGGCAAAACTGTTACAAACTCTGGACAGCAAAATACCGTATCATATAAGTCAATTATATTTATACTTTTGACTGTAAAATACCAGTGCCTATAGAAATAATTAGATGTGTGATACTATTAACTAGTCCTGATGTAAAATGCTAATTATTTATTGTTTATAAAGCAATTTCAAATAAAGCAGAACTCATACACTAGTGCCATCATGATTTTCCAGTCATTAACTTAACCAGAATTTGCACTTTGGGACTATAGCCAGTGACTTACATGCACTACTTAAGTAATTTTTCAAACACCCTGTCCCATCTTAATCTATTCATCATTAATCACATTTGGTCACTTTACATACAGAACACTATTCAGATGAAAGATAAAAGAAATACATTAATAAAATTAAAGCTGGAGTGAATATTTCAAAATATAAAGGTAGTGGACGAATATGGTTATCAAAGCAATTTATACACTATGCCTATTAAAACAGACTTGTCTGAGCAAAAGTTCTGAGAGTTTTTGAAGATTTTTTTCAAGTAATGGAAAGGGTACTTAGAAAGCCACCCTTGTACTTTATCCCTCCCAAACATCTCTAGTTGTGTTTACAAAGCAAAGATACTCAAATTTGGTAGGTTTTATGGTATAGGGGGAGAATATAATGGTAGCTGTTTACTTCTCAATACAGCTGCAATTTCAGAGCTGTGAGTAATCTTAAACTTGTGGAACTGGCTTGTAATTACAGGCTCTGTTTATCTGAAAAGATCCAGTGCTCTGACTCTTGAATCTGACTGACCTACTCTACCTTAAATCAATCAAGCCACAGAAGACTTACATCCTCTTTGTGCAGGTCTGCTCAACCAGGGGCTGAAAAGAACTGAAGGTTTCTTATGGAAGGAGTTTTGTTACCTCTGCCTTGCCCCTTTCACCTCGAACCAAAAAACCAAAACCCAACCTACACGGCTCCATCAAACACTACTCCAGTCCATATATCCATTTCACAGCACTGAAAGTGGTTCCATGATATCTGGTGGCTTAGAGAAATTTCCTGATCTCAGTCTAGTTCTCACACAGTAAGTACCCGCTTCATAAATACTCACTGGATTTTAATAATCTTACATTTCTGTGGGAAATTTCAGCCGCGAAGGTGTTTTATGCACATGTTTTGGAAAGGTCTCTTCCTCAGAGCCAAACCTCAGCCATGGAATCCATCTGGTAACCTGAACCAGGTACCTTCAATCCAGTCCATGGTGGCTTGGGAAACAGAGATGCAACCTGAATGGAACATTGCCTTGTAATAAAAGTTAATTGCTATCTAACTTGGAGCTTATAAATGTACGATATCCTGAGGATATTTACTTTTCCAAGCAATGAGATCTCATAGAGGAATCATTATTTCAAGTTCCTGACTGAAAAGTCTGTGGGTTTTTAACTTATAACCTTAAATATAAAATAGATGTTGATTTTCTTTTAATAATGTAAAAAACCAAATCTTCAGGTACCTATCCTGTATAGGTTTAAAAATACCAATCAAATGTTATTTTTTGTAGGTTTTGAGTTTTTCAGATTTGAACTTGAGATCTAATTGAGAAATCTCTTGGACTATTTTTAAACAAGGCACTTTTTTTCTAAGTTTCCTTCACAAACAAGGCTGCTGCTGAAGAAAACTGTTTCTGAGGTTCCTGTTAAAAAGTAGTAATGTTCTATCCACACATTAATGATTCCAAAATTCTCCATTATGAACAATATTTATCAAAAACAGCCCACTATCAGATGAAAGATGTGCCTTATCTTTTCTTGTCAACTAAAGCATTATTCACTGAAAGTTTCTTTCATATCTGTTTCAGGGGTTTCAGTGTCATTTTAAATTGCAAATCAATCATAGATCATGCAAGCCCTACTTCTGTAGGAGAGATTAACGCTCTGGCTAAAATTGTTTACAAAGCCATTTGTAAACCTTCTGCTGATGCAGATGAGGCAAGTTTACCAGTTTAACATTGTTGATCCCAGAGAAAGCCTTAAGCAATGACTTCAGAGGGCAAAAAAATTTGTTCATTTATCATTATTGTCATGGGCTTTCGCAAATGATAACAATTTGTCTTCATCCTATTTTTAGACAATGAGCCACAATAGAGTCCAGAAAGCCATTTTGCCAGATGGGAGAAGGTGCTTTCATTGCAAAATGTTGTCTTTTCTTTTCCTGCCCTATAAAATTGGCTTAAGTGAGAACCAAGGATATGTTTTAATGTCAGGTTTCCCAGTAGACACGATGACATACAATAGCAGCACACAGTGCCTGGACAGCATGTTGTCCAAATATATTGCATTTTTAAAAGCAAGAACAGTCTCTGTTCTACATTTTTGCTGCAGAAGGTGCAATTAATACAGATAATTTCCACAGAATAATAATTGTCATACAGTTATTATTCAATCTCTAAGAAATATCTAGATTTAATAATTCTTCACTTTGCACTCTGGAATGCCAGAAGATTTGATGTCAAACCAAACTAAAAATACTACAGAAAACAGGATATCAGTTAAGCATTTTAAAGGATTATGATGTTAATTCCATTCAATTCAATTTTATTATTAAATGATAAATCCCAAATATTTAATTACATAGACAAATTGGACCTCAAGGAACAAAGACAGTTGTGCCAGTGCCATGGGACAAGACAAAGCCTGGGAGACTTTAGTCCCTTTTTTGTGCTAGGCTTTATGTGAAAACCTACCTACTGACAGGGCAGGCCAAGCAAGGGCTTATAAAGCACCTAAATCAGTCCCTGTCCAGTGATTTCCCCACAAAGAACAAATCTCAGGGGGCCAAGCCCAGAAGCACTGGGGTATATCCTTTCCTTTCACACTTATAACCTTTAGTTATCAGCTGTGTTTAGGGATGATGTGTCCCTCTACTGTGGTTCAATGCAGTTTATCAGAAGAAAAACCCTTTTGACTCAGGTTTTGTTTCATTTACCAGGATCTGACCCTTTGGAACCTTTATGAACAGAAAGAGCAGACACAAACATTGTTTTCTTATAGACTGCACCAGTTCCAATATGCTGCTATTTTATAGACATATTAATAGTCCTTCTCCAAAAGCCAAAATATAATTTTACCTGTGTACAGAAACATGCACACAAAACAGAAAACATGTTTCTTGATATGTTGAAATGCCGCATTTAAAATGACAGTAATTCTTATTTCCAGAGTGAAGTTCATCTATCATTCATAGTTTCCCACCCCATAATCCTGTCTCTTTGTTCACTATTTTCACATTGTTCACTAACAATTTGACAATATTTCTAGCAGTTTCTGCTTCTAATTTTTTTTTTGTACAGATGAATATTTAACGTGTAAGTTTGCCTTCAAAAAAATAAAGAAAAAAAGAAAAATATTAACCAGCTGAGCTCAAATATTTCTTGCTATAGGACTGTCATTATCCTGGAATTGGTTTTCAAAGCAAAATTAAGGAGCTATCAGCAACAATACAGTCAGTAATCCACTCAGTGTTTATACACCAGGATGAGGGTGGGCATTACCAAGAGATACTGCACAGCACCAGTGGTGTTGATGACCAGCCCTGCCAAGCAGCTCTTGGGGTCTCTACCCACTGAAAGTGTTCACTGGCTACAGTAAAAGTCCTTTGTATTTCTTATGCCCAATCCTTGTATTGCAAAGGCACTAACAATTCTGTAAAGAGCATTACTGAATCTATCAATATGAATGGAGAAATCCTGCAGTTTATTTGATAAAAAACATAATCATATTTGGGCAGGAGGATCTTTTTTTGACAGAACTGTGTCAAAGAGTTGTGGGATTTTTTTGTTTCGGTTTTGGTGGTGATTTTTTTTTTTTTTTAAAGCCTCTTCATTATGTAGTTTTCAGCCTCAACAGCAAAATAGTTAATTGCATCTATGCCAGGTGTTTCATTAATCCAGTTAGCTGTTAGACAAACCCTGCAGGAAAACAGAAGACAACAGCCTCTCTGCTTACCCTCCTCCCCAGCCCATGCTCACCTCCCCCTCCATTCCCCTATAGGAACTGGCTGATGGCAGAGCCACTTTGATCAACTTGAAGGCTGAAACCATAGAAAATTCCATGCTTAGTCAGGGAATGTGGAAAATCAGCAGAGGTAAGGATGAACTGTATTTTTCCTGCAGAGACTTAAGGTGAGACGTCCAAATCTCTGGGATTTGGAGCCAATCACTGTAGAAGAAGGACTGACCTACTCTCAGCAGATGCACTGGTGAGCATTTGACCTTCACAGGAAGACAAGAGTTGTTAAAGCAGCTAACAGTTGTTATAGACCGGGATTTTTGGAGAGTGGATAAGGAAAGCAGAAGCAATCCAGGGAAGCAGTTGTACTTTCTCGGGCTTTGTTTGCTGTATTTGATCAGTCTTTTGTGAACCATCTTTGCTCCCACAGAAGGAGCTGAGTAAGGAGCAGAGAGAGATCCTGAGAGCAGGAGAAAGGTGCTCAGCCCATGCAGCTCAAGAACCTCTGTCTCCTCACTGAAACCTGGGAAATTGATTTGTGACACCAGAACATTGTGGGTCCTTTTGTTCCTCATAAGCTTTTTTTGAACTTTGTTCTTTTTGGTGCTATTGGAGCCTTTGTTTATTTATAGTATTCCCAGAACTACACATGGCTCAGGTTGGCAACCACAGCCCAGTGGGTAAAACAGCATCCTCTGGAGCCCAGCCTGAATTAAGGCAAATGTTTACACTCAGAGAGAAAATCAGAAAGAGATAATGGAAGGCAAAACCTGATAATAATAATAATAATAAAAAAATAGGAAAATTATTAATTTATGATACAAGGACACAAACCTACAACACAATCTTAGTCCTGGCTATAAAATTCCAGCAACAGTGTCCTTCCTTTCCAGAGAAGGGACATCTGACTTTTCTTTTGTCTGTGCATCACTACACAAACCATTCACTGGACCCACTAAGGGGTGGGATCCACCAGTGTTTGAGAGCCTACCCTCTATGGATGAATATGAAAAGACTTTTAAAAGAGATTTAGTATAGACCTTAGGAATAATTTCTTCTGAATCTGCAGGTAGAATAAAACAGGAAGATAGTGTCCAAGACACTCAGGAAAACTTGACTGGCTTTTACAGCTGAACTAGGAACAAATAAAGAGAATTTCAAGCTCCCAGGGCTCTCCTGCTGTACTACACTCTATACTCCATAGAAAATTGGACAGTAGGACAGGCTCAGGTTTCTTTTCCTTTCCTGTGTTTGAATATTCTGTCAGCTCCAGTCATTTTGCTCTGCAGCTAAACCCAAGTCTGCAAGGGATGATGACGGGGATATTATAGCTGCAGTGTTTTGTCTTTGCTGGGGATTGAGAATGATGTATTTGGGATTCAGCTGGTGTATTTACAGTAGTTTTAGTGACCCATAAAACATTGGATCTATATTTTGAAATATTTACAAGAGCGGCAGTCAACAGTTCTTTATCTACAATACTTTTTAACACTTCTGTCTCCTCCTCTCTTGTCACCTTTTCTCATGCTGCCTCTTTGTTGGTTTTCAGCTCTGATATTGTTTCCTGATTGTGACATTGTGCTAATGACTGAGTTCCTCTAGATGAAACACAGGGCATTCCTGAGTGCACTTTGTTCTTTTTATTTTATTAACAAAAGGAAAAATGAGATGCATCCAAATCACCCATGCACCAAATAAATTCCCACACTGAAGGGGAGAGCTCCAAGTTATAACAATGTTGTCCATTTGGAGTCTGGTCTATCCATAACTGTACAACCAAAGACAGGAAGAGCAGAGACCTTACAGGACTTTTTCACTTTTAGCTTGGAATTAACAAACTGGATCAAATACCTTTTCAGTCTGAAGCTTTTCTTTAAAAAGATAGATTCCTGGATTAGGAATAAAAGCAACAATCACTGCCCCTCACTTTCTTGCCCTCCCCAAGATCATCTGGTTAGAAATAACATTTATCAATTTTATAAATTTTTGCTGTCTACTTACTTGAACTTGCTTAAGGAAACAAGCCTTAGTTTCCAGCCTAAACAGCATATGGAATAAAATTCCAGGATAAACATCAGGTAAAAGAGTTCCCTAAAACCAAAAATCAAAGCAGCACCCCATAACATTCCTGTCAGTAGCACTGGAGTAATTTTCCAGCTCAGACAAGCATCTAAGGAAGGAGAAAGAAACACAAAGAGAAGAATAGGTTTAACTTAAATTTCAGACAATTTTCACTCCTTCACTTAAGAGATACAGAAGCAAAAGGCTGCCCAGTAGAAGAAAACAGCAGACCAATTCAGTTCTCTGTTTCATTGGCCTTTTTGTTTTTCTCTTCCTGAGCAAGACAGTCATGGTGGAGTTGGAAGAGAAGGAATCAAAACCCAGCAATGACCAAAGCATTACCAAAAGGTAAAAGCAATGTTTTGTTAGGAATTTTCCCCCCTTTTGAAGCTCTTCTAACCTGGAAAGTTGAACCACAAACACACTTTAATTAGAAAAATTCAGCATCCAGTCCTCCCAGTCTATCAGTTATATCTCCAAATTAACCAGTCCTAGCTATACCCAGGGAATAAAGGTAAATGGAGTTATGGATACATTTATAGGTTACCACAGATTTAAACAGTTCCTGTACAACCTTAGGTCCCATTTGTAATAGTGCAGACCACACTGAATCAGGAACAGGAGTCCTTCAAGAGCAGAGCAGAGCTGGACCAGCTGGGTCCCAATGCCAATTCTCCCATCCCCACTGCACAGAAGGATCCACAGGATGGGGAGCACTGAGGGGCAGCAGCTCCTGGAGCTGGACCAACAATGGACAAGGCACAAGACAGGTGAAAAAGGGTTCTTGTGCCATTCCCCATCTAGCACTGTGTCCAGACACACAGCAACAGACACAGACCTCTCCCTCTGCTACCAGGATTCCTTTCGTTCTGCATTTTCAAACTTTTGCTGACAAGGAGCCTGAAACTTCCACCCATTCAACAAGGAGGGCTCAGAACCTCTCCCAGGGTCACGACTCCAAAGGCCGAGCTCCAGGACAGGCAGCAGCTATCGCAGGATTCCCGATAAAATCGGGAGAGGGAGCAGTCCTGACTGAGGTGGCTGACAACCGTTTTAAGGCTGTATAATTATTTAGGGCAGGCAAGCCCTCAGGGAATGCCTTGAAGGAACGAAGAATCTTTTGCTCTTTCTTAGAGCTTTTTTCTAAGACAGGAATGCTGAGAAATGGGGAGTTTGGGTATGTTTTATACTTGCAATTTCACTGTCCTGTGCTGCATAGTAAAACTTCTAAGGTTCCTATTAAACATTTTAGCCATAAGACCCTCTTTGCACTGAGTTAAATTATTTAATTTCACAGCTATCCCCAAATATCCATCAATATGCATTTTTTTATAAAACCTGAAAATCATTAAATGTGTTACCTCTATGACTTGCAGCAAACGTCCACTTTCAGACCTAACAACAAATAGCAATACTTATTCAGCACTTTTCACGTAAGTATCCAAAAAGCGTTTACAAACATTAATGAAATAAACCAAACAAGAGGCAGGAAATTACAGATAAGCAAAAAGATTGAGAAAATCTAAGCAAGTCAGCCATGGCCTCATACAGAATTAGTGACAATGGCCAAAACAGCCTCCATTCTCCTGCTCTGCACCACAAGAGCATCTAGAATCAAAACAAGATATTGATTTTGAATACATTTGGTGTTTAAAAACAAGAGTAACCTTAATTATTTTGAATCAGTTTTTAAAAGCAAACGTATCTGTAATAATAATAACAATAACAGTAGTTAGAATGAAATTTTGCTGCTGAAATGCATAAGCAAAAGAAACCTCAAGATTGTATACACAGGTATTTGTAGGAATTAGGTTCCAAGGTGGTCTCCGCATTTTATCAGGGAAGCTTGTTGGATGCAGTGTAGAACACAAAGAGCAAAAACACCACACCCAGAAAAGTTTGCATTTATGCAAACCCAAATAAACACGATGGATTGGCAAGTCATTGTAATGGCAGCCTCTGTGTGTTCTATTACTAATTCTTCATGTTACCTTCCTTTTTAAAAGCTAGATAAAATCCAAAAGATTTACCACAAAAGATTATGGCAGCTCTGGACTTGAACAATGCTACAGCATCCCTTTTAAAGTTAAATCATACTTGACTATTGTTATAACAGTGTCCATAAAAATACAAACAACATGAGGGTAGTTCAGCTGCTGAATGTCCACTGATAGTGCTTTTTATTGCATGGACAAGATCACAATTCATACACTAACCCCATTTTCCCTATTCCCCAAGTTTCATTCTGTCAGGATTTGGAAATGTTGTGGAATTTATACTTACAGCTGTAACGGGAGGAGGAAAACTGCAAGGGCTGCCAGTACCAAATGCTTAAAGAATCTGAGCACTGTGCTGGAGCAGGACCTATCGATGGGAAACACCTGGTGGAGGCATTTTGTTCTGCTCCAGCAGGTGCAGCCAATATGCAGGGCCAAACCCTGATTATGAAATTACTGCCCTTGGTTTTTGGAGAAGTCTGGGTTTGCATCAGCAGCTTGGCATATCCTGCCTTCAAACCAAAGGACACATAAGGAGAAGGATGAAGAAAAAAGTCAGATGCCAAGGCTGGAAAAATGTGGATAACCATCCAAATTAGTACTACTGTGGCTTTTAATGAATAGAAAAATATACTTGGGATAAAACATAGCAGTCAAAATATCTTTAGGATACAGAATGTTATAGATTATGATCTATAGAAAGATTATTATAATGTCTATATAGCAGAACTAGGAAGCAAAATAACACTGTTATGGAAGGTCTAGAAATATTTCCTTATTTTCATATTTTTCTGATTTGGGGGATGCAGTTTCCAACATAAAAATCCAGTAAAGTTTATTTATTAATTTTGCTTTCAGTCTGTGAGGAACGTAAGTGCGAATAGCAGCAGTGCATTGCAATCAGCTCTAGGCACCTGAGGATTTTATGGTAGAAGAGTTGGAAGATGGGGAGGAGAGAGGGAGTTGAAGGTGTTGGAGTGGAGGGGACCCCAAAAGCCAAGCAGGAAATGAGGTTATTGCCATGGGGAGGGGTGCGAAAGAGACAAGACACAAATCTGTAGATCACAGATGGGATAATTTTTTATGCTTATAGAGCTACTTGTTTGTGTATTTGCCCAAACATTAGCCAGGAGCAAAATTGCTATGACAAAGTTATAATAGTAAAATAGCATAAATAAGAAAGAAATGCATAAAATAAGAGAAACATCAAAATGTGATTTTTAGAACAGACAAAAAGTGCAATTTACACCAACTTTCAAAACACTCACAGTTGGAGAGAAACACAAGTTTTCTTTTGTCTAATATATTCCCTTTCTCTTCGGTAAAAATGATGGTATATCAATAATATACTCTAAATGGGAACAAAGAAAACAAAAAAAAATTCGCAAATATGTTGAGAATGTGTTCATTTTCTATTATTAAACAGTTCAAGGGCAGATTCAGCTGAGCTTTAAATGCAATAAAGAAATTATTTCAAAGCAACACTACCAGCATCATACAGTAATTGAGAGTAGAAAAACAAGGGTGATAAAACTGTCCTGTGTTATTGATGTTAGAGTTCATATATGATGCATTTCTGTGATGGGATTATCAGAGCACTGATGACAACGTGTACTTACTTATCAAACTAAACAAGGTGTCTCAAAAAGGAGAAATATCAAATTATGTGCTATCAGCCAGCTATATTATTCAGCAAAACTGTGTGTACGTAGTATCTGCTCCATACATCTGCATTTCTGCACGTGACCCTCGCTAAAGTACTCTGTCTCTCTACAGTGTTTGCATAAAGAAAATCCTTTGATCTTATAAGAAAAGTTTCAAAATGGACCCATCTTAGCAATAAATTAAAATTCATTAAAAAAAGGCAGAATAGTCTTGTGCAGGTTATCAGCCTTTCTCCTGTAATACTTATTCTCTCTTCTTGCTACAGATTTGTTTTATTTTGCTACAGCAATACATTATTACAACTTAAAATTCACATTCACCTGAAGAAAGCTGTGACATGCCTACCAAAAGAGACATACACTGCTTAACCTAAATTGACCCTTTTTTCCTTCTATTCTAATAGATCTTTTTTCTTTTTGTCACTCAAAATGAGTGTCTGATGTATGAGCATAAATTGTTAAAAGCAGTTTTAGGTAAAGGAAGAGAGAGTGAAGTGGAGTTTTCTCACAAAAGCCAACCTCAATTTATGTCAAAGAGGGTTAAAAGACCTTGGGATTAAAGCAATAAACTTGCTGCTGTCAAAGCTAAAACCCGCTAACAATTTAGTGCCAAACGCATGTTGTTCAATATCATTTCATATTATATTATGTCACAAGTAAGTGACAGTTCCGCATCAGACTGACAGGGCTGATTTACTCTGAAGAATTCATCGACATTTTGCAGAGTCAAAGCTGACTTCATTTTGTTTGGATGCAGGGTGGGAAATGTCTCCCTGAGTTGGAGTATTGGGCTGAATAACACGGTCCCCCCCTGGACCCTTGTGGCACGACCTGGCCAGCCCAAGGCTCCCCACCTTCCCCCAAACCACCTCCAGCCCTGCCCTTTGTGCAGCTCCACTTTTTGGTGTTCCCCTTCCCGCAATTTTTAAAGTATCCAGCTGTCCTGGTCAACATTTGGATAATTTCTTTTCTTTCTGAATTCAACCTTTTATGCTTCTCCAAAATATAACTATTGTCAAGGGTTAAGATAAAAGACTGTGTTAAGAAAATACTACTGTCACCTGCTTATATTTTAAGTAGGCAGTAATAACAGCTATTTTTCCAGGATGTTAATTAGATCCCAAGGTCGTGTGTGATGAGACCCTTCTAAGGCCAATGGCAACAATACCATTTCTTTATACATAGATGTCTTTTGCAAGATATTCCCAGATGGCTTTTTTAATATGGGTTCCAATTCAAATTTCTCCCAGGGCTCTGAGACAATTCTGAATAAACATATTCTTTGTTTTGTCTCACGAAAATCTAATTAATTTGACTTCTCTGTCAAGGTTTCAAAGCTTATTTATAAAGGGTGTCCCTTCTCCAAATATTCTTCTACAGTCATTTGCATCCTTTTGTGATGTTCATTTCCTTCTTTTGTTGGCTACTGCTATAAATGTGGAATTACAACTCAGCTCCTGAAGCTGAGGAACCAAGTAGAACTGTGCTACACTCAAAGTAGCCTTCTTATATGTGGAAAAAGGAATATCCCTTCCTTCTTTCTGCTTCTTTTTTAATTATGGAGCAAAAATTCAGTTATCATAGTTTGCTCTTACCTTTATTTCTGAAACAAAGCTAGCAACATTCGGGGTCTTCAAACACTCATATCACCGTTTTCTCCATCTAAATACTGGAGTGGGTACATTAGTGCCTGGCCATTAACTTCTGTAAACCACGTGGTGATTCTTCCATGGGATTCTTTGGGCAATGTTTGCTGTTCATCTGGGAAAACATTATTACTGTATGTGAAATGGTCCCATCATCCAACACTGGTTTGTTTTTGCTGACCATCTGCTGGACAACTCCCAGGCAGCAAAGGGGTTATCTTGTCTATTATGCCAGAGAGCAGAACTTCTAGTGAATTGTTAGATGGGTTAGCAGATGGTTAATCTTATTTGACATTTAGAGCACTTGGAGGTAAATTTAGTGTTCACCTGCCCTGGAGTGTACAGCATGAATATGCTCCTACATATCTATTCCTGTTTAAACTAGTAGCTCTAATGGCTGGAGGATATGCAATGCCTGGCATGAAGAGATATTTCAGAGAAAAGAGAAAAAAAAGAACAGGTAAACACACATCCTGGCTTTAAACATTTACAGTTTTCTCATATTGAAACACAAATTCTATTATTTTTGGATGACCGTCTCATCCTGACACAGACATACTCGTGCTAACTTACACATTCTGCTAGTAGATCAAATTCTAATATATTTTGTATACTACTATTTCTGTGCTCTGTTTTCCACTGCTTCATCAGTTATGACAGACAAACATCAGACAAATACACACATGTATATGTGTTTCAGTGAGTGCAAAGCCAAAGGTATACTGTGATTCAGTGAGAAATCTAAAGGAGAATAAAGACATATCTGCAGCCTTTTCCTCACAGAGTGCCCCTCAAACCCACTGTGGTGCACACCAAAGTCAAACCATCAAGGACTCAACAGATTGCAGCTGCAGAAAAGGGATGAACACAGAGCTGTGACACAGCCTGAAACTGCATTTTCTCTCTGCCATGAGGGGCACACGGGTGGTGAGGGCACGAGGGGCACGTGGTGAGGCTTCCAGCCCCTTTTGCTGAGCTCCAAATGAGCTCAGTCTCCCCTTCAGTCTCTGCACTTCTGTGACAGAGATCAAAATGAATTGTCATGTCTCTTTGAAGAGGAAAATACCACAGCCTCTCTCAATACAGGCTGTGACCTTTCAATTTATGCTATCAGTTTACTCAGTGCTTGCTCTGTGGTTCATGATTAACTTGAAAGAGTTAGATCACACTCTCCAGGTCCTCAAAAAGGAACTTCTGTTGACTGTTAGAGATCCCTCATGCAATAAAGTGCACATAGTATGGCTGTATAAGCTATCCTTCAAAGTTAATGCAGTTCAGTAATGAGGCATCAATTCTTATCAAAAAGCTCCTAAAAATATTTCTACTCCCTTGTTTTTTCTTTAAGGTACTATTTATGAGAAGACAAGGTGGAAAACAGCCACCTGATTATTAATAAATACATCTGCTTTCATAAATTCCTTACAAAGGGTCACACAGCTCTCACACATTAATTAAACATTCTATGTAGATCAAAAAGGATGGTTTCAATTCTAACTATAAAGGGTAAACTGAGATAAAGAGATAGCTATTCACACCTTCCTGCTGAGCCACAGAAATCTTCTCCCTCCTCCTGTAACTGTGGTTGTGCTGATGCCCCAATGTGTTCTAGAAAACAGAGCAAAGAAATTTCATAAACATTTTCTTTTCAAAGCTCACCCATAGACTTTCTCTATTTCTTTTTAGAAAAAATCTACATTGGCAGTTCTCTTTATCTTCACTAGTAGGTACCCTAGAAGGTGGGGTGGCTTGAGGAGCAAACATTGGACTGAGGAGTTGCATCTCGTGCTGCCCCTGGAAGAGCAGTGTCTGCTCAGGTCAGCAACATGGGGATTCTTTTTGTTATTTATTACTATCCACCTCTCTGTACTTAAAACCTACTTGTTGGGGGTAAGTAGATTCTTTCGGGTCTTGTTTTAGTTATTCACAGCTGTACATTTTCCTTCATTTAGCAATGAATATCGGGCAATGATGGGAAAATCCCTCTTTGCTTCAACACATGACTCCCCCAAACCAGTTTTACACACTCAAGTTTCCAATGCAGTAGCAGCTCAAGCTCATTTTAGCAAAATCAAATACATGTTATTATATTACTTGTATTTCTTCTTTCCATTAGGGAAGGGTGGAAATGCAGAGGTATTTAAAGAGATAAACCAAACTGGAAGTTTTTAAGAACAAAGACCGAGACTTTCACAAATAAGTACATTCCTCACCAAGATGTATCTCAGGATCTTTAACTCTCAGGACCTTACAGTTTCTCACTGACATTACAAGCCTGGTCTCCTGCTCACTTCACTGTATTTAGACCTGTCATAATTGCTCACAGTGTACTCCTTGCTTTGTTTTACTTTCTAGAGAAATCCCTTTCTATTGTTCTGCATTCAGGTCTTTGAGACCCCTTTGTCTGTGGTCTGTTATCCCGCAGTATCACCGAGGGGTGCTTGGGCCCAATTCACCCCTTTAGGGTAAGGAAGTGAAGCTTTTGAGCCTGACTGGCCCTGCTTCTTCTGTCTTTGATTTTTCCAGAGCATTTAAAAGACTTCCTATAATCTGGAAGTCATCTGGGAATAAAGGTGTGCCTGCTGAGGTATCTGTATGTCCCCAGAGGTGGGGACAGGATGGCCTCAAAAAACAGTCCCAGTTGGCATCGCCTGAGATGTCACATTCACTAAAGCAGAATGAAAACAGTGTACACCAAATGCAGGTGTTGACCATACACCACAAACCTGGAAGAAAGGAGGGATCAGTCCTCTACATCAGAAAACAAATGAATTTCAGAGTTTCTGGAATTCAGGGACAGGAAAGTTTAGCTAAAATGACCGTGATGCTTAAACCCCAATTTAAGTACTGCAATGGTCAGCATAGTACTCACGTTTTTATTATTTTAAATGAAGTATCTTCACAGATAATCCTTCATTTAGAAGAAGGAATAGGTGTTATTCAGTGACATGACTCACCTGAAAAACAATACTTTCAGTGTTTGCATTTCCATGTGAAATTTCAGAGGCTAAAGAAATTACTTTATGCATTTGGAGTGTTACTATTGTCCTCACTTTTGAGTTTTTCTTTTTATAATAACAGCCATCTACTGCTATTACTGTAGCTTCTTGTCCAGATCTCCCTTTGGAGACTTTCTGACTACTTAACACCATTTTTCAATTTCTCTACTTATGCATATACATCTTCAGTCCAGATTTGAGAATTTGCTAATGGACTGCAACTTTTTTCCAAGATTCCCATGTGTAGAATTTTACATAGGCTGATCCAAAATCTTAACTCTGCTTGCCAATGCCTTGTGCTAGGAATATGCATGTGGTAATGAACCCCAGAATTATGCTACCATTTGGAATTACAAATTTAATTTGAGTACAAAAGAGAGCAAGAAGTATCAGGTGGTATATTTACAGTAACATTAAGGTGTACACATTGTCAAATGGCCAAAAAAAAAAAAACCTGGTGTGCATGAAAGTGTGGCCCCCTCCTGCACCGTGTACATTTTTAGCTGCAGATTGAGGAATAAATGGCACAAGTTAGAAAATGGAAAACGTAAGCAGGCAGAGCTATCTCCTGTTCCTAAGGTCACACCACTTTACATTTTACCTACAACAAAGCAGATAATGCATCCATTTGGCTTTTTTCATTCATTGAAATAACTCTGTGACACTCTCTAGTGGAAGGCAGACATACACCACCTCAGCCACGCTCTGTGCATGGAACAGTCACAGGGAAGCGACACCACGAGAAGGGAAACTGGCTGAAATGGAGCTTGGGCACTGTTGCATGTGTTTTGCTGCACTCTTATTTTTTAACACCACAACCAAAACACTTACAGACAGGTCCCTTCTGTTTGAAGCCCAGAGGATAACGTGGTACTGAAGCATAAATAAAGAGTGCCACTAGCAAGGAGTAACTGGCAGCAGACAAAGCCCAAGCCAGCAAACTGTCACGATTGCTCTAGAGGGTTTATAAGCTTTATCAAATCTGTGCTAGCTAATTCACTTGCAGAAGTGTACTGATAACACTGCTTTTTTTTTTTCTCTTGCTTTTATTATGAACAAAAAGATAGACAGGTCCTAAGGACAGATCCTTTTCACAGCTCTGCTCTCTTCTGCCAGCACATGCCCTTCCACTCACAGATTACCAGGTTGAACTAGGGATGTCTTTGAGCCAGAAGCATTTATTGCAATAAAACCCAATTTATTTCCAAAAAAGAAAACCTTCCCCCTCCTTTCTAACACTTAGATTGTGGTTGGAAGCAACATTAAAAAAAAAAAAATACAGATCCAATCTGGTGTTCCTTGTCTCACTGAATTTGCAAGTAGCTGTTTTTTGCCACTCCCAATAAACATACTGAAGTTATCATTTCTGTGTGTGGACAGAGGAATTTTTATATATATATATATATATACACACACACACACAGATATATATACATACACACACATCTATATCTGGGTGGAGCACTTGGCTGCTTTCCCTTCTTCCCCCCCGCCAAGTTTAGATGCAGTTTTTTGCATATTGTTAAACCAACGCTAGTTTATCAACAGCTATTGTTAAACAACAACTGCTATTAATCTAAATGACATAAATTAATACCACCTGCTGTAAATGCAGAGGAAGTTTGGCTTATAATTTTAACTGCAGCTTTTGAAGTATCCAGGACAGTATGCAGGTAGACCCATGGATCTCTATAATTTTCTCACTCCATCCACGTGACTGCTCGAAATGATGCCTTTGGGGTGGAAAGGTTTGCAGAAGGGATGCCCAGTTTGAATTCATTGCTTTGCTCTGTCATTCTTCTCCATGTCTGGTTCATCATTTCTGAATGCTTCCTCAAAGCCTTCTGGTGATCCTCCCAAGGAGGAGCTCCATGCACAGCAGCCTGTGGGAAGCTGACGAAACACTGGAAAATTCTGCCAAATAACAAACAAACCAACCCCATGTTTTTTTTCCAAACATGTTTCCATGAATAACTGAGAAGGCATACTTGCTAATTTACCGCATGTTTATCTTTATGGAGTATTTTTAAAATAAAATATTTCACCCCCTCCTGCCTTTTCTTAATTTGTCCTGTCATTCAATTTCTGTAACTAATTTGAGGATAATTCTCTAATGTTTCACCACACTGCCAAAGCATAGTTTTTGCCTGAATGTAATGCAGAACTATTTTAATTACAGGGAACATCAAAAATTGCTCCATAACATGGGATTATTCCTTGTGCTAATTTCTACAAGCCCAAAGTGGAGATGTGACTGAATTCAGATTCCTGTTTCACACAAAGGGAAAAACTCTGCCTGGACTCTGTTCAACACAAACATTTGTAGAGTATCTCCATGTTAAGTTTTAAATGAAATTTGGGTCAATATTTTTTTCTCGGGAAAGTTTACTAAATAACAGTTTTGAGGTCAACTATCATGAAATATGAACAGAGCCTTCACAGAGCTCGACTTAGTGCACCTGGCTGGGTCAGTTGGTTTCTAGACCGAAGTGAGCAGAAAGAAAGATCCTCGTGCAGCTGCTACAGAACAGGGTCTGAATGCAGCTTCTCCCAGTTATGTTCTGCAGGAGCTCCTTCCTCTATTGACCACAGGTGGTGCTGGGGGACACCAGGAGAGTGTTCAGATATGAGAGCAGGGATCTACAACAAAAACAGCTTTTCATACGAAAAAAACCGAAAAGCTTTTCAGGGTAGAAATGTTGCCAGTTTACAAACTGGAAGTACAAGGACCACCAGGAAGCTCCTGTCAGTGATTTAAATCACGTGATATTGTACCTGGGAAAATAAAAGGACACCAAGGTATGCCTTCTGCCTTTGGAAGACACAAAATCAGTGCAGTGATGTGGAGGCAAAGATGCTGTNCCCCCCCCTTTCTAACACCTAGATTGTGGTTGGAAGCAACATTAAAAAAAAAAAAAAATACAGATCCAATCTGGTGTTCCTTGTCTCACTGAATTTGCAAGTAGCTGTTTTTTGCCACTCCCAATAAACATACTGAAGTTATCATTTCTGTGTGTGGACAGAGGAATTTTTATATATATATATATATATACAC
>VZRV01007525.1:168701-188701 GCA_013398115.1 Falcunculus frontatus
TGTGTATATATATATGTGTGTGTGTATATATATATATATATATATACACACACACACACACAGATATATATACATACACACACATCTATATCTGGGTGGAGCACTTGGCTGCTTTCCCTTCTTCCCCCCCGCCAAGTTTAGATGCAGTTTTTTGCATATTGTTAAACCAACGCTAGTTTATCAACAGCTATTGTTAAACAACAACTGCTATTAATCTAAATGACATAAATTAATACCACCTGCTGTAAATGCAGAGGAAGTTTGGCTTATAATTTTAACTGCAGCTTTTGAAGTATCCAGGACAGTATGCAGGTAGACCCATGGATCTCTATAATTTTCTCACTCCATCCACGTGACTGCTCGAAATGATGCCTTTGGGGTGGAAAGGTTTGCAGAAGGGATGCCCAGTTTGAATTCATTGCTTTGCTCTGTCATTCTTCTCCATGTCTGGTTCATCATTTCTGAATGCTTCCTCAAAGCCTTCTGGTGATCCTCCCAAGGAGGAGCTCCATGCACAGCAGCCTGTGGGAAGCTGACGAAACACTGGAAAATTCTGCCAAATAACAAACAAACCAACCCCATGTTTTTTTTCCAAACATGTTTCCATGAATAACTGAGAAGGCATACTTGCTAATTTACCGCATGTTTATCTTTATGGAGTATTTTTAAAATAAAATATTTCACCCCCTCCTGCCTTTTCTTAATTTGTCCTGTCATTCAATTTCTGTAACTAATTTGAGGATAATTCTCTAATGTTTCACCACACTGCCAAAGCATAGTTTTTGCCTGAATGTAATGCAGAACTATTTTAATTACAGGGAACATCAAAAATTGCTCCATAACATGGGATTATTCCTTGTGCTAATTTCTACAAGCCCAAAGTGGAGATGTGACTGAATTCAGATTCCTGTTTCACACAAAGGGAAAAACTCTGCCTGGACTCTGTTCAACACAAACATTTGTAGAGTATCTCCATGTTAAGTTTTAAATGAAATTTGGGTCAATATTTTTTTCTCGGGAAAGTTTACTAAATAACAGTTTTGAGGTCAACTATCATGAAATATGAACAGAGCCTTCACAGAGCTCGACTTAGTGCACCTGGCTGGGTCAGTTGGTTTCTAGACCGAAGTGAGCAGAAAGAAAGATCCTCGTGCAGCTGCTACAGAACAGGGTCTGAATGCAGCTTCTCCCAGTTATGTTCTGCAGGAGCTCCTTCCTCTATTGACCACAGGTGGTGCTGGGGGACACCAGGAGAGTGTTCAGATATGAGAGCAGGGATCTACAACAAAAACAGCTTTTCATACGAAAAAAACCGAAAAGCTTTTCAGGGTAGAAATGTTGCCAGTTTACAAACTGGAAGTACAAGGACCACCAGGAAGCTCCTGTCAGTGATTTAAATCACGTGATATTGTACCTGGGAAAATAAAAGGACACCAAGGTATGCCTTCTGCCTTTGGAAGACACAAAATCAGTGCAGTGATGTGGAGGCAAAGATGCTGTCACAGGGTCATCACATCACTAAGCAGAACTAAGCTTTGTCACTTTAAAAATTCAAACCTTAAGACATTTTCAGTTACTTATTCCAGGTGCACATGTAAGGAGCAATTAGGGCATTACCTTCACTTTGAGTTTTCTTCTCAGGCTCTCTAAAACATTTAATATTTTCAGAAGATATGAAGGCTTTCCAGAGACAATATGCTTGCTGTAGCTGACCATGCGTACTATGGAAATTCCAGAAAATAAGACCTAATTTATAATTAAAAGGATGAAATTCTGAATAATCTTTTTCTAATATGAAACAACCGAAAATAGGGTTCAAAAACTCTGATATTCGGCATGATCAAACACACAAACTGTATTCAGTTTCCCCTAACCCCCTAATTATTTTACCTGTAAGAAAAATATCTCTAATTTTCACTGCTGTAAAATCATCAGGATTTAAGTGCTGTAAACAACACAATAAAACTTGTACAGTACTTTTCACACTATGTCTCGTGACTTTTACACACGATGAAATATTAAATCACAAAACATTAATAAAAAACTACTAGAAGAGATAGTTTAGCATTTTCACTGCTGAAATTTAGAATTTCTAATAACTGAAGATGACAAGATGTGCAATTGAAAAGAGGAATAATAGAAGACTAAAATTAGAGGCCTTAAAACTGCACTGTAGTCAGTTATTCTAGCACATAGAGTGTGATCTTAGGCAACTGCTCAACAAACCTTGACAAAGGAGCAACCTGGTTACTCTGACACAGCGAGAGAGAGAAATATCCAAAAAGTAGTTACACTTCCCAAAATTTGGTTCAGTCTCTCTTTGGTCCAGAACAGCATTACATGAAGCAAGATAAGAAGTTAAAAAAGGCTGCCAGTTGTTTCAAACCCCAATATTAATTTTAAAAGATGGGAAATAATCAGAAATAGGAGTTTTAAAACCTAGTATTGCTCATCTGGAATGGGCATTTTTCATGAGACTTAGCAAAAATTTGGTCTACAATTTACCTCTCAGTCTGAATTTTCGCAGTTTGATGAACATCAAGACAGATGTGAAAAAGGAAAAAATGTAGAACTAAATAACTGTTCAGATATCCACTCCTTTTGGTCCCACCTGAAAGAAGAAATTCTTACTCTCATGTTTACAGCTCAGTGCACAAGACCATAAATACCTGCAGTAGCCAAAAATGTACGACTACGAAAAAACCAATTCTCACATGAATGTGGTTCATACTAAGAGATCTGTAGAAGTTCTAAATCTGACTATAGAAGAGCTTACAGATATAAGATATAATGCCATCTTTAATGTAAATCTAAGTAATTTCACTGCTTTTAGAAAGGAAATTAAAATTAAGCCAAAAGCTTGAAGCAGTTCAGGTGATCTCCACCCAGAGAAAGAAGGGGATGGCAGCAGGAGAGAATGTGTGCACGTGCCTTTGTGTGTAAAAGATCCAAGAGAGTTCAAGTAAAATCCAGCCAGGCTAAGCAGAGGGAGTGTCACCAGAGATTTCTGCTTTGAGTAGTCAAAGTGCAGTGGTGAGTCTGAACTCCTAAGTGAAACTTGTCAGGCATGGCATTTGTATTAAGATAAATCTCGAAGGGAGAGCATAATTTACTTCTCAGATAATCTGGGAGATAATTCTCTTATAGACACCCACCCAAAATAGATAACCATGAGAAGAAAAAGAATTCCCCACCGTTCTCCCACAAACAATAACACTGTACACAGGGAAATACACCCACACATGGCACACAAAAAACCCCTACACCTCCTTCTCACATGCATTTCTACTCTGTTCAAAGCTACACTGTTCAAATGAAGAGTATTTCCTATAAACCCATGTTTAATAAAGAGGATTTAATGTGAATTTTTCTCAGTTAAGAACCAAAAATACTCAACTTTATGGGCCATCTGGGAATGCTTCCCAAATCCAAATTTAGGGTCCAGTAACAAGTCCTACATATAGAATTCTTGTGTGAACACTTACCCTTCCTGTGTTGAATTTCCCTGAACTGGAGCCAGTATGACTCTGCACATGAAGGAAACTCTGTGGGGGATCAGAAACCTGGCACAGCCAAATGCCTGAGCTGGAGGGTCCCAACCACGCCGCTCCACATCCTTTCTCTGTGAATATTCTTCATCCACTCTCATGGATGGTCATCTGCTCTAAACCTATGGGGGCAGGGGGGAAGGTGTGTTAATAGCTTTCTTTAAAAAACATCAAAGCTGAAAATCTTATGGTTTGAAGATTTGTTGAAAAAAAAATTTGGCCGCTCAAGTAATGGTTCTTAAAAAGATAAAAAACAATCAATGTAGCATTTGCTTCCCATCCCACTACTGTATCAACTGTCAAACACTCTTGGAAATAAAAGTAGGAAATATTTCATTTTCTGTTTGCTCAGGAATAAAGCATCTTTGCATCAACTTTAAAAATTTTGACAAAAAATTACTAGGAATAATGCAGGAGTAATTTAATTACAGGGGAAGTTATACAGAACCCTTTTAGGGAGCACCAAACTAAAGTCTTGAAAAACTGAGACCTAACCAAATTTTTTCAACTTCCTGAAGAAGAAAGTTATTCTGAATTGTGAACATATGAAGCTGTTTCTCTCTTCAGTGCAAGCCCCAAGTGTGTTTGATGGTTTTGCTAAATATGATTGAAATAAAAACATGCCTGAGGGAAATGATCCTTTGCTGGATATGTATAAGGGTTGAAGCAGCTTGGTCAATGAGTGACCATAGCATATGAATCTAAAACTAATCTCAAAGAGCCTGAGGGCACCCAAAGCTAACCTAGTCAAGTAGTTATTTTTTCATTTGCTTTGAGCTAAATACACTGTCTATAAAAGACTCCCTGTACACCTCACAGCAAGTGTTTTGTTTTCCTCACATTAAAAAAGTTTTAAACAAGATGTTGTGTTGTGTGCATAACAGCGAGTTAAAAATAATTGCATAAAAGAACAAGCAGTCTCTTAGTTGTCACTAAAATGAGATAGTTCTAAAAATTGCTGAGAAAAAAATTTGCTATGAGACAAATTCAGAGCTTACATCTATCCCACATCATCTCAGATCCACCCTCAGAACATCTGGGGGAGTGACCTCTCAGCTTGTGGCTTGTGATTCCCCATGTGGAATCCATGGTCCACCATACCCTGGCTGCTGACCTTGGTCCTCCAGTCTCA
Source organism: Falcunculus frontatus (assembly GCA_013398115.1). Classification (NCBI taxonomy): domain Eukaryota; kingdom Metazoa; phylum Chordata; class Aves; order Passeriformes; genus Falcunculus; species Falcunculus frontatus. Next base: position 173,382 of record VZRV01007525.1, read on the forward strand.
AACAAGAGAAGTGGGTGAGGGACTGCTGCCCTCTTGCCTCACCAATGCAGGCACCCTCTCTTTGAAACTGCATAATGCGTCTTCAAAATATCAACCAATCGTTACAAAACTAAAAAGAACTTTTGTAAAAATAATCCATATTACATAAAACATTAGGAAATGTATAGGACTTATTTTTTTTTTTTTGAGGAAAATATGGTAACGAACAAATCCGGTTCCACTTCACAATAAAGCTGCATGAGACAGAACAACTGCTCTGTAAACAAGGGCAAGAGATGGGGTGAAAAAATCACTGAAAAATATTAAGTCCCCTGAGCACCACGGGATGTGCAATTTTCATCGTGCTTCGAGACGTACTTGTGTGGCCTTGTTGCTTCTATTGATCACGTAGGTCTTTCCTAATAGAGTTACAAGGCATTTTCAGTTGCAGACTTAGAAACCTGTGGGAAATGGGATCCAATCATCTGGCTGCTACATTCCTGTAAGGCCAGCTCTGTCTTGCTGCTACTGCTCTGTTGGGCTTTAAACACAATACCAGCACATCTAGGGCTGTGAAGCAGAGAGCAGGGATTGTGCCAGCACAGGTCATGAATTTCTGTGAAGCAAGAACCAAATCTGTGTGGTCATTTACAAAGTCTGGTTAATTGCTAATTTTCTTTTTTTTTTCTTTTTTTTTTGTTATGAAACTGCATGTCTGATATCCAACAGGGATGGAAGTAAGTGGGAATCATTAAGAGGTATTTTATGCCCTTTCTGCACCCCAACAGGTATCAAAATGAATGAACAACGAGAACTTTTTCATGTTATGCTGAGGCAGAAGGTATTGGAAATACTCAAATCTCAGTGAAAATGAATGTTACTTTAAACAAGAAACCCAAGGCACAGGGAATCTCAGTAAAAGAACCTGTATTTTGGGTACTTGCATCAAAATAAAGAAAAGTCATTTGTGTTTCGCTTATCAGAGCTGCAATCAAAGATAATCAGAAAATAAGGGGAAACTCGTGCATTTGAAAATTTTGTACTGAAAACATTACACAAACAAGTTACCTACTACAATCTATGACTTAGAAACTGAAGCCTGTAATAAGATACAATCCCCTTTCCTCGTGTAATACTAAAAATTGGCAATTTAAGATGTTGATCTACTAAAAAAAAAGTCTGGGCAAAATTCAAGGCAAAATCTATCCTGCCAAGCTGTGGAAAAATGTCAGCTTATGTTGACACGACAAAGTTTATGGAGACAATACCTTTCAGAATCAGGCCCATGGCTGCTCTCCCCAAGCCTTTCACAAGAAGGACTCCTGGAGGCCCAGGGGAGTCAGCTCAGGACTCCCACAAGGGAGGTGTCAGTGGGTCACAAATAAGGGAGAGCGCAAAGGGACTCCGTCACACGCACAATTATGTTTATAGACTGCCTGATATTTAAAAAACCCCAACTACAACAAAACCCAAGAGGTTTTATGGCAGTTTCTCTTCTCAAGAGCAACATGTCAGTGGCCACAAGGACATAATACAGGCTCATCAATGAAAAGCAGTAAAGACTATCTGCTCTCCCCTTGTTTCTGTTCTGTTCCCACCTGCAATGTGCATCTTTCAACACGTCAGCATGACAGCTCTGACGTTAGTGGTACCCCAAAAAGCTAGAACACTTGCACGTTTGATTTCCTGAAAAGCTAAAACACTTCTGTGTTTGAGTTCATAGTCAAAATTTCTTTACCATCACAGTGTAGACAAATATTTTATCGTGGTCTGGAGGCCCTTCCCAGGAAGCAACACAATGCAGGCAAATTTCTGTGCCTAGAAGCTGAAAAGTGCTCTTGATTGCACCACTTTTACTGAATGGTTACACTGGCTTTGGTGAAGTTCACCAAGATGAGAGGAAATAGAGGGTTCTGTGCTATGCATTCCCCTCTGCAAGACCTTATCTAAAGAGATTGTACAAGCAAGAGAGTGTGGGGAGGAAAAAGCATTGCTCCAAACTGAATAAGGATGAAACACAGCACAAAGTACATGCGAACATTTAACAGCCCAAAGAGGATGATATGGTCCATGAAGACCTGCCCTCGTAACCTCAGGAAATACAAATCAATCTGTGTTTCATCATCTGAAACTTGAACTTCTAGCTAGTAGCTCTGTGCTCTTCCCCTGCCTTCTTCAAAAACTCCTCCTTGAGCTGATTTACACTATTTGCTTCTACTGCTGACTTCGGCAGTTTGTTCCAGACTGTATTTCAACTACCCTTTGTGTAAAACTGTTCTGTCTGAATATATCGGAGTCCCTAAATTCTGGTACACATATTGGAGTGGTTACAGGAGTAGTTTTAGTGTGTCTGGCAGCTGGCCTAACTCGTGCTCTGATCTCTCCTCCTCTCCCTCAGCTGAACAGTTAATACTTCGCCCTCAAAGTCAGGGCTGCTAGAAAGAGAGTCTGCTCCAGCCAAGTGCCCAGAGGGACAGCACCTGAACTTGTCACACATTGGCAGGACACTGTGGCCAGAGCAGCCTTCCTAACCTTTAGAAGGGGACCAAAGCAGTGAAGAGCAAAGAGCAAGCAAACAGAGAGGAGTGGGACTCTATGTTTTACTGTGTTAAAGAATTTGATCCTATTCACAGACCCTTTGTCTGCTTTCCACAAACCTTTTCACAGGTTAAAGGCAAAACAGAACAAAATATTGATACAAACAAACTAAAAGTTGAATATAGATATTTGTGAAAACTGAGCTTTATTCTTTATTTTACTATAATCTGGATGAAAGAAGATACAAAATTTATTGGGCTCTCAACTGCAGCTGTACGTTGGCAATTAGGTGGCTGGAAAGAAATGGGAGAGTGAATAGCAGCCTCTACATCCTGAATAAATTGTCAGTTGATCTTAAACAGGAAGTACAGGATTCTTAGTTTTGGCTTCTGAGGATCTGCATTTTCTAAAAGATGATTACTTGCAAGTGTATTTTTAAATCCACTTTTGTGGATGAACTAAGGTTAGGAAAGAGGCAGATAATCTATCAAGTGTGCCGTAACTTTAAAATGGAGGTGACATATTTTTCCCAGTCTGAACAACTTTCATCAGAAATATTTTTGGAAATTTAGAAAATCTGTTTGATGTCAAAAAACTGTTCTCACATTCTTTTGAAGCAGACAAAAGGTCAATGTTAATTGCAATATGTTATAAATCATATAGATTACTTTCAAGAAAATATTTAAGGGAGATATCTTATATGTGACATTCATTCTTCAGCCAGCCAGACATGGATGATGTTTAATTTATAAAGATTTAAAAGGATGTAAGTCTCTTGCAAAATACAGAATTTAATGAAATTCTTCTGTTTTGTTACCAATTCACAGATATCATCTCTTCTTATTTATGGAGAGAAGTGTATTAATCATCACATGCAGAGTTGCAAATTCAGCAGAAACATAAATTATCGGTCCTAAACCTCAAATTCTTTCAAAGGATCCATAAAACTAAAAGTTTTGAATAGCCTGGATAGAACAAATGGACAAGAAAAGATAATGCATCTTTTGAAACACAAACCTGCAGAGATGTTATGCTCAATTACTCTGACAAAAGATTTGGAAACCAACAATATCCCCTGTGGAATACCACTGCTAAACTGGAATGCTAAATCAAAAGCTCAAAGTTAAGCAAGAATAATATAGCATAAGCCACATTAAATGCGTGTCATCCCTAAAGCTAGAACACACTTGGATATTTATTAGATAACTATTTCTACCCATGGGGGAAGGCGGGGGGGAGGAGTTCAAATGAATAAGATATTAGTAAAAGTACCACTCTGGATTTCACAAGGAGGAATGGTGGGGCTGGGCAGGCTGCATCCCCCACTGCAAGTCCTCTGGTGACCAGCCACAGAGTTCAAAGCTTGTTTTAGCATCTAAACAAAGGTTCAGAACACAGTCCTTGCTTATCTTCAGAGACAACAAAAAACCCTACCAGAACCTGAGGCAGGGAAGAACTACTTGGAATGGTTTTGGAGGAAGGAGCAATGAGCGCTGTGGTGGCCAATAATCAGGCACTGGGTGCAACTGAGGACTTGCAGCAAGAAAAAGGTGCTGCAGGAACCTCAGCACTGCCATGTTGCAGTGGTGTATGGAAAACACACTTGGTTTATTTCCAGGGAATGCTTTCAGCCAAGCCACACAAGGAGCGGGGTTTGCATGCAAGCAAAAGTTTCATCTGCCAGGAGAAACGGGGACACATCAGCCACCTACTCCACCTACTGTGGGATCGGGGCAGGGGCACAGCAGGGAGAGGGGCTCTCCAGGCAGCTGGTGTTATCAGCACCGTTCATCAGCCCTGCATGGCTGTGGATGTTTGGGAAGCTGCTGCATTTGGGACACATCTATCCCGACGCTGATGTTGAGTAACAAGGAATGGAATGTGGGCTGTTTCTGAGGGACAGGAATGACGTTGCCAAAAACGCACTAAGAATACAAGTCCAATTTAGGCCAGTCAGTTCTTATTATCTTCACTGGGATGGCAAGTCCATAATTTTGGCTGCACAGAAGAAAAAAGGATCATCTTTCTGGACTACAGTCCTGACAAGCAGAGCTGCTGCACACACAGCTGGGGGAGGCAGGGGTCTGGAAGGGCCTCAGAACACAGCAGGTGGGTATTGGGAATCTTGAGTTCCAGTACTAGGACACAAGTGATAGGATTACAGACAAGTAAAAAACCTAGGAAAATCTAGGTGAATTATGGTGTAATTTTAGTCTACCTGTTCTGGATGTTTCCTCTGAATATCCAAGGTCTGTGTCCTAGATAAAAGGGGTACTGCAGGATCAGCTCTGCTACACTCCTTGTTCTCCAGACAGATATGCCAGCCAGCAGGGAATTATTCACGTGGAAAAGGATGAATTTGTTGATTGATGTTAAAAGCTGATAGGGAAGTTGAAAGGACAACAAACAAGAAGAAATACAGAGCACACAACTGTGGTTTTAAAGTTAATGGATTTTTCCCATCAGGTAAAGCTGCATATGAAATAATAATGGTGCTAACTAAAACATTAGTTACTACTTGATGATGATACTTTACATCTTTCTGTAAACCTCTTATTGACACTAGCAGAATCTCCTGTGAATAAGGGAGAATGATGTCCTATATCAATATCTGGCATATGTAATGTGTTTATATAATCCAGTCCTCTTCACAGAATTAATTTGATCTGTCTAGTTTGGAGCATGTACTTCTGGTTACCCGTGCTCCCTGTGTGCTTTTATTTCTTGAAGATGCAGCTTGTTCTGTTTTTCTGGCATCTTGGCTGCCTATTGAATGGGGGTAAGAGCGCAGACTTAATGGCAATCTACTGTCACTGTTGCCAAACCAGAGCTGTGTTCGTGTGGGATGCAAACAACAGCCACTCATCCTTCAATTTCTGAACACCAAATTGACAGGTAGCTCTTAGAGAAGTTTCACTTCTAAATTATTAAGTAAAAGAGAAAGAAAGCGGGTGGGGGGGGAAGGCTAAGAAATTAGAGACGTTTACTGAATTACTCCAGTGAACAATATTGATTGACAAATCCAGTCCTAAAATCAGAATTAAAATTAACTGCACTTACCGCATCAGTCAGTCACATTGCAGAGTTTGGAAGTCTGGCATGAAAGATGAACAAATGCTGTGAAAGATAAAACCAAAATGCAATTACAATATAAAAAATACTTGCCAGTTATATTTTATACAGGAGTAACAAACACATCCTCACAAGTTTGAAAACTTTGCGTTACCCAGAGGGAGTGAGTAATTGCTTATCTTGAAACTTTTTCAAAAAGTTCTAATGCAAGGGGTTTAGCTATCAATCAAAATCAAATTAAAAGGGTTTACAGCAAATGAATCAAAGCAATACAATTTTCTTCTTCTGATGAGATTTATTTACATAGTGAGATTAAAAATGTCTCAGATTTATGCACCCTCTCTAGGAACATGAATTTCCCAGATTTGAAACCTTTAATGCAATAACCTTTACCCTGCTTTGAGATAAGCCTGTGTCAGCATTTACAAAGTAAGGTCTTTCTAGCTGTTTGGTCCAGTATAATAAACCACTTCCTCCTGGGTTAAATGACAACTTTTATTCCTTTAAGGCCCCTTTCCTTTAATCCAGCATTTCCATTCCAGTCTCCTCTTCTACCTCCAGATCTAGAGAAACTCCAGGAAACTTTCCCAAGAGATTCCTCTAAGATAAACAAGAATATATACCTTGAAACACTTTGAGGACTAAAAGGCTTGTCTGTAGTAAAATCAGCAGTAGCACTTCCTGGGATTACACTGGAGACTCAAAACATCCACAGCTTTACTTTCACCGCTGCTGCTGCACCATCGGGTGCACCCTTTCAAGGAAGAGTGTTGTACCAAAGGACAAATTTGTGCTGCTCATAGACACACGGGGTAACAAATGCACAGAGAAGTACATTTTCTTTGCTGGCTTCTGTCATTAAGACCATCTTCCTGGATTTAATTACTGAGCACACCAAAATATCAATCCTAAACAGCCATCTCATTTACTGCCTACCTTTCAATTAACTTCATTTTTTTCAGACTTTGACTCAAAAACAATGTCAGTTTTCCCTTAAAAGTAGCCCTGGAAGTTTTATTTCTTACCAGCCTTCAAAGACTCATATTTGTTACGCCTTCTTTTTCTTTTTATAAAGTGCATTACCAATAAGATACAAAGAGACCAAATAACAGCTACATTAGAGTACTACAGAATGGCTCATGTGATCTATTCCACAAATTTTTAAAACTGTAGAGTTTCCCAGGACCGGGAAGATGCTGAGCTGTGCTCAGTGTCCTTCTACAAATAAAATGGGTGTCCAAGACACAGAAAAAGCATGTTATTCTTCACGGTGAATCTTAAGCACTGTGGCAGTTTCCCTGGGAAGACCTGAGAGGAGGAATTATTATCAGGGCAGTGAAGGGACATGCTCAGTTAGTTAACAAACAAGGCACAGTTTCTTCGTTAGGCCATGCCACACATGGATACCTGCTTCCTGCATCTCCATAATCACAGTGACAAGGAGCAGGACTTCTTCTGCTTGCTATGAGGCTTTCGGGATCACTGGAGATGATTTTCAGAGCCTTGCTGCCCAGATTCTGCCAATTCGTGTTCAGGCTCTTACAGGCTGGAACGAGCAGCTGAACAAGCACCTGGCATAGGAGATGAGTCCGAGTGCCCAGGCTGCACAGCACCCATGGCAAAGTGCAAATAATCAATAACCACAATCTGAGTGCCCAGGCTGCACAGCACCCATGGCAAAGTGCAAATAATCAATAACCAGAGCCCAAGTGCCCAAGCTGCACAGTACCCACGGCAAAGTGCAAATAATCAATAACCAAACTCCCCATAATTTACCATAGTGCCAAAATCAAGTAACCAATACTTCTGACCTAATGGTGACCAGGGGAGAGCTGTGCTTGTTAAAAACTTGCCATAGGTTTATTCTTTGTTCCTTTGTTTAATCTTCCTGCTCATCCTATTTTGCTCCCTCTCACACAAACCAAGTTCTTGGGACATGCAAAAAAAAAAAGGAGCTGTGTAAGATGGGGACCCAATTACAGCCTCAGGCACGATGCAGCTGTCCAGGTAGAATATGGCATTTGGCCCATGTCCCATTCCCATTGACCCTTTTCATCCAGGGCACTCGGAATATCAGGGACAACCAGCAGCCAGCACTTGCTCTCAGGTGCTGTTTTTCTCTGCACTTCCCATGTCATGAGCCCTGGGCTCATGCAGAACTGATGGGCTGTGCACAAATGTCACACACGCCACATGTGCCGTGCAAATCTGCTGCTCTTGGGTGGGGACAGCAGAGCTCCACCAGCTCAGGACTCTGCATCCAAGGAGGAACAAAAGACTGGTGTTTCCAGTATGTCCTGGATTTTGAAAGTGCTGGTGAGCTGTGCTCGGCACACCTCACTTTACAGGTATTTCGGGGGGACTGTGTATGAAACAATAAGTTTGATGAAGGCACAAGCTCTTCTGCAGCAGGTGAGGGGAAAGAGGGTGTGGCAATACCTTGAGATCAAAAAGAAGGTAAATAGCCCAGTTAGCAATAAAGGTTGACCACTACAGTCCAAATAATTCAATTTAAAATACTGCAAATCTACTCCTGCAGCATATAATATCATCATGAGCGCATCTATTCTAACCCACTGATGACCTCAGGGAGTTTTCAAGAATATTACTTCTATTTTCTGTCCTTTCATCCTTAATGTATACAGGCAGACTTAGCTCTGCCTGCAACAAGAAAAGCCATTATGTCTTAAGAAAAAAAAATGACCACTCCCATTATCTGAATGCCAAATTTCATGTATTCAATTCACCAATATCCCACACCAGCCTTTCAGCTCAGTGAAATGAGATGGGCTCAGATGTCTAAAATCACCAGGATAGAAGCAACATTTTTGTCAACTGTAACATGAAACCATAGTAAGAAAAACACAGCTGACTTGCTAAAATATGAAAAACTGCCGTTATATTTGAGGTGTTTCTAAGAGAGAATATTACAGTTATTCTTGTGAATAAATTCACAAATTTACTATATATCAGACATTAGGCTTTATTTTTCTGTATAAAATAAATATAGCAGGAGTATAAGATTATGACTTCACTATTATTTTGTAAAACCATTTAATTTAAACGGAGATGCCTATTCACCTGATATCATAAAACTGAAAACAGAACCATAGAATTATTGTACAGCACAAGCACATTGTACATGAAGACAACATAGGTAGACTTTCTTGTGAAACTGCTGGGTTTTATCACTGTTTAATGATTTGTTGCACTATTTATAGGATAAACAATAAATCTAACATGATTCATCATATTAGCCAATAAATCATGAGACAAATCATTAGGCAGAGTGATAAAATCAAGTGTTTTAGAAATAAGTTAATCTATGATGCCAATGCCTAATCTAAATAGTTGCTTAAAAACCCTATTTACTAATCATTTTTACATAAAGAAAGACTGATGATTATGTAAATTAAATGTGTACTTATTCCTACAATCACATGTTCTGTGCTGGTCTATTTAGAAAGAAAAAAAAAAGATTAAAAACATCCACTGGAAAAAAAAAGTAACATCATTTTGATTGTATTTGTATATTTAAGAAGGGCTTTCTGCACCACTTTTGAGTCTGCCTCCGATTTTGGAGAAGAACCGGTTAATTAAAGCATGCTGCAAGGTTGCTGGACAGATATTATCTTCAGCTATGAATTCCATAATATCCTAATTAACAATTTCATTAAGATGTGATGGCTGGTTCTAATGCTTCTTCATTCTTCAGCCTGAATATAACCCTGTAGACTTTCTCATTTGTGACAACTGTGTTTATAGCTTCTCTACCCATAGAGCTTCATGGCACTTCGAATTATGCTCAAGAGTATATGGGCATCACGTCACATTTGTGTGCCTGATATCATACATGACTCGCTGCGCTCCAGCCAGGGTCCTTAATGTACATTCTACAGATGGACTACCCTCTGAATGCTTAGCCAGATATTAAGTTAAATCTTTTTGGAGTCAAGCTTGTTTCACATCAGTTATACAAACATATTGGTTCCTTTAAAAGGACAAATGCGCTGAGAGTAAGACGGGGAATCTAGGTCGGAAATCTAGGAAAATCATTTTTAATTTCAGTTTAGCCTTTAAATTTGAAAATCTCTTCTGTGGGAATTATTGTTATCTGTGGAGGGTTTGTTTTCATTAACTTAATCCCGAAGAGAAGTAGCTGAGCAATATTTATCCAGAAGTAGGTAAGCAGCATAGTTGGCTTAACATGAAAGAAACAAACAGCAAGGCAATCTCCTTCCCTCTCACTTTCCATTTTGTATTAAAATGCAACAAACCTGAAAAGATCGTGACAAATCAACATGATATTTTCTAGTTCAGGATTTTTCCTCAAAAAGAAAAAAAAAGTTAACATTTGCTTGCCACTGCCTGTCTATCTATCTATTTATCACATTGGGGACTATGTCATACCTACTGTACCTTCTCGATAAGGCTAATCTTGAGAGCAAGGTATTTTCCTCTAACTGAAAGAATATGTTTGAGTAAAAAAAAAAAAGCATCTGTAATTAGGGCTGTGACCAACTGTTTACTTGTCACACAGAGTCGGGTGAACAAACCCCTCCAGCTCACCAAGTACACTGGGGAAAGGAAGGGAAGAGGAGGGGCAAGCCCGGCCCTGGGAGCGGGGGCTGTGTCACAGAGGCTGAAGGGAGCAGAGGGGATATTGTTGGGTTTGTTGTTTTCTCGCTTTTTATCTCAATCCATACAGAGTGTTTTGTAAAAGATGTCTGAGACACGACTGGAGAAGTGAGAGCAATTTGATGCTTTGTGCAGTATAGGCTGGGACGGTTCATTTGTATCTTTGTTTGGTTTATAATATGCAGACACCCCATACATATAAAATGTAATAACCAGGAACACGCCAGAATCATATGCCTGCAGTCCCTTGTTATTTTAGAAGCTGCTTATCTTTTGCTTCACTTTTTCCTGATGACTCGTAAGGTCAGATTTTTAAAGGCACTTAGATGCCTCATTTTATTGAAATCAATGGGAGCTAGGTGCTTAAACACCTTTGAAGAACTAGCGCTTTAATGTTTATTAACAATGCCTCAGATGAGGGTACATCCCAGAAAAACATAATAATTGCCTTCCTTTATTAACTGTGGTGTGTCAAGATAAGATAGAATCAAGTCCTCAGACTCATCTCCTCTCAATGATTTCCTAAATGAGATCAGTTCCCACTTACATCCTGAATGACCAAGGGTGACTAAATCAGAGCAATGAAGTATTTTTATGTCCTTGAAACTCAAATAATCTTGCAGACACTTCTCCCAGTGCCACTGATTCACATATTATCATGTCTTAAAAAGTTTGTTGTTTTTCTCCAACACTCAGCCATAACCATTTTAACTTCAAGAGAGTATCTCCTTTTTCTCTCTAGGTAAAAATTAAACTTTTATTTTCCCTTGGGAGCTTAGACTCTCACATCTGAACTATGGAACTAGAGATAAAACAGACTTACTTCTTTGTATTTTTGTCCTCATAATTTTAGTTTGGTGGATTCACATACACCTTGTTCATCAATGCATGGCAAAAAGCAGAGATCTCCAAGTCAGCCACAAGGATACATCTCACATCTTTGGATAAGAAAATTAAAAAGTCAGGAACAAAACATTTCTAAGAGAGGCTTTTGGATGACTTTTGGTAAGAGGAAAGCAGGGAAGAGAAAAGGAGGGACTGTTTTTCTGACAGACCTTCAGTGTCAACGGACAATCTTTTCAACTACTAGAATAAGCTTTGGAGGAAGCCCTGAGCTGAACCTCCTAAAGCTCAAGCTAGGACATTTCAGAATTTCCCCTTGTTTCTGTAAAGGCAGATTTCCATCAGCACTCATTTCTATCTTCTGCTTAACTATGGGTACCCCTGGAGACTGTGTTCCCGGTGGCAACCTTCCTTCCTCCATTTTTGTCTCCTACAATTACAGCAGTCACATTTCATCTCTAGAAATCTCTCCTGAGGGTTACGTGCCTCATGTACCAACTAAGAGGTGCCCAAGCTTTCACAAGAAAGTTACACCTGTGCCTCTAAAGTAATTCAAATCTACTTTTTGCTGCTGTGATTCTCTTCTTCACCACTGTCTATTTTATTCTTCCTTTTTAATCCCCCCATAGTGAGAGACCAGCAGATCAGCACTCTGGGCAGTGAGCAGGGTATGTTAGTATGTCATGAGATGTATTTAAAGCATCTGCCAGAATGGTGAAAGGTTTGAGTTCAGCCTTAACTAACTGCAAGAGACCCTCCCAAATTCTCATGCTATTTTCCTCTAATCACCAAAACAACCGACCAACAAACACATTTTGGGAGTTTTTTACCTAATTTGATTTTTCTCTTCGTCAATCATTAGGTGATTTCTTGGAAGTCTCAGTCTGCACCTGAGACATCTGAAACATTATTTTTTTGATCTGTCCAGAACTGGTAGGGAGAAGACTAGATTCATGTTGTGTTTCTGCAGAAGCAGGTGACTCCCGGCCATGCCACCTCTCCAGGGTAACTGCTTCTAAAGCCCGCTAAATCAATTTTAACACACTGCTGTTTAATAACAGCATAAAGCACAGGCCTTGCATGGATTTAATTAGAGCCACGCAATCGACACAGAGTGCACAGAACAGTGCTGCATTGAAAGAAATCCACTCGTTAGCTCAATAAATTCAAGACGTGACTGGACAGGCGCTTCTTAAAAATTAAATTTTTGAGGTATTATGATCAGTGAAACTACCCCAACAGTCATTCACAGATAAAATTGTAATATTTCAAGTACCTCCCCTACCTACAACATCTGTTGATGTCAACAGACACCCTGTGTCCATTTATGTGCAGGGCCAGGGCTATTTCATACATCAGCACTGATATACTTTTTCCTATCACTAGTCAACTCAGATGTCTTCAAAGTGATAATCAGGTCATGTGGGAACTGCATGGCTAAAAAACTGAGTATTGAAACTGTATTCCTGTAAGTTTTTTGTATATCTAGATTTTAGAGTCAGGGATTAAGAGGTTCCTATCTAAGACATCCAAAATTATTTCTGAAGTAGTACTGCAAAAACATTTTACAGTAAATTACTTTTTAAAACATATTTTAAACAGAAACACATCACCATATTTTCTGTGGGCTTGGAAGCTTATGTTAAGTTTCCAAATAAGTCAATTCTATAAAGATAACATCTTTTCTTTAAAAAAAAAAAAGTGTTGCAAGCTAATACTGTACATAACAAATAAGCTTTAATTAAAATTTAAATTGAAATCTGTATTGGCTAATCACTCCTGAACAGGAAATATTTTAAGACAAGGTTTTCAAAAGCTCTCTGGTCAAATGTTCCAGTGTTTAGTACCTATAATTAGGGTAAAAATGTCAAATTCTTCTGTTCACCAAAGCCTAAGTGAGATTTACGAAAGTGCTCGATGTCCATCTGTTCCTACTGTGACATTTACAGCTGAATTGCTACACAAGCTCAGCACCCAAAACACTGAACTCCTCTGGGAATCTGGATGCGTTTTGACAAACAGTATCTGAGCCCAGGTAGAATCTCTGCTTGTTTAAAATCTCGTTGCAGCTGCCAAGGATGGACTATGCTGCAAATCTGTCCTGTAACCATTAGCATCGCAGTGCCACACGCCTTTTCTTTCACCCAACTTTTCTGAAGGGTGTTGCAGTGCACATAATAGTTACATTACTATAAAAATTGCATTTTTTTTTTTAAGTTCACACACAACTAAATTTTCTGATTACCTAGTTACATATCTGACAAGTGTCCTACATACAGAGACATTAAAATCACTTAGGCCACACACAAAAGTCATCTCCAGATGAAGAGTGAGTGAAACCCACCCTGAGAGATCAGTGTAGAGTTGGATTTGCTGACCCATGAGACTGTTCATTACCAATGGGGGTAAATAGCTGTAAGATTATTAACAAAGAGACCTGAGGCAGTCATAAAGCCCTGCCTAAGGTGATTTGAGATATCACCTCATACTTTTAACCCATTATAAATGAATCAATAAAAGCCAAAGTAAGCAAAGTGAATACATATCATATTTAAATCTAATTACAGGTTAGTTTTGTACAGATCTCTAGTAGTCTTCAGTAGGGGTAATTTCATCTTCCAGTCATATTTTCCTGCACATACCAACACTACATACTACTGCAGGCATGCAGCTGACTTCCAAAATGGTCTCTCAGAGAAAATTACTCTTTTTATTGTGTTTTTATGGTATTTTGATTCATATTTTATAATAAAGTAACTTTTAAAATTCCCCAAATGCAACATTATTTCTATGTTTTCCTAAGAACAAAAAAAATGTGTACGGTCTTTAAAAAGAACAAAATTCTTTTCATAAGCCAACATTTATATTTTCTATTGAAAACATGCTACTGCAATAAAGTGGTTTATGTTAATATATTAAAAAAAAAAAGCTGTCAAAACCTGCATGAGTTGTTCAAGCACTAGAAATGAAAACCAGCAACAATGAAGATGTGCTGCCTTCGTATTTGGCCATGTGCCACAACTCTAAAGAGGAGTCCATCTAGAACATGCACTGCATTACCCTGTTGAGCGAGTTTTGGCGCTTTTTTTTTTCTCCCTAAAGTAAAACATTTTTGACAAGCAACTCATCTATAGCCATTTCACACAGCTTTTCTCTCATTTGCATTCTCATTAGAAAAATGAGATTATATAAAACCGAACGTAGAAGTGCTCACCACGGAGTGAAAACAGGGAACCCCGCATCCGAGGTGATAATCCAAACCGAGCTGACAGCAGATAGGATGCGAGATCCATGATTGGCAATTTAAGCAACACCAAGTGAAATGTGAGCAGCAACATCACATCACAAATCATTGAAACAAAGGGACTCAACCTTTTTCAGGTTAACTTAATAGGGGCTGGACAAAACAAGAATGGACACTTTATAGGAAAAGAAATAAAAAGAGAATGTTTCTAAACACTTTAGTCACTTTGGGAATAATATTGGGGGGAAATAGTGCTTTAGCTATGATTGTATTGAAGAAATAATACGTTTTGGCTCATCCAAATGCTTCAATTTTACTGTTAGAAAATCTCCAGGTTTACAAGTGCACGATGCCAAGTTTTAAACATATTGTAATAGAGTCAATTTTCAACCCAGTTCCAGAGAGCCACAAATGCAGAAGCCATTAACAAATAATGGGCTTTGTGTGCATGCTGATATTTTATTTATTTATTGCACCTCATTTTGTAAAACATTCCTCTGCCACTAAAAAGCATAGAAATAGGCAATGCAAACAGTTGTTCTACCAGACATCATATGCTTGGATGAAGTTTCTAAAATAAGAAAGTGGCTGCATCATTTTTGTTAGCTGCTGACATAAGCTTTTTAAAAATATTTTGAAATCTGGGAAAAATGAAAATAAAATATATCAGATAATACGGTGACTGTAACAACCTGGCTCAGATTAGCCTTAGATTCTAGTGTACTTAAGAAGAGTTCTTGCACAACTTCAATGATAAGGAAAATGAATGCATTCCAGAAGTTTTTAAAGGCACCACAGAAGAAGCAGCACCAAATAATTATAAAAAGTGTGCAGCTTGCTTTCTAGAAAATCACATTCTCACTCAATTCTAACTCACTTTGCCATACCTTATACATGTCTACACAAAAGGCAAAGCCTAATTAATGAAAATGTGCAGGTGCAGTAAACAAGCTCAGTTCTTCTGGATGAGTTTGCTTCCCTTATTGGGTCAGTTTTGGAGCTCGTT